>OX637865.1:16416037-16983514 GCA_951802705.1 Netelia virgata | reverse complement strand
GGGAGGTAGGAAGAAGAAGAAGAAGAGTAGTAGACGACGTATATCTACGTGTACCACGATGGGCTTTGCGGTGACTATTAGCCCGTGCGACCGCAGGAAACTCGAACTGTTGGACTGTAGTTTCGTACCGACTTTGAATATTACGCTATATCGATTGTCCCGTTTCAAGTATATCTACCGTGTGTACCTGTGTTGTATCTCTCTCTGTGTCTGCGTTTGTGTGCGCGGGCGTGGAATCGTGTGTGGGTGTGTGTGTGTGACGTAAATTATACTCTGGGTAATTTTCTTTCACCATATGGAATATCCGATTCCGTCAATGTCACCCTCCCAAGACCAAATTGATAGATATTTGCAACATTCACGGAAGTCCCACAAAGCGGAATCGTCCCAGGAAAAGTGACAATAACTTATTCGCATATTTTAGAAACAGTCTTAGCTCACATTTTATCACTTCCTCGTAAGCATGACTTGTTTTCGTTATACATTTATATTTTAATTCTCGTATTTGAGAATCGGAGCTGTTTCAATTACAGATCCAAAATATTAGACGTAGAAAACATTTTTGCATGTTCGCTCATGTGTAGATCGGTGTGAGAATACTCGGTCTCATCTTAATATCGTGACAAATAATGAACACAATTTTAGTATTGAAATTGGACGTTGATAGAGTCATCGAGGAAAAAAACTGGGCAAAATACAGGAAGTATTTCAAGAACCTATAACTTACCGAGTGTAAGGCGTTCGATATAAAGTAAGGAAATGTTAAAGTCTAAATACCAAGTCGAGAGTATGAAGTATTCCGGATTGAGTGCAAATTATCACAAAAGAAATAAAAATACATTAAGTACGATTTACTAAAGAATAAATTTTAAATGTACTGAGCAAAATTGTTGGTTTCGCCGAATCTGCGATCGTGGGTTGCAACACGCGTTTTCCTCGCGCCCCAAGAAAACATCCGTCAGTGCGCAACAGATATTTATACGTACCTATAATACATATAGCTATGGCGATCGTACCAAATTCAACGAATACTCTGGAAAAAAGTGATATTTGTAATACCGCGAGAACTCTAGCCACACATGCATGCGAATTAGAAACCCTAGAATACATGGGTTTCTTGTTATTTGTTTATTGTAACCTGCACACCAAAGAATGTACTTACTTAAAACAATCAACAATGGAATAAAAATAACATGAACAAACGATATTTTTCAAAGTGAATCGCACTAACGATAAGTCCATTGTATCAAGGGCGTTATGAATCAAGTACTTTAATGACGATCGAACTATTGAATGTTTAACAATTTGAGTGATTTACCATGGATGCGCAGATTTGAATTTACGTTATTGAATATCGAATGAGAGCCCGAAGAGACAATTATTTGTCCAGAATCCTAATTAATTCTTGCCGTGCAAACCTGGGTCAACATTGTCCACACCAAATCGATTTATTCGATTGGATTGAAAAATACTCCTTTAACATACAAGGTATAACTTACAAGGATACAAGGTACGCATGAGCGTATATATCGAACGTACCTACATTTTTCAATTCTAGAATATTTAGTTGGGCCAGGTACATTTTCTTCGTGGGGAAGCCGCTCAAGTCCCAGACATACAATACTGTAAAAAATGGTGAAGTTTTAGGAAACTTCCTTTGAACATGTTTTGCCCATGTTTTTTCTGAATAATGATTTTTTACGTCAAAAGGAGTTTGAAAATGTCGATTGGTACCATAGGAAAATCCTGATTTTATACGTTACAAAATGAAGGATACCTATATACTTACGAATAGCGAATTCCTCGTTGGGAGGACATTTTTTCCTTTATTTTTCAGCTTCAATTCCAATTTTTTACTTTTATTGACGTTTACAATTTGTTAAGAAGCTATTAAATTTTGTGTGCAAATTATTCATTTTCACTAATGTTTTTAAATAGATGAGTCGAAGAGCTCTGCGAGTTTTTTCAGATTTTTTTAGAAGCATTACTCCGGCTTGTATCTTGAACGTACTAAAAAAAGGCTTACACGGTAACGGTTAACTATATTTTAAGACAAGACGCTTTAAAATAGACTTCGACCTCTAGGATCGTGCCGCAAGGCTCGTATAGTCGCGATGAATCAAATCTGCAAATTTTAATGGATTATACAATCATCTCTCGTGCATCGAAACGCGTCATCTCTACGAAATGATAATGACGATTATATTTGAAATTCGATAGTACCGCTATTTATAATATCCCTCGGTATTGTAACGAAATGGCGTTCTTCTAATGTACACCGTCCCAATTACCGTTATTAGAAGTTAATTGAATGATTATCTCATCGGTGGCTTTTATAACCATCATAGTATATATGCGGACGAAATACGCACATTAAAAAAATCCAGTCGTCGACGGTTCCATATCACCAAACATATATATAAAAGGTCTCCAAAAAGTACCGAAACGGTTGAATAACTGAAGGAAAGCGTTTACTAAAAAAATGTTTCGGACAAAAGTTTTAGGGTGCGGCTCAACGAACTCGATGGTGATTTTGACCTTGACCTTGAGAAAGATTATTTCAAGATCACATTGAAAATTTCCATTAGAAATCCCCATTTTGTACCGCACAAACGGATAGAACGGAAAATGTTACGTTCGAATATGTATTGAGCCAATCGTCATCATCAAATAACGAAGTATTAACCCTTTGAAGCATGGTGGTAACCCGAGTTACAACCTCGTTTTTTTTTAAATTTTCCCAATTTATTTACTTTTTAACGTATTCAGATCAGGTTTTTGCACTTTTTAGTTACTTTAGTGATGAAAGAACGCAAATATATAGTCTAATTGGCACAATTGCTTGTATTGTGAGATTTATAAATAAACAAACTAAAAAAATGACGTTTTTCTTTTGGAAAAATTCATTTTTCGTGAATCTACCCAAGGAAATAACTTGAAATTTAGTGAGAATGGGTTTTTGGAGTCATTTATTACGAATCCGATGTCTGAATTTCACAAACCTAATAGCGGATTCGGAATCAGTGACCCCAAAAAACCTCGAAAGAGAATTTTCACGATCATTTGAAAAATGTAGATATGCTTCAAAGCGTTAATTGCAAAGTGTAATATAAGAAATGACAAGCGTTACAAAATGAAAATATTAGACATTGACTACAAATCGTCAAATAAGAGATAGTAAAAGTTACTAAAGCAAAATAAACAATAAAAATACTACATGCCGAAAGAGGCAACATACATGGTTTAAAATTTCATTCCGACAATGCTAATAAGAATATACATAAGATATCTCGCAAGAATTACCGCCACAGTTCTATGTATACGCACATAATATAAGAATGTATTCTTGATTCCTTTCCTCTTCCTCTCTCTCTCGCTCTCTCTCTCTCTCTCTCTCTCGCGTCCGTCTCTTTCTCCTTCTATCTCTCCAGTCGCGTGTTTAATCGTAAATCGATGCCTCGCCCACGGAACTGATAAAAATTCGATTTCGACGAACGAGAGTAGGCGAGAGGATGTGCATATACATATATACAGGTAGAGAGTTCAAGAGTAAGAGAGAAAGAGAGAAAGAGAGATGGTAGAACCAACAGGCGCCCAGTTGTATCGAATATATACGGCACTTTTATTCGGGGCTATGATACCTATATATATATATATATATATATATATATATATATATGTGTGTGTGTATATACGGAGTAGCCCCGAACAAGTGCCGTCCGTATACCATATAATGGCTCTTCTAAATTTTACCCCTGATAGTCGAACGCGAGGGACCGAAGTACCAGGCTCTCGCATCGAGCGATATTGCAGTGTGTATATACGATCGCCACACAGATATCGACGAGGCTATCCTTCTTTCTATGTATGATGGTCTTTAGGGACGCAACGCCGGAACGCTGATCGTGGTCGCCCAGTTGAGAGTCCACGGACTCGTTCCGAGATACGTATAGCCTTCCTATAAAATCAAAGTCATTCTGAATAAAAGAGTTTTACGAAATTAAGTTAAGAAACGGACGGCGAGATTTGCTTTCCGCGCTCACCGTCTTTACATGGATTTCTTGAGGGATTGTTCGAAGAACGAATATCTTCTTGAAATTTTGAAAAATATTGAGGTTCGGGGATAACAGGGTCATCTGCATCGGTCGAATCGCAATTCGACGACAAAGATGACCATTTTCTAAAAAGCGAAGGTGAAGCTTTAAAAAATTAATCTTAAATTTAAAACAAAAAAATAAAGTGAAACTAGAAAATTATGCATCGAAAAGATTTGGAAACTATTTGAAAGGGAAGCTAAACACTTATTTTTCTCATTTATTTTCCTACCATCGTTCGTAGACAAAAGATATAACAAAATATCAGGTGCGACGCTTATACCAAAAACGGCGCTGCACTTGACCCCACTCTCTCTCTCTCTCGTATGGAAACGCATTGATATTTCCCATACTGCATTTATATCGCTATTATGTTTATAATCGCCTTATCCATTTAATACAGCATATGCATTAAAGATACGTATGCCATACGTATGGCAAATAAAAAATCAAAATCGGCGATCGGTCGAGGAAGATTCTCCATACGAGAGAATATCTTTCTTTTCCTCTCTTTCTCTCTCATTCTCGATATATCGTATACGTCGCGAGTATACCGTTCTCTCGTCGCATCTCCCGGCACCCCGGGGCTCCGTGGATCGTGCGAGAGAGCTTCATTTGCATCAGGAGCAGAAACGCGTGGGCAGTAGGTACCTGAACGGATCACTCCCCACCGCCCGTCGCCCCAACGAACGACGAACCTTTTTTTTCTCGGTCCGACGAACCGAACGATCGACCCGTTTCGTACATGGTCGATGAACGCGACTATGTCTCTCCCTCCCTTTTTTCCTCTCTCGATGTTGGTTTATAAAGAATCAATTCGCTGCGGGATCCCTCGAACCCGTCATATCTTTCACCGTGAACGGGGAAGGAGCGAGGAGGAAGAGGGAAGAGGCGAACGTTTCTCTGTACTCCCACAGTGTCACGTGTCTCGGTCGACGGTCTCGGTACGATTTTTATACATGAATATATATATATAATTGTAGGTTCTATACCTATTTTATATGTTGCTGTATAGAATAGGATCGTGGCTCGGGCGTAACTTGCTACCATTCACCTTCCATGGTAATTCTTCCGAGAGTGAAACGATTACTTTACTGCATATTCTGTATTTTTTTACATATTTCCGAACACAGCTCTATCGTTATCGGTTTTTTTATAATATATTTTCGATCACGGTTCCATCGTTAACGATTTTTGTTTTGCCATAGGTATATTTCCGGTCGCAACTACATCGTTATCGACGTTTTGTACAATTTATTTTCGATCTCTATCATTATCGATGTTTTTCACAATATATTTTCGATCACAGCTACGTCGGTATCGATTTTCATTTTCTAATAACTTTTCGATCTTTGAGGATTTGGATCCAGTTCAACAACCCGAATCAATCTAATTTCGTATTAATCGTTGAAATATCTTACAATTAGCAGGGAAATTTCTCGTTTATTTTCAACCTGTTCAAATGATTAATCTTTTTCATTGTTTGAATTATCTTTCATCAACGTTAGTTTGAAAACCGTTGTAATTTTTGGTCTCTTTCGCGATACACTTTTGCACGTAAAGCAGTGTGGCGTCCCTCGTTCAACGTGCAATAAAACGATAAGACGGTTTAAGACGAAAAATAAAAGGCGCGAGGGCTCGAGAGTCGGCGATACGAGGAATGAAATACGAGCGAACGCGGTCTACTAATACGAGAAGTTCGAAGTACGGGTTGTACAATCTCGCGGTAATGCTCCCCATCTATATAGTCATCTCGACCCACCGGTCGTACCCATGCTCTGTTGTATAGTCCACCGGATATACATATACATTCAAGTCTTACATATCCTACGTACGAATATGCATAACATAGGTGTTTGTGCAAGTGCAACGCTGAAAGGGCAATGTCGCGATCTCCGGTAGATCGGGACCGAGGTCAACGCAGCTGCGCGCGCGCAAAGAGTTTTCCACTCTGTTCTGTACGACGTACCACGGATAAACTCTCTGCGTGCTCGGCAAACACCGCGAAGATCGGCTCTATACCGCAGCTCGTGTTGAGACATCGGTAGGTACACCGAGATGTACCTACGGCGATACACATCATACGCTTTCTTCGAATTCTACAAATTCAGCACAAGTCCCAAGTATGTACGAAGCATTTTCCGACAATCCAGCCACTTTTTTGTAAGCTTATCTGAGTTTTCTGAATCTCGTCAATTTGTAGTATTGAACGAAGAGGCGATTATTTTACAGTCTCGCCACGCAATGAATTTATCGATAATTTTCGTTTTAGTTGTAATCATTTCGAAAAATCTGTATCTTGTTCCGTTCGATATAACGGGATAAAAATATAAGCTACGAAATAAAAAAATAACGAAAAATAGAAGGTTGAATTTTTGAAAAATGTACGAATTTTTCCTCGGACGACTCTCGTTACCCGCATTCTATTTATGTACAGACGTAACTCATATATTTAAACGATATATAACGGATGTAAATACATACGTAGGCCAGAGAGAAAAGCGGAGCAAGTGACTATGTACATATCAGCAATCTGTGACAAGTTGGCGTAATGAGGGCCCCCTCTTTGTGGATAGCAGGAAGGGCAATTATCGGGAGCTTCGGACCCGTTTCGCCCGGGGCGCTGTACACTTTTCCCTCGGCTTCTCCGCGCGTCGCGGCATATTGGACCTTCGTCTGGACAACGACGACAAGAAAGAACAAGAAGAAGGAGAGGAGTAGGCAGAGAGTATAAAGAACGCAAAAAAGGCAAACGAGAGCGCGGATAAGAGGGTAGACGGAATGGAATGTTCAAAGCACATATACACACACACACACACACACATATAGATATATATATATATATAAAGGATGAAAAAACGATCACTGAGAGGGTGAAACACCTGCAATTAAGATATGTTAATCACCATAGAACATACGTATCCAACGCATTCAAATACCCGGAGCTTTGGCTTGTTGCACGCTGTTTATACACAATATATATATACAATGTGTGTGTACTTCATTTCAGCGTGCGATCACGCAGTCTTTTTCATTATCCCTTTTTACTTCTTCGACTTTGGTGGAGCCAGTGAAATACAGTGGGCGTCTACATGTATGGGACACTCCACGCCAAACCGGACACCATTTAGCTTTTGCATCGCCGATTTTTTTGAAAATTTTTAATATTCTAGTATTGGTTGAAAGAAGCCTCCATGATTTTTTTCAATTTTTTTTCTCGAACCTATTTTGAGATATCGACTTTTCAAAAATTACGTAACTTTTTTTTAAACGGCCATAACTTTGCGAAAAATGGGCCAATTGGGACGTTTTTTGTTTTGTTGAAATTTTTATTTTTAAACGCACGTTTGATAAAAAATATCGAAAAAAAATTCGAACCGTATTTATATAAGATTTTCAAGTTTTAAATATAAACTGTTGATTCAAAAAACACATACGATCTTCTCGAAATTTTGTTGTCAACCTGTCATTTATTCCACAACTTTTAAGCCTAGGTAGATAATGGGATAACGATGGAATCTATTTTTTCGATTGTTCAATTTCCATATTTTAGTTTTGCGTGTTAAATAAATATTAATCTCTTTTCAGGCTCACCGGCAACGGTCATTATTATTCAGGAAATACGATAGATATATCTTAATCATTTAATGAACGATGACCGATAATTTTTATTTGAATATACCACAATATATATATTTTATATCTTAATCACCACATTAATATACCACTATATATATATATATATATATATATATTCAAATAACAATCATCGGTCATCGTTCATTAAATGATTAACCCTAGAGCAGGCCCGTGAATTTTTCCAGCACGAAGAGGCGCGTCGGTCCCATAGACCATTGTCGATTGTAAGCACTCTTGTGATTACATACCTTACTTCTTACCCAAATTCATATTAATTTTAACGTAGATACTGAATCTCACGCCACTGGACTAAGCCAAGAAACAATTTTTTATATGACGTCGGTCTGAGAAACCGCGTGCGCCCTCTCTAGGATTAATATATATCTATTTTATTTCATAAGTAATAATAACCGTTGCCGGTGAGCCTGAGATAAAGATTAATACTTATTTTCAACACACATAACTAAAATATAGACATTGAAAAATCGAAAAACAAAATAGATTCCATCGTTATCCCATTATCTACTTAGGCTTAAAAGTTGTCGAATAAATGACAGTTTTTTACAAAGAAATTTAAAGAAAATCGATCAATATGTGTTTTTTTTAATTAACAATTTATATTTAAAACTTAAAAAACCTTATAGAAATACGGTTTGAATTTTGTTTCCCCTTTTTTTTTTTAATCAAAAGTGCGTTTAAAAAAATATCCCGTTTGGCCCATTTATCACAAAGTTATGGACGTTTAAAAAAAAGTAACGTAATTTTTGAAAAATCGATATCTTGAAAACGGTGGAGAAAAAAAATTGATAAAAATCATGGAGGCCTCTTTCAACTAATACTAGATCCAACCTTTTCAAAAAAATCGGTCATGCAAAGGCTAAATGGTGTCCAATTTGGCGTGGAATGCCTCATATACATATAGCGTATATATTCCTTCAAGCTTTGAATACGAGAATAACTCTCGATGAGAATTCACCCAGGGTGCGGCTTTCGAGCAGCGCACGGATACTACGATATGTATGTAATAGATCGAGGCGAAAATGAAATTTTATTGATAAAAAAATAAAATCGCATTTTATTAAATTTCATATTTTTTGTTCGAGGCTCGAGCGCAATGGTACGCGGTAAAACGTAAAGAAGATGAGAATCCGAGGAATTGCGTATCTCGACAATGTCTTGGCTGAATTAAAATCGAAATTTATCTGAATTTTAAGACCGTGCCGTGATTATATTTTCTGAAATATTTACGTGACCGAAAGACAATTTATTAAAATCTCCAATCATTTTCGAGCTTTTATTAAAATGTATAAAAACACCTAAAATTATATGAGTTTAACAAAATTTATGAGAATCGAATTAAATTAATAAAACGTATGTAAGAAACGAATGTAAGAAAATTGAATAAAAATTTACAAGAATTCGCGAGAATCTACCAAAATGGATCGAAATTGACGGAATTGGATCGATTAGTTTTTTTACTTTAGAAAATTAATAATTTCGTTGAATCCGAATATATACTTACATTCTACAATAAATTAGTAAAACAATTAAAAAAAACTAATTATATACATATATCATGAAGCCGGTATGCCACAGCTCGATGAATATTAACCTTCCGCCTGTACACCTAAATTTTGGGACGCCGTCTGTACAATGACAATGATTCGTAAAAGTTCTGCTAATGTTTGTTCTAAGAAAAAAAACGTCAACAAAATTCTGAATTACTTTTACAACATTTCTTTCCACGATCCAATCATTTATTTACCCATTTATTATAGATAACAAAATGTCCTCCCATTCCAAAATCCAGAGATATTCGATTTGAAAATTGGGCCTGTGCCTTCAAGGACTCAGACGAAGGGTTAAATCAAATTTAAAGTTGACATCGAAGTTAAAATTGAATTAATTTTCGAGACAAAAAACGAAGAAGACTGATCGGATCCGATTAAAATACGAAGGAAATTTTATCGGGAGACTGAGATCAAAGCCATCGAGAACCCCCAATGCTTCAAAAGGAATGGAACGATCGTACAATAACAGAGTCCTCGATAAGCTGATCGACTAATAATTGTACACTTTTTGTCAATGCTTTTTGTCGTTGCAAGACCGACGCAATTAATCGTAACGTATCGAAGTACCCTAGACCGATGAGACTTTATTTCCGTGCCCATTGGAAGATCGTTTAGCTTGATTATCGTCCCAGTCTAGACATCTTTCCATTAATATCGAATCTCGCTATATGAACCATTCGGCCATTCACCTTACCAAAAATCTCTTATGACGCGATCGAATTCAGCGTCGCCTTTCTTAACAAGAGAAAAAACTTCACGCACAAATTTTTAATAATCCGGCGATAAATAATTATCCTCCGCCAAAAATAGCGAACTACGATAAAAAAAAACAAAAAAAAAACAATTTGAAAATTCATAATTAAAACCCAATAACGATACTGTCGACCCGTGACGGTACAGTGTCTGATCGAGCTATTATCGCTTCGATAATGAAGAGAAATAAAACGTGAGTGTCTCGTTAAAACGAAAAAGATGAAAAAAACGCAACATCCTGTTTCATCGCGTGGTTCGTTGAAGTTATAGTTCGGAAAGTTGCCGCTACACGGCACGGGAGTGTCGATAAAGAATGAGCGACGAAGAGGTAAGACGCGAAGATGAGTTCTCACTCCCGGAATCCGAAGAGGCGACTCATGTCAGACTATATATATATATAGAGCATATGCCTATTTCTATATACACATAGCGCGGTGATCCTATGAGCATTGATGGATCGTACAGCCTGATATCGTCGTTATTTCCAAAGTGATTGAATATCGGACGGTTCATCTTGACGCCGATGGAGATCGATCAGGGGCTATTACACGCGCTACAAATATCTAACGCTATAGATTGTAGATTAGTATTACAAACTCGAAGCTCTGCGGATACGCGCAGGCGTGTACGAGTGTACGCGCCAGTCGGCATCTGACGGAGCTAATGAAATCATTCAAAGCCTGTTTTAGCCCCCATATAGGCTTGCGTCCCAACAAGCATCACACTTAAAGTAGAAATTTGGTACGTTTACATGTGGCACTATACGTTAATGGAACAAAACGGCTCCATCTGTGGACGATTTTCAAAAATTATTGTGAAAAATGAAATAGATTATTCGTTTTTAGATTAAGCGAGATTCAACGCTCGTAATTCCCGATTTTTACTGTGAATAATGTAACGTGATAACGATCTACGAATAATTACGAATGATTTTGTACACTCGTTAATCAATAATAATAATTTTGTTAACGCTTATTACGATCGTTTTTTTATGATTTTAAGACGAATGGACGATAATTCGTTCGAATAAGTATGAATTATTTGCACAAATAATGTATTCTCATTTTTAATTCGTCCGCAGAAGAAGCATAAAACGCGTTCGAATGTTTAAAAACAATTTGACACGTTTATTCCATTATTCCTTCATTATTTCGCGATACGTACGACACATTTACGAGATTTTGATTCGTATATAAATGTTAATTTTTGTTGATCCGAGTCCGACATTCGGCTCGGAATAAAAATATCGTTGATAATACGAGTTGGATTCGTTATAATTACCAACGAATTTAGTTTCTGTGAAAAGTCTCGATTGGTTGAAACATGCTTCACTCACGACCGCGACCATTTTCATTAATTTACTGCAAAACTCACCGAGGCAAATAAATATTCAACGTTACTCCTCCCCGTGGCCGTTTTGCCCATCTCCCTCTTTCGTCCACGTTGTTGAAAGAAGCACCTGTTATGTATTCATGTATATTATATGATACGCTATATGTATATATATATATATATATATATATACATAGTTCTATGTTTGAACTGTATATAGGTAATATATTCGTGATCCTAATTAAACAGTTTGCGAAACTCTCACCGTGGGCCAAACTGCTCGCTACCCCCGCGGACTTTATACCAGCCAGCGTAGCGTCCTGTACATCGTACCAACTCTGTACCGTACACAACATATCGTATATACCAATGTAAGTAAATACATGTAATATATATCGTCGTCGCTACTCGTACCAATAGCATCATTTTATTTTGTTCCATGCTTTATTTTCCAAACATACGCACTTGATATTCATACTCTCGTGTAATCGCTTATGGTTATACCGGGTATTCTCCCCTAGAGATCGTAATTAGCGCACAAATGCGTATCAGTAAACACAGCCGCGCACGTTTCATTCGACCAAACTTTTCCGATAAGTGGTCAGTTATATAGACGAGTATGTACAATCGTAAAAATTATACGAACTTGAGAACAATAACGCGATTCGCTTAGGTAAATGACCAGTTCGACATTAAATCAGCCATTATTCTCTCAAACTTATCGGCTGCTCTCGCCGTTATTTATCAATTATTATTAGGGGCACCATTGCAAACATTATTTCTAACAATTTTCTATGTCGTTTTTTAGCCCTCGTGGATTTTTTTTTATCTTCGGAGTAATGTCAATTTTTAATAAGTCATAAGACAATCGCGTTAATTCTTATCGCGACATATATAATGCAAATATATTAATTATCTGACAAATATTTCTTCTGTCACTGTCACTAAACGCGAATCACCAACTCTTTCTCTCTCTCTCTCTCTCTCTCCCGCCCCTCGATCATTAGCTAAAACCCCATAAAGATTCGTAACGTAAATATAAAAAAATAGGCCTGGATAAAGTATTAAAACCACGCTGTATAACGTATAAACGCTTAATTCCTCTTAATTTTTATTCAAGTTAAAAAAAATCGTTTCGACGACATAATAGGATTATTCCAAAGGTGCGAGAGAAATTAGAACGTATTGTGCAGTTATACGTGGAATATACTTTCCGCGCAGTTGTGCGGCTGTTTGTGCATTCGCGAGGCGAGGGCGCGAGAGCTGCTCCCTTTTTTACGGCGGTGAAACAGGTTGTGAGAGGTGGTTCTCGTTAAATACATCTACATATACATACATTTATTTATATTTATATTTATTTAACGGCTAGCACCGAGACGCGAGAATGGCTGCGAAACAGAAAGGCAGACATGTTTATACGAGCAACAATTCTCGTTTGCGATACAGGTCCATTACGTTTTTGAAGGGAAAATATTTTTAAAATAAGGCCCAGACCGTTTCGCGTCGTTACCAACACGAAGAGATATAAACAAACCGGATGTTCCACCCAATAAGGGTTGGTAGACCGGCGAATGAATCCTTGAAACGAAAAATTTACTCGACGAACGAGGACCATTTTTTCATCGCAATGAAACGAAAGAAAAGAAAACAACTCGTTCTTCATTAAACCGAATCCGAGGTGTCTCGTTCCAGATATCCTTACCGCAGTCATCCTAGGTGGTCTCGGATATCAATAAGTACCTGGAATAAATTGATTAATGACGTTAATAACGAAATAAAATGTAAGGACGGCTAGATGAATTACGATGTATATAACAAAGTCGCTTTTTCAGCTACGCGGCGTAGACCGAGAAAGACAGTGAATACAAAACCAAAAGAATGAAAGAGAAAGAGAGAGAGAGAGAGAGAGAGAAAATGGGGACCGCGAATGGATGGAAAAAAAGTAAAAAACTAAAGGAAAGGAATAAAAAAGATAGGAGGGGTACGACGCCCAAGGACGGTTCTTTTAATTAGTCAAAGGTGTGAAGAAGTCGGGTGCGAAAGTGTGCGCGGGGGGAGGGGACGCGCGCCCTGGAAAGTGTGAATGTGTGAAGCTCTCTCGTGCGTTATATACGTGCCCTGCCGCCGTCACTGCCCGCTCCCCCCCCCCCCCCCCACAACCAGCGCTCGTCTCGCCGACCCGCCGCCTACCTCGCCCATCGGCTCATCGCCACCGCCGTGCCACACGAAATGCCCAGCGTGTGCGCGCCTCAGCGATGCGCCTGGAGCGCCTACCACGAGCCCGGACCGCGGTTTCTCAGCGCGCATTTTCCTTCTCTCTTTGCCTCTTCGCTCTCTCACTCTCTCTTGCTTCCTCTCTTTTATATCACGTAGAGCAGACTATATATTCCAGGGAGGAAGTGAGAACGAGAGACGGTGAAAGAAAGAGACGGAATGAGAGAGAGAGAGAGAGAGAGAGAGAGAGTCTCTGGCAAGACGAACCGGTTCTCATTCTTGCTCTATTGAAATTCCTACCGCGTGCCGCTATGCTACTTCATGCACACTCCGAGTCCACCGAAGAAGGGTGAGAAGCAGAGAGAAAGAGAGAGAGAGAGAGAGAGAGGGTGGGAGAGAGACACGTTGGCGAGAGATAGTCGTCTATATGGGTAAGTGTATCAGAACAGCAGCCACAAACCGACCACCATCTTGGTTGGTGTATGGAGAGCGCATTAATTCGTACCCCGGCCCGGCCTCGGTGCTCGCTATCTCTCTCGCGGCAACGCCCCGCGACGACCAGCTACGGCAGCATCTCCGCTATGCTCTCCATATCTCGCGGCGCTCCCTCGACAAAGCTGCAAGGAGCAACCATTGCGAGGCCACGCAAAAGACAGCCTGCTATACATATACATACAGTATATATATATATGTGTGTGTGTACGAAGGGAAATGTATATAGGTATTCGCTTTCTTTTTTACGGCACGCACGAACTTGCACAAATAGTAATTATAGAGGAACTTGGTGAAAATGTAATCTAATCCACGTGGCTTGTGCGCGATAATATTGAAGTAAATTTCATTCGCGGCCATGGCCTCGACATCATCGTTAAGAGAGTTTTACCGGCATGAGGCCCACGGTAAAACCGTTCTCCGCCATCGACGAGGGAATATTTATCCCGCGAGCTTATAACGAAAGTTTTCCGATAAAAATAACTACTTCCTCTCAGAGCCATTGTTATTATTATTATTGTTGTTGTTGTTGTTGTTGTTGTTGTTGTTGATGTTGTATTTTTAACGGTATGTCGATAATCGTTGAGAATTATGTTTTAAGATGATAAATAAATTTAAACGACGTACGGTTATCGAGCAAGCGTCATCACAACGACTATATGTTGTGGAGTAGATTGCGTGTGTTATTAAATTTATATCTCGTTGAGAGAGAGAGAGAGAGAGGGATTGATCCAATTCAACGTCCTGGCGTATGAACGAAAATTCGAGGGATGAAAATAAAAAAATTAATTATTTTCTCGAAATATTTTAATTAGCCAGTACCGCGGGAATGTTTATTGAGAAATCGTTGTGTCTTGAGATTATTTATAGGAGTGACGAGTGAACGCGTCTCATTTGATGAAAAGAAAAATTAAGAGTCGCACACTTTCTTACGGATTAATATTGTTAGACTAAAGTGTAATTCTGCCTTGTCTTTTGTCTTTCGCACTTCTCGCAAAATAGACAATGGAACTTTCACGAGCATGTTTGGTACAGCCACGTTGCTTATCGTACCTCGGATCTGTCACACGTGAAATTCTATAACAATAACAGTCACGAATTATTGTAAGTCGCGATGGTCAAATCGTTGCCTGGAAATAAACCAATAAAATTCCTAATCCCTTCAATCGATCGAATTCTCAATCACCGACGGTGTAAGGAGACTGTGCAGGAAAATTCATTGCACGAAAATTGTCCTAATATGGAAAGAAATCTGGACCAATCTGAAAAATTGAGGGGTTTAGATGTTTCAGTATTCTTTGGAAACACCGTTATATCTACGAGTACGAATATAGAATTGCATCCAACAAGGTACAGTCCGTATACTAGACCTCTCCCGCTCTCTCTCTCTCTCTCTCTCTCTCTCTCTCTCTCTCTCTCTCTCTCTCTCTCTCTCTCTCTCTCTCTCTCTCTCTCTCTCTCTCTCTCTCTCTCTCTCTCTCTCTCTCTCGCTCTCTCTTTCTATATATGTGAGGTATTCCACAGGAGATCGGCCATCGGACTGCTGACCCCTCTTCGATTTTTACCAAAATCTTTTTTCTCGTAGTACCTACTTAATGAAAAGCGCAAGTCATGAAATTTTTAGATCGAAAATGAAATTCAAATGCAAATAATTCCAAAACAAGACACTTTTAGTAATATTATAAGTGCATCAAATTATGCGTCCTGAACTGTTTTTTGAGAAAAGAATAACGAACAAATTATTTACAAATTTCTCGATGTTTGTTTTTTTCTATAAAATAAAAAAACATCGAGTAAGTCGTTACCGATTTTTTTCAATCTTTTTCCGAATACCTCTTACGATTTCGAAAAAATCTAGACTAGTTTCATCGTGGAATCTCGATATTTACTATTTTTTTCAATACTTTGAAAATTATGGGAAAATCGATATTTCAATGAAAGATGGTTGAAAAAAATGTACCATTCCATTTAAAAAAGTGAAGATGACCTTCACTCTGCGTAGACGTCGATAATTACCGAGTGATTTCGGGTGGCAGCGATAAAAGAAACACCCTGTATATACATATAAACGCTGATATATTGAACATGTACCACAGGTACATGTTATCAGTAACAGAAACACCGGTATATACAAGATAGTGTAATCAAGGGAGAACGGCCACTTGAACTTAATTGATAGTTCGATCGTTTTGTATACCATATCGAGACGATATCCACAACCAATTTCTCGATGGTGAATCCTCCGCGCTCCTCATAACGTATATACACGTATAGTTAGATGCACACGCGTCTATATACATTTTACAAATGTCCCTTTTGACGATATTAGGTACTTACCAAATGAAATTGATCTCTGCTAATAACCGAGAATTCTTGGGACAAATAATAATAACAATAATAATAAGAACGAAATGAGCGACGAGAGACGAATCTCTGATTGGTCGTTGCATCTGGCATGACCGTTCGCGCGAGCGAGGAACGCAACGGCGTCGCGCTCGTAGGAAAAAGATGAATGAGTCTCGCTGCCATCAGCGGACATTAAAAAAAAAAAAAATAAATAAAATTATCTTGACGGACGGCTTAATCGAGCTGTTGGATATGAGAGATGAGATGGGAAACTACGCGGGCCACGAGACCACGCGTTGCCCACTGGAAATTGCGAACTTGCGCGAATGAGTGGGAATTGCTTTTTTTGCTTGTTGTTCTTCTTATTTCTTCTTCTTCTTTTTTTTCCGTTTTTCCTTTTTTTTCTCGAATTCTTCTCGAACGTCAACGGCTGAGATTTTTTCTGGCGTCGGTTCCTTCGCCTCCAGATTCATTTCTGTATCTCGCACGAGAATTATATCTCCATTTTCATTTCTTTATTTTTTGTTTACGTAATTTCTTATTTTCGTTAAAATACGTGAACAATTTTCATTGGTTTTTTCTCGCTCTTTTCAATCGCGAACCATTTCGCGGATGCGAGAAGATGAATTCGAGGAATGAGGAAAGACGGGATGAAAATCTTCGAGCAGAGATAAAAAAAAAGAAAACGGCTCGATAACTCGTGCGAGTTCTTTGTCTTTCTTCCAAGCTTTACCAAAAGTTTTTCGCGACGGTTAAGTCCTTCGCTCCTTCATCCCCTTCGTCTCTTCGCTAGCAGCAACAATGCGCACAATTCGAAAAGATTCTTCGCTCCGATGAGTATGATTGAAGATGGCGCCTGTTTTCATCAGTTCTCTTCGCGTTGCCTTCCACCGTATGTCCAGCTTTCTCACCCCTCGTCAACCACCGCACGGGCCGGGACTTTCCACAGACGTCCACGACCCCTTCCCTCTAATCCTCTAGGCCCCCTTCAACCCCCTCCTTGCTACTTGCGCCGACCAGACTCGTCTTCCGCCCAGAAACGTCTACTAATGGGATTTTCTCCTCTGACGTTGCGAAGAACAAAAGTTAGAGTATGACGAGTGCCGGTCGATGGAACGGGGAACCCCCGTCAGCTCGTTTCCTCCCCCTCTTGTCGTCTTACTCACTCTCACGCGCACTATTGGAAGTTCAATATTTTTACTACGAACGATTTCAATTTCCCCCACCAGTTTGTCACGTTTTATCATTTTCTCGAGAAGTGAATTTTCTTGTTCGATCGATTTTTGTTTTACGTCTTCGTTTTTTTTTCCTAGGAAGGAACATCGACGATCGATAAACGCGAACAAGTTGGCAGTAGGGAAAATTCACGAGAGACACGCGAATCATTGGAAGTTTCAGACATGGTTGTGATATTATCCACCGGAATTTATCGGAACTTTATTTATCTTATTTAATTGGCGATAATGAAAAAACTTTTGATTATTTCCTTTCGTTTGGGAATGATTTTCTTTTTCGTTTATGGTCGTTGACGGTCACTCGTCATCGGCGACCGGCAGATGTCGCTTAATAAAATTAATGCCTGTTGAAAATAAATCATTGAATTCTTAATTACGTTAATTAATTATTCAATTATTATTCGATATAATTATTTATTCAATTATAAATATATTTCACGTATGATCAATTTAATTGTCAGTTGATTATGATTTCTTTAAATTTAATCGACAAAATCGTCGCTTTATTTATTATTGATTTATCAACGATATAAGAAAATTAAAAATATATCCTTTCGATGGTCGATTTCTCGAGAAATTCCATTTTGGTCACTCTCTTTTCGTCACACACTGGTGAGATTAGAGTGTCTTTAAAAATTGAACGAGGGAGTTTGTGCAGCTGGTCGAGGGAGAAGCCGAGGCAAAGGAGCGGATGAGTTTCAAAGAAAGTATCGCAACGTCGCAGGAGACGAGAAAGAACTCTCGGCGCTTCCACACGAGCGCGACACACAAGAGGAGCCACTTCGTAATGGCCCCAGACGCGAGAGCTTCTCGAGTGCCAAGTTTTTTTTCTTCCTTTCTTTCCTTCTCGCGCGTTTTTGCCAGACTAACGAAAATATTTTTCTCCCTCCTCTCTTTCTTGCAGCGACGTCAAAGAGGTCCCCAAATTTCACACGATTGCCTCATGACGTAACAAATTTATATGCGACGTTACTCCTGTTGTGTATGCGAACACCTGAATACTATTTCTACCTACTCACGTTATTAATTTATTCATTAATTTATTGCTTTATTCACCTACTTCTTTAGTTAGTTATTTATATCTTATTTCTTTATTTTTTTATTTCTCGTCAAATTCGTGTTAAATATTTATATATTTATAAATATATAAATATATAGTGCTCGAGCGACACTGAGCCGCTGAGAGTGCGAGTCACCAGATTGCTTTTTCAATGAAAAAAAAATGGCCACATGGTGCATCAAAGTCTAGTGCTCACATTGAGACGGAAAAAGAGAGAAAAAGAGAGAGAGAAAGAGAGAGAGAGAGAGAGGCGGATAACTCGAAACTGAAATGAGTTAAAGCGCACGGCGAAGCTTTCAAAAAGAGCCCGCTGCTGCTACGCGTGTGTTAATACGGTCAACTATTTATACATTTTTCAACTATAGACACATAGATATTTACTTGAAAAATGAACGTATTTCGCCTAAAAGCAATTGGGCGACAACTCTAATTACTTTTTGAAGATTATAATCTTCATCCAACAGCACTGGTGAAAAACATAATTTTCTCAAATCAATCATTGTTATTTTAATCCAATTATTGGATCGAGAGCCTGTGATGAAATTTTGAATTAAGTATAATCGCCAACGTGTACAGATCGCGGCATGTGAGATCTGTAGCTTCCGATCGGTTGATATAATCGACAGGAATTAATATGGTTTCGTACCTTTCTAAGAATAATCAAGACACTTTCGATAAAATTTCTGATGAAGCAGCACGTGCAAACCGACGACCGGGACCGACGTCCTCTGACGTAGAATGAAGACGTGGGTCTTCTAATACTTCCCTGCACATCTCACTGTAGTCCAACCGACGAAATAATAATCTGGCCAGGTTAAACGGAGGATCGCTGAATATCACACCTGAAAGAATGAGACGAGTGTGACTAGGAAATACTAAACTAGTGCAGAAAATAACAAATCAGCGCATATGCGTTAATATAAAAGAATCATTTTATTGAACTAGTTCACGTCTCATACCAAAATCTTTATTTTCCCCACTATACCTATACACGTATAGGTACTTCATTATACCCCCGATTATATTTTTATTCATTATAATACCCATACGACACAATCGTTTTCGTTTTTATTCATCATTGTCCATAAAACCATCGAATTGAAGGCGAATGTCATTGAGTGTTGAAACCGTTGATTTTCAATAAATATACTAAATATATATCTCGAATCAAAAGACTTATAATAACTGAGTTACCGAAAGCCTCGGAAACTCGCTTCATTTACGAACTACGAAACAATATCCTTTTATGATCCTTGAAAAATCTCGACGAGCGATAGACTATCGAGTATAGGAAAGTCCGTGTATGGAATATTATATACCTATACTGCGTGTACTTACGATCACGTGGACGGTCGGTAGAGGTCTTCGGTTTATCAGTTCTCCCATGGCATGGCTTTATCAGATAACTTCAAGTACGTATACATATATGTATATTGGTACAAGGAGCATGGTACCATACCTACCATGCTCCTTGTACTCCATACTTACTATATATGTATGGGAGTATAACCGAAGGAAAAATTTTCATTGCATTTCATATCCTTGATCTAGACGCGGTCGGGCATGCAATGGGTGTTACCGGCGGTGTGTGAGTCGAGAGAGAGAGAGAGAGAGAGAGAGAGGATTCATTGCTGGTGATCCGATGATTCAAGTAAGTTAGGTAAGCCATCGACGTTCGAACATCCCGTAACTATTATTACCTACACACGTATCTATAATAATATTGTATATATCCTTGAGGATTCTTGACTATAGAGTAAGGCGATCAGATTCGAACCACGTACAGTTTGCAGTATGCAGCATCCGTACGCATTAGTACATAATTTCATATCCGATGGAAAATCTTATAATATATCTATATATAAAACGCGACGTTTGTAACTCGATATTATGAATGTAAATTTATAAATTCGCATAGATAAGTACTCCATTTCGTGGACTGTTATAGGATAGAGTCTAGACGGCGTGTTAATTTTGTAACGAGGAGTCTTACTCGTTCGTAAATGAGAAAAACGGGCGTTTTTGTGAGAATTTATTCCGTACGATATTTTAAACGAAAATTAGAACGAAACTCATATATACAAGTTACAGAATATACGAAAGATTGTCCATTCGTATATTGTTTTTTTTAAAGAAATATAAACATACGAGTATTTAATGATACATAAAAATGAATTGTTTAAACATTTGTTAATTCTAGCAATTGGAATAGGACTTGATTAACTTTGGATTTAAAAATGGTTTCGAGTTGACGAAAAAATACGCTCGATAGATTCCTCATGAATTACATTTATATTTCTTTTTTGCTCGTATCATGAGAATCGCATCGACCGCGAGATGCTGCGAAATGCATTGGTCACGTGGTGGAAAAGAGAAAGAAAATTAATGTCTCCCCGGGGAGACTTTTCAGCCCCTCGCCCCTCTGCCATCACCGCTAGCAAACCCCACTCGTTGTCCAGAGGTTAATAGTTGGACGACCTCCGTCTCTCTCTCTCTTTCTCCCTCTCTCTCTTTTCTCTCGCTCGCTCGCCCACTCACTCACTCTTCATCGCGAATGCTGTGAACGGTGTAGAACGGGGGAATGGCAAACGGCCCTGAGATGGATGGATAACACGGGCCCCGCCCTGCCTACCGGCTGCGAGCGTGCGCTCGCGCGCCTCGCTTCTCCTCTATATATGCGCTAGATATACTTAAGCCCTCCCGGTGCACTTCGAAGTTCTCGAGTCTCTCGCGCACCGGGACCCCAACAAAACGGGCCCAGAGCACGAACAACAACGCTGAACACAAACGCTGTTCCTGGGGCCTTTCTCTCTCTCTCTCTCTCTCTTGTTCTCCCTCTCTTTCTGCCTCCCCCTCCCTCTCGCCGTAATCTCTCGTTCTTTCTCTCTCGTTGCAAAAGATCGGAAGAATTACTCGGGGAGATAGAAAGAGAAAGGATGCGAAGACAGAAAAGAGAGAGGAAGGGAAACAAGAAGAGATTGAAAGAGGCCAAGATCGAGCCAAGCGTCGAAGAACGTAGGAGCCCAACGTCGGAAAGAGGAAGTGTGGAAAAAAAAGAGTGACGAAAATCATTCGAGTTTCAAAAAGTCGTTAAAAATCATTCGAAAAACAAATGTATCTTGAATAATTTTTCGATAAACGTGTATTCGGCTATTCTGAAAGAAACTCAATATATTAGTTTTGTTAGTCAAATATTATTAATTAATATTATCCATATATTAGAGATGAGATTAATATTCGAAAATAACAATTGTTTTTTGCATAGAACAAATCATTATTTTTAACAAACTAATTATAAATTATTTCTCATCGGAATTTACTAAATTTATCGCGAGTTCAATTTCCCAGAAAAATCCTGACTTTCATGAATTTGAACACGATCGAGATATCGGTCGACCAAGAGTCTCGTAAAAACCTGAGGTTATTCGATAAAAAAGAGTCATCCAAATTTATGTATTCTCGCAACAAAAAAACTATTGTTCGCGATTATTTCGTCACGACGTCTCGAATGATATCCTTTGTTTTTTTAATTCGTACAAGGTCGTCGTCGCACTTCGTGAACAAAGCAAAACAAAACAAAACGGAAAACGTCCCCCTCGTCGTTGCTCCCGTATTTTTTTCACGCTTCGGAAGAGACAAAGCAATTTAACCGCAAGCCCGGGACACCTCTTGCGCAAGAGATTGTTCCTGTGTTCGTATGGATGCGCGCATATATACGAGTATGTATAATAGGGATGGAGGAGGGGGGGGGGGGGGGGGGGGGGCAGAAAAAATATAGTCCTGAACCGCAAAACTCATTTACGCTCGTTACGAGCCGAGCATATTATCGATGTATATCCACGACAACCCTCCTTACACATATATACATATACAGTAAACACTATTCGCTCGAGGCGTATATAGACGAGTCGAGTAAAAAATAAATACAGGGCAGACGAACGCAAATTGTGGCTTTGTCATTTACGAAGCGTGAAAAGGTAAAAGCTATTGCGACGAGAAATAAAAATACACGCTACATGCACTTTGGTTGTTGGCCGTCTAATGATATATCGAGAAGATGCATTCTGCAAGGTTACATATATACTCGAATATTATATACCTACTCGTACTCTATTCGCGAACGTACAAAGGTTTGCGGTGACTTCCTTTCCGACGATCCAGACAGACGTTTCTCTTTTTACGACCGAAGACTATATATATATATATATATATATATATGCGCACCCCTATACGTTTATATGTATTTATTACATTTATGCGCGTATAGCATAGTGCATGTATATTAGGGCGGTTAAAAGAGACGTTTTTGTAACTTGGCACTTCATTAAAATTCCTGCACCTTCCAAGAAAAAAAGCTGAAGTAAAAGCCAAAACTTGCACTTTTGGTTTTAGTTTTTGTTTCTTACGATTCGAAATAACGAAAAATAGCAATTTTTTCGAATTTAAAAATCCAAGTATCGCTAATAATTGTTATTATGGGTTTTTATTAAATTACAAACTCGATGCGATTTCTTTTTCAGGTATCGAATTGTAAAATATCGTACTTTTCGTTATTATTGTTTTCACGCGAAACTAAGTCTCACGTGAAATTCAAGACATTGAAAAATGCGATGAAAACAAATTTGTTTAATGTTTTATCGTATAAATATATAAGAATTTTTCTGAATAACTCAATTTATATAAAAATCAATTTTTCGAAGCAATACTACTAATCTGTATGTTGGGTAATGTAACATGTATACATGTACGTTGATAATGTAAGCTCGTACTCGTCACGAACCAACGAGGAAAACTTTTGTTTTCCCCTATATTTCTGTCCTAAAATAACGGTCGTAACAGATAGACGAGTCAAGAGCGTACGAGAACATTGTTTTATTTTCCTGGCTTATACAGGAGAAAAGCTTACGGAAGATGTGTCGTCTCTCCGCCGCCGGTGGGGTGCGCGAGAACGGGCTGATGAGAGTGAGCGAGAGCAAGAGGGGAAAGGGAGAACGACAGACAGGGTGGAAAAGAGACGGGTAGAATGAGAGAGAGAGAGAGAGAGAGAGAGAGAGAGAGAGAAAGAGGACAAGGGAAAGGGAAAGATATATAGTTTGGCGACGTCTAATATGTTATAGTTGGAGCCCCGTAACGGAAGTAATGTTGGAAAGTGGGAAAACTCGGAAAAAAAGAGTCTAGTTCTCAAAACCGACGGCGCCAGACGCGAGACTATCACATAGAAAACCGAGAGGCAGAACGTGGCGACTGAGACGAAATATCGTTCGATGAAATTTCTCATATACTGAATTATTCTTTAATTTTAGGCTTACATTTAATCGTAATATTCCTGTGAGTAAACAAATATCCTAGATAACGAGAAATCCCCCACTTTTCTCCACAAATATACCGTAAGACAATTCGCGACGCTATTCTCATCATTTCCACAACTCTGCAACAATCCATCATACATTTATTTGTATTTCATGATAAAAAGAAAGACATTATCGATACAAAAATCCACCTTGTTTTAAAAAATCACGGTATACTCGCAAAATTCTCCTAGATGAAGAATTACAGGGATTTATAGAAACGTTCTGTCCCCTTCCAGTTTTTTCGAAGTCTTCGCTAAATTCTCATTTTATACACAGGTTTTGTAAAACGATTTACAGGGTATATTTCTCATTACACAATTAAACAAAAATATCATATTTTCATCGATCCAATTGACGACAACGTCTCGTCGAGCATGTTTGAGTCACGCTCAAAACATCATTTCGCTATCTCGATTAACTTTGTCCATTTCAGGGCAGTCCTCCAAGATACCAACTCGCACGTGACAATATTCCTGATAGACAACCATCCACGCTCCTATACCCCCCCCCCCCCCCACACACTGTCATATCTAGAAATGAGAATGTGTTATACGTTACATCACATTTACACACGTAACTATATGCATATATAAACTATCAAAGTATCGTATAGTATCGATGGTTATACGTAGATTTACTATAGTTGGTGCATAAAGTAATAGCGCAATGCACCTCGGCATGTTGCGTCTATACTTTCACGAAAGGAGATTTCTCTCTCTCTCTCTCTCTCTCTCTCTCTCTCTCTCTCTCTCTGTTTCTCTATCGTCGACTCTTTCGCACATACACGAAAGCGGGCTACGAACCTTGGATTTACTGCGATTGCATGAGTGGGAAACGCGCGTGACCACGCCCGATATACCGGGTGTTCGGAGAACGGTGGACTCTTTTCTCACGGTATCGGGACACTTAATCGGTTACTCCGGGCCCCTCGCGCCACTCTCCCAGTCCACCTTCGCCTCTATCCCACTTCGAAGGACTGGTTTTCTACGACGCGAAATGCAAATAGAGAATATACTCGATGCAGTCGGACTCGTTGTACTGCTGCCTGGGCTCGTTCCCGAGCCACGCTCTCTTTGTCCGTTCCAAAGCTATGTGTCCTATATATAGGTCCATAAATGTTATCACATGAATTTAATCATCCGAGAGGTTCTTTTTCTCTCGACGCTTTTACGTATTTACGGTATGGGTATTTACTACAATGCAACGGATATGCATAAAACTGGCGTGTAAACACTTTTTTTTAGCCAGATTCACGTGCGACTTTTTCAATAACAGGATGGAATACAAGTTTATCGAATGAAACTAGAAATAACGATACGGATGAAAATTATTGTCGTTGTACTTGGACGGTATTCGAATCTAACCCAAGATTATCAATTGAATGTGGAGATAAATTATGCAATAAGGAGGTGATGTATCGAAGGTGTGTTTCATAATATTGTATATCACGGGTCTATCGATTTAATTATTGGTTTCTATGTGTTTTGGTTATTTTAGAACTTTTACTTTTTAAGCATACTTGACGCAAGGAAAATCTCGAAAGTATTACGTCGATACAAGATATTTAAAATTCACTTTTTCGATCGAAATAACCGAGTTCTTTGGAATTTTTCTTAAATCATAAATTACTTTTTCGGTGCGTCACTTTTTCGCGTTTTAAATATATCTCGCTTTATTCGGGATATCTAGATTAACATATCTACTATCTATTCAAAATCGAAATATTTCACCTACGACATTCCTAATTTAGTAATTTTTAATATTGTCCATCGTTTTTCTGTGAAGATCGAGTTGTAGATTTTGCCATCCGACTGTATACTTCAGAAATACACCTGGATAAGATGTTTTTTTAATATCTTTCGGACCCGGAAAATATCGGAAAATTCCGAAGTGTAAGTTGGAAGCACGGAGGACTTTTTAAAAATGATTTATCTTTCATGTATTCCTGCCAAAAATACGTATGTGAATCGGAACCTTAATACAAACGATGATAATTTTACCAAGCTGGAGCGAGGATACAAAGTACCCGTACCGCGATGAACTGATAATATAGATGTCAATCGATATTGTCTCGTCGATGGATTTGACAACTATTTAAACTTTCGATAATTTAATATAAAATAAATTTATCATTAATTTGACATTTCATGATCCTTCGCCACCGGGCGATTTTAATTTTAATTTAATTCATTTTTTAATTAATTCAATTTTATCGAGAAACTGTCAAGCGACCGGAAAAGGAGGCTAAAATATTCGGTGCTCGGTCTTAAAATATCACTGGGAAGCAGTCGCGTCCGACTGTCTTATGAAAATTTAATTACCACATAATTAAATAAAATAGGTTGAACCCTGGAAATGATCATCTCTACGGCGACGTAGCACAAATACATTATATATATATATATATTTCTCAATATAATACAAATATTCCACCATTACGGTTCCGCAGTGTGCAAAAATTTACGGATCAAATGGGCTCAAATAGAACATTGAATTAACGATCTGAAATTTAAGATATTCCATTTTCCCTGCGAGTCTTTCTTTTACACCTGGAGGAGTTACGCAAACGAGACGAGATATTCGGCATATTATATTTTACATTTCTCGATTTGTCGATTGTCGTCCGGAAAAAGAATGATTAAAATAATATGAGGCCCAGAAGCTCCCCGTATATCTTGTAGCTAAATAAAAAAGGTTTAATTAGACACGTTAAAATAAAGAAATAAATATGGGACAATTGTTTTGTTTTTCAATTGTTTAAAATACTCGGGCACTGGTCAAATTTTCAAGAAAAACCGGCATTAATATTTGTTTCAAGAACTTCGTTAATAACAAAATAGAAATGGCCGTTATCCACGGGCTCTTTAAAACGTTAAGCTGCCTGATAAGAACTCGCTCGGATTTCAACCACAAAATACCGATAAATAAATATCGCCCAAGCTGTGATCGATAATGTTGTAAACAAAAATTACATTCGATTTCAAACATCAATATAGGTATTAGAAAATCTCATTAACCTGAAAAGTCTGATACAAATCGCCGACAGCAAAGTTGCCCGGCACCGTTTCTATATTATTTCTACAGTGCGTGCTAAATAATACAAAAAAATGATAAAATCGTTAGTAGACGGTGAACTTTCCAAGTTCCGAGTAACCAGGCCAAATATCGCCAAAATAATTTTAGATTTTTTATGATATTTTATTACGAGCGTTATATTCGATCGAGACATATATCGCGAATGAAAGAGAAAGAAAGAGAGAGAAAGAGAGAAGTGGATAAGAGGAACTTTTCAAACTCTCGCAAAGTTTATTTTTATTATGACGTCTACGAGGCAGCAACGAATCCGGTGGTTTTTAACAGTCTTCGAAACCCTTGAAATACTGAATAATGGTTGCACCAGAAATTGAGCTTTATTATTTAACCGACGGTAAAACGCGCCAAAAATCATTGCCTATTTTTATTGATCGAAGTGAATTGTAGTTGATGTAGCCGAGATAAATCCAAGTAGCTTACGCGATGGCAACGGCGGTGAAACGACCCAAGATACGATTCCAATAGATATTTTATCGGATGGTGTCTATTCGAGCGGACGATTCGGCTCTGATTTCGACTCTCTTCGAAAACATTATTATTTTTTAGATTGAACAAACAGAGAGAATGGGCGGAGTCATATACTTCCATGGGTATTAGAACAATTCCGAGTCCTCGAGTAATATTGCGGTAGCCTTATTTTTGTATGATTTTGATGAGGGATATTACTTATCAGTGCAAGCACATTTTCGGAGATTTTATTTTCTGTCCGATGGTTAAAAACTCGAGCGTCGTCGATAATACGTAATAATATAATCAAATATAATAATAATTAATAATAATAATAATAATAATAACTTATTAACGAACTGATTAGAAAAGTGCTTTACAAATTAGCCGACACCTAAGATTTGTTAGGAGTTTTATTTGATGTGTTTAATAGCCAAATAATCAGGTATAGAAATAAAGGGACGAAGTGACGAGAATCTCTCTCGTCAACCATCGCTATAATATTCGGCACTCTTTGTACTCTCTCTCGTTCACTAGAGTCATTCGATGATTTCGTGCATACCCGCTTCGACGGTAAATACTCGGACATATCTCCTACCGTTCTTATAAGTACGTTACAGATTGTTTAACGACCCCTAAATGCATTCCCTAATCTTCTTAAATCCATCTTTTTGAACATCAAAAAATCTCTCTCTCTCTCTCTCCAGCTTTCCAGCTACCCTCAATAAATTCCGCGTTTCGATATAATTCTCATCAAAGTCCTTTCGCATTTAATTTTCATTCCAACGATTGTTAATAACACTTTGATCGATCTCTTACGGGCCAATAAACGACTTTCGCACTCGATTTGCAGAAGCTTCGAGGCTCGTTCGCTGACTCGACGAATTCAATCCCCGCGTTGTATATTATATATATTTTTGCAAAGGCATCTCGCGAAGGAGAGTCGAAGTTAAACGGTGAAACGTTTCTCGCAGCAGTGTCGGACAAAGAGAGAAAGAAAGAGCAAGAAATATAGAAAAAGAAAAAACGTTGACTAGTAAGGAGTGCGAGGAGTGTAAGAGAAAAGAGTAGAAAGAGCGAGAGAGAACGAGGGGAGCGAACAAAAAACGAGCGAGATGGTCGGCGGGGGGGGTGGGGGGGGGGTGAGAGGCACGAGAGGAACGGGTGGAGTCACTATAAGGGCGAACAACGTTGAGGCCACGTGCGGTTGGTCTTGTGGGCCATTCGAGCCCAGAGAAAGAGAGAGAGTGAGACAGAGAGAGACCAGGTGAAGCCACACTTGTTACAACTTGTGTAAGAACTGCAATTACCGGACCGAGGCACGACTATTAAATATTTCTTCCAGGGCCGAGGTTCGCGAGAAGGGTAGGTACTAGGAAATACTTACTGCGAGCGTGTTGTTTTTTTCATCGTTTGTGTTGTTTTTTTCTTCTGTACACAAGAAGCGCGAGAGAAACAGAGAGCGAGAGAGAGAGAGAGAGAGAGAGAGAGAGAGAGAAACGCACTCTCGCCCCAACTGTGAAATGTGCTCAACGCTCGGATTTTTCTCCGCGCCGCGGAATAGAGATCCGGTCGCGAGTTAGGCCGTAGGAACGAGAGAAGAGAGGGAATGAGATGAAGCGTTGATTACAGTACAACGGGGCGTCATTTTTCTACCCCGCACGTCGAAACAAAAAATACGCCAAACTGGCTTTACCTCCGCAACTTTTATGCTCGCCAGATGTATTTATGCTCGTCTGAAAACACCGGCAACGACGTAACCCTACGCATTTTTTTATTCTTTTTTTTATTTTTTATGTTTATTATCACAGTGCTTTGTGTACGTCGAAATTCTTCGCATACTCGTACCGTATGGGACGTTCCATGCCGAGTCGACGAGGTTGAGAAATCCAGGGCCATTGTTGTTGTTGTTGGGTTTCGTTATTGTTATTGTCGTGTCACGTTGCATGAATCAAAGAAAAGGGTGAAAATATTTTACCGGTTTTTTGAACAATCGAATTTGCGGCTGTTGACAAAAATGTAAAAATAGGAATCGGGTCATTTCTCGCGAATTTACTAAACGAATTTTTTTCAAAGAATTTACCACCGATTTATAATATTTTGTTTTATTATGTATGTTTTTTTTTATTGTTACAATAAATTGTTTTAAATACGATTAAAAAAACGTGTGAATCCCGAAAAATAATCGAGAATCGTTGCTCGTTTGTATAAGTAATTCAATTCAAATGCTTTGCTGATGCTTGTGCGAAAGCTTGTGCGATGTTCGTCGAGATAAATGAAAATGGCAAAAATATCGATTTGAACAAAAATTTCTCAAAAATATCTTCAATCCCGTATCGAATATCGTACCGAATTGTGCAAAACTTCAATCCAACAACCGTATTCGACTCTTTCGATGATCAAGGTTGAATTAATTTTAATGAAAACAAAATCGACAAACATTCTATAAAATTGAGTTATATCCTGTCGCGGCGTTTGACTGACACGAAGTATCGCTGAGTGCCTATAAAAAACAATCTATTAAACGTTCTATGCGTTATATGTAGCACATCACCTAGTCTAGACCGAATGATATATATAATTTAATCGAATGCGCGTGTCTCGAAACATAATCCTCGTTTCATTCGAAAATCTATTTGACGTATCGGAAACTGAAGGAATCAATTTAAAAGCTCGATATGAAACAAAAATAAACCGGATTCCGGATGATCGAATAAGATACGGAAAGAAACGAAACTAATTTTCATATCGCGTACGATCTCGCGCTGATTGACGAATTAATGTTCGACGTTTTTTTTCTGCGCTCTACGACAACAACAAAATTGCGTAAAGTCTGTCGAAATAATAGTTTTCGCAATGACGAAAGATCATTTCTTGGAAATAATAAAAATAGAAAATGAGAAATAATATTGATTCTTTTAAAACAAATCCAAATGAACAACGATAGGCATTGTTTCGAAATCAATCGCACGTGTATGTATAAATGTCGTAATGGTAAAACGATAATGCTGATTAGATAAGTATTTCTTCGCATCTTTCATGAGTAACGAATTACGGAGAAACGACGACGATTTCCTATCACCCAGTTTTCCTTACGATACATCCAATATAAATGAGCTATTTTCTTCACTTTCTCTATACATATCACAGATATACACGTCAGTCTCGTGTCAGCACCTTAATATCCAACCAATTTCAATTTCACGTCAGATTACAACTCGTCATATTTAACTTAATCACATTTTATCGTATAATTTTATTTCATTAAATATACAACGGGGAAATGGCTTAATATCCAGTCATTCGAAGGAGAGAGAGAGAGAGAGAGAGAGAGAGAAATAGGCAGAGCGGTAAAAAGAGTGTCAGTATCGCGAATCAGAGAGAATCCTCGACCGTGGAATAAGCCGCAAGTATTCAGCAAATCGCATGAGCCGTATACACCCATTTATGCATACATAAAGTTTATATGTGTATATATGTATGTATATAACATAAAACGATGCACATGGTATATATACACGTATAAATATATATATATATATATATATATATAATACGTTGCATGTAAGAATATGCACCGTTTTACGTTTTATAGCAAGTGTATCTAGTTATATCCACCTACGTCTATATAGGTATGTATGTATATAATCCAGTATGTACAAACGGCTCGGGTTCTATATGTTGCTCAGTTGTGTTTTTGCCTCGTTCACAGAGCCAAGAGCACAATACTTGTAAGTACATATATAATCTTGTACATAACACATTTTAACCGCGGTCAGCGGCAATCCCTGGACTTGCTGGCGACGATGGTGTGTGGCCAACGCCCTGACCGCACGAGAGAGAGAGAGAGAGAGAGAAAGAGACGGAGAGAGTAGGCGAGTGCCCGGGCTATCCTGTGCACTTCCTCTCGTCCTATATAGTCTGCCAACAGTAACGCACAATCCAGCAGCAGCAGCAGCAGCAGGAGCAGCATAATAAAAGCCCCCGACAAGCACACAGTCCCCCCGATATATACTTATGCATATTCCACATTTTTATGGGCGGCACTTTGTTCATCTCACTTTCTCGACGAGTCTATTGTTCACTCGAGCGACACCTTGAGACTGTTATATTGACATAATTGAGATTTGACGAAATGTGCGTACAGCGATGGATTCGGCTTTGGCGAATAGACGCGAATGTTGAAGCGAGTGTAAATGAGAATGCGGTATGGAAGCGAAGTTGGCAGAATGGATATTGGCAGAACAAGGATTTACAGAATACCTAAATGTAAAGGATTTACAGAATACCTAATTTACTTAATTGTAAAAATCAAAGTCGACAGAATCGGACCGAATATATCAGAATATAATCAAATCAGCGTATTATGAGAATCAAGTATACGACAAACCCGAAGTTAAAACGAGAGACGAGAGAATTGCATTCGGTGAAAAATTGACAGAAAAATTGTCAGCGTTGTCAGAATTGCGTTCGACAGACTCACCAGCGTTGACAAGGTCATATAGGACGGATATCGAGTCGAAAGAAATTGAATTCGATAGAATTAAAACTTGACAGAATCTCTAGGTAGGTATATTGACAGACCTATAATTTTTTCACCCAAAGTTAACCACGACAAAAATCAGGTCTGTCAAAGTCGAGTATGACACTAACAGTAAGAATCCCGATTGAATAGAAGTTGTGAGAACGGTCAAAGATTGACACCGTCCGGATTGCGCGGCGTTATATATCGAGGAGAGACGAGACATGTGAGAAAGAGAAAGAAAAACGAGGAGCTCTCTCAGCCCTCGCGGTATTTGCGTCGAAGCGTGGAATTATTTTTCCCGTGTTTTCTTACGGAGCACTTCACACTCGACGAAGCGTTTCGCTCGATGCCGACTGAAGCCGGCGAGAGTTTCCACGTGCCAATATATATCCAGGTAGTTGTGAAGCATCGCCCGGGGAGCCACCACCAGCCAGCCGCGCGTCAGGCCCGGCTTTCGCCGATATTTTTCCCTCAGTGAATATTTCTCTGATATTTCTTCGCCTCGGCGTATGCGGCAGTCGCATCGGCACGTGCGAAAACTAGTTCGCATCCCGCGGATACGAAACCCTCCTCCTATGGCAAAACTTTCCTCGGCCTCTCTTTCTCTCAGAGAGAAAAGAGTGAAAGCATTTCCTTGTCTCGTCTCGGCGGAGAGAGAAATATATAAAGGGGTAGGTATAACTACAGTTGTTTACCATTACTGTAAAAGTATAAAAGGACGGAATAAAAAAGTTGGTGACAGTCGCGGCATGAGACATTCGGCTCGAAAACTATTCTCGGCTCGACTCTTCGACGCAAAAAACGCGTTCGTATACACCTCAATTTTTCCTTTCTTCGCTTTACTCTTTGATACTTATTCAACGTCCCTTTGAATTTAATCGTCGACGTTTCGCGAATTATTAAAATATCACAGTATTCAACGTTGCGTACGATTATGGCTCGGCGAGAGACGAACCAAAAAACAAAAAATAAACGAATTACGAATTCTACCATCGTTCGGATGAACATTTTTGGAGCTTCGCGATCCTGGGGAAGCACGCGATTTGCCTACATCGAAAATAAAACTAGATTATTTTATACGTTAAAAACACATTCGATTAAAAGCCTCGACGAATTAAATATACATTAATCGAACTCCCGAGTAAATTATTTTTTGGGATTTGTATAAAAGTTATAAATTGAAAGTGGCATATGCCAATTTCACGTGAAATATTGTGAACAATATCCTGTTATCACGATGAGTTGATTTTTATTGACACAAACAAAAATAGATACACAATTCAATCACAAATTAACATTTGTTTTTCTCTCCCTCATAGTCCATTGTTTTTAACACCGCCATTCAAAAATAAATCACTCGAAGAAAAATAAATGATTTCACTTCCGACAAACTTAACTTCGTATCATTTTTATAAGCGAACAATTTGAAGAAAAAAAAACGATTCATTCAACGTAAAAATAATGCTCTTTTTGTTTCTGGCGAAATCTTTCATTTCTCCGAGAAAAGTGCGACCTTTCAACCCTCTTCTCATCTTTTCTCAAGAATACATTCGAACACTTGTCATGCGCATGGCCTTGGCCCACCAAGAGACGATCGAGGATTGCACGACCGTTTTTCACCCCCCCCCCCCCGCCTCAACCCCTCATGCCGACAAACGATCATACATATACATGTAGACATTCCATTCTTGGTTGTTTTGTACCACTCGGGGAATAACCGACACACGTATACAATCACAATGCTCGCATACAAGAGTGGGAGAAAGATGGAAACTGGGTCACGAGGATGAACGGCGCACTACTGTTGCTCTCTCCCTTGTTGCAACGTGTGTCGGATGAGATTGAGTTCGTGACATCGAGCTGTAGGAAGAGCGAAATTAGGACAGAATTCAAGATCGCTGTAATATGCATATATACATATTCTCCTATTCCTACACCCTGTCGACCCTTCTTCACCCTGTCGTGGTTGGACAAAAATACTGTTTGTCTACTCGCGATAATCCCTCAAGCGAAATTTATTCGCGAATCGCACCTACTTGAAAAATGAACGAAGTACATTGTAACGCGTACTAATGTAAAGAGTTTCTTCGCTTACTGTAACAAAGGCATTGGATTAAATGAGGATTTTCAGTCTCCATTTATATTCATATATTTAAGATCGACGAAACGAGGAAAATATCGTCTCGGTGTAAAATCATAATCGAAAATAACGTGGGACGTTATTTCCAATTATGTTTTCACGCCGATACGACACTTTGGCATATAACGTGAAAAAATAAAATTTACGAAGAGAAATAAATCATAATGATGTATACATTGATTGTTCGAGTTATCGAACTATTAATTTTTTAAGATATGTTGATTAATTAATGGATATTTCTTTGTCACTTCGTCGATGCACACCAGAAATAATTGATGTATATTTAATTGTTGAAAAACGAAAAGACGGTCGAAAGAAGGATCGACGATGGAATAGGTATAATTGATTTTACAGAGATGAATCTAAACATGCATCGATATTACTATACATGTAAACAAGTACGAAAGGCGAAACGATATCGAAATTTGGATGACATCCGATAACGTTTGACGTACATTCGAGTGGAAGGGGTCTCAACGGGAAAAGGGTTAATATTCCGACAATCGATAACGAAAGATTGGTCAGTTTCGCAATAAGGTTCTATTCTCAGATTCGTTCATACGTACGTGCTCCGCGAATATAGAAATTCGATCAATCGCTTTTTGTGTGAACTAATTTTGCACGATAGGTATGAACATATTTGTTGTTTTTTTTTTATCTTCTGCGTAATCAAGCAGTTTTACTTTTTACCGATTTTCTTAAATACCTCGACGCAATTCGAAGGAAAAACTGTATTACAGCAAGTATTTATTATTAATAGATTAATAATTTATCTATTATTCGATACAAACGTAATTATGCATTTTTCCTTGTTTCATTTTCAAATCTCACGATCGAAGCACAGAACCGATGACCCAATGAACCAAACTGTAACGTACAAATAATGATTTTTTGTATCCTTTAACGAAATGTTCCGTACTTAATTGGAGGGCGTGACTACAGTAACATGTACAACAGAGGGCAATGGGATCGGAATTTCCATACGAGCATATGTACCATCAGAGAATTTCACGGTGGTGAAATTCCATTTCGTCCAATTAGCCTATTTACCGGATTGGAATTAGAATTTGCCAGAAACCAGGTCGCGTTTAACCATCGGCGTATATATATATATATATATATATATATATAGACATAAGCTAGGATGGGAGCTTTCCAGGGTGGTAGCGGGGCGCAACGGAGGTACAGGTATCGGTACGATGTCGAGTTGAGAGCTTTCACTCTTCGTCGCTTTGGGGTTGTCGCGTATACACGGCACCGCGCACCACTTCCAATTTTCGACGTTCATACACAATCGCATTTCTTGTTCCGAAAGCCCACCCTCTCCCGATACTCCACCTCCTTTCGCTCCTTTACCCGGAGGAACGGAAACACAGGCCTCGCAACTGTATTCCCTTTTCGCGAACTTCGCCCGATGTTCCGAGAGAGCGAATTTCAACGGAGATGGCGATTTGATGAGCCCTCGACAGGCTTTGACTTCCCGGGATTCGAACTTCGAGGATACGCGCATATATATATATATATATTTTGTATATAGATATGCTTATTCATGGTATGCGCGTTGATCGATTGTACGAGTTACCGATGTTGCCCGATGTTATTGGACATTATACATTGTATAAGGTTTTATGTAAGACACAAGATGTAGACCACGAAGATTAATCATTAACCTCCAATTTCACGATAATTTTATTATAAAAGTGAAAGAAAATGTGCCAAGGTTGAAAAATAAAATATGGAAAAACGACCAAAACATTAAATAAAGTCAAATATAGGTAGGTACATGTAAAAAAGAAACGGAATTTAATTAAAACTATTATTATATATGAATCGAAAAGAAAGAAATCGAAATATAAATGTCATGAGAAAAAATAAGATTCGAGAGAACAAAAAGGAAACAATTGGGAAAACAAATTTTTCGAGAAAATTGTGCGAGTCACGCGAGTGAAATTTTGAGGCTTTGTTCTTCGTTCTTGTCGTCTCTCGCAAAGCGTATCAGTGGTGAGGGACGCGGACGATAAGGATCGCATGCTAAAACGCTGCAGTTACGTTGAAAGGAGCGAAGAGTGTGACGGGGTGTACAAACGAGAAAGCGCCGGAGATAAAGGCAATACCTGCGGGGAAGAAGAAGAAGCAGAAGCCAAGTTCGCACCGTTTTCCAGGTGAGAACGGCATCAAAATCGTTGAAGCGAAGCTCTCACGCAATATCTCCGGGCGCAAGAGAAAACGCAAATGGGCTGTAAGACAGTGAGGAATTACAGTGGAAAGGAGCGACACGCACGTGAAGCACCAAGAAACCCGCCTTATTATACGCTCAGATGTATCTTCCGTGCTGCATGTGTACTCGTATTTTGCGCGCATGTTGTACGAGTCACCGTATATATTCTTGTAAACGAAAAAACGAAATTATTTCGTTACATTTTAGCATGGTAGATTGAAGGCAATGAAACTTATCCAGGCTCTTGAATTTTTCGAAAAATCCATTATTAACGATAATTAATGTAATAATAATTAATTAATTAATATTTCGGTGATGTAACGACAGTCGAATATGTGTAAATAATTAACTACATAGGCCAGTAAACGAATAAATTTAAATTTCGATTAATTGCAAATAACCAAGAAACCCGCCTTATTATACGCTCAGATGTATCTTCCGTGCTGCATGTGTACTCGTATTTTGCGCGCACGTTGTACAAGTCACCATATATATTCTTGTAAACGAAAAAACAAAATTATTTCGTTACCACACATTTTAGCATGGTAGATTGAAGGCGACGAAACTTATCCAGGCTCTTGAATTTTTCGAAAAATCCATTATTAACGATAATCAATGTAATAATAATAATTAATTAATATTTCGGTGATGTAACGACAGTCGAATATGTGTAAATAATTAACCATATAGGCCAGTAAACGAATTAAATTAAATTTCGATTAATTGCAAATAACCAGGAGAGCCAGCCTTATTATACGCTCAGATGTATCTTCCGTGCTTCATGTGTACTCGTATTTTGCGCGCACGTTGTACGAGTCACCATATATATTCTTGTAAACGAAAAAAACAATTATTTCGTTACCACACATTTTAGCATGGTAGATTGAAGGCGACGAAACTTATCGAGGCTCTCGAATTTTTCGAAAAATCCATTATTAACGATAATTAATGTAATAATAATAATTAATTAATATTTCGGTGATGTAACGACAGTCGAATATGTGTAAATAATTAACCATATAGGCCAGTAAACGAATTAAATTAAATTTCGATTAACTGCAAATAATCGATCGTCCAGTTTACCCAGGGCTAAAAGCCAAAATTGGAAAAAGTAATAATTTTTGTGGAAATATTAAAAATTGAAAATAATTGTAAAGTTTTCACCAATGGGGGAAAGAAAAAGACGTCCACCAAGTGCAGTAGGTGAATTTTAATGAATCAGACACAACACGGAACACACCGTTTTCGTTAACCCTGTGAGCGCTATCAACGCATATATGGCTTTAGCAAAATCGTTCACCATCGGCTATGAACGCATATATGCGATTGACACTTGTAAGCCTAGAGATATAAAACCATAGTAAGAATGCGTTTAAGTAGGTATGCTTTTTTGCAATGCTTTATCAGAGTTGCTCATTAGCATTTTGTGTGTATTTTATTGGGCATTTGTTTACTAAATTGTCCCTACCAAAGATTTTTAAAATCATCTTTGCTTTTTAGCACTTCATTTTCAAATACCCTTAAACCCGTTCGCTGTGGGCCATTTTAAATATATTTTCGCGAATTCTTTTATTATTTGTATTACGTCTTTCTTGTGTTAAATTTAAATTTGTCGACTCATCTTCTGATAGCGTCGTCTTCTTGTCTTATTTTTCATGATAAGGTGGGATACAATCTGTTCAGAAATAATTAATCTATATAAAGGTAAACAAATGAAAAACATAACGAAGTATTCCTTCGAGCCTGTTGTAAAAAAAATTACCTTTCTTCAGTAAAGCACTAACTTTCATCGCTGGGAACATTCGGAGCGTGTCCGAAACTAACTTAGCGTTTTTTTTTGTTGAGATTTTTATTATTGTTAAGTGCTGTATATTGAACCCTATTTCAAAATTTGGCACACACAACAAAATTATAAAAATTTCAATTGAAAATTTACATTTTACTATTTTTTATGATGTTCGTGTTATTATTGTTAAATGAAATAATCGGTTCGGTTACGGTTTTTGCAGTCACTGTTTAAATTATTTCAGTTACAATCAACACATGCTGCAATGAAATTTCAAAGTTAGCCCAGCATTCTCCTAAAAAGTGGGCAGCCCAGCACTTAGCGTCACACGACTCAGCGCTCAAAGGGTTAAGGATTTCATATTAAGAACGAGCCAAAAATGACACCAATCAGACGGAAAGTGGGCCATACTGACAAGATGGAGAATAATAAAAATACAATAATTTCTGGTAAAATGACATTTGCTCGTAAATTCGTTTGTTCCAAGGCGAATTTGAAGATCCCTCGGAAAGTTGTGCTTCGAAACTACGTCGAAGTAGAGTTCAAAGCTAAAAGTGAATAGCTGTTCCAAAGCCAACGTCACCAAGCCCCAAATTGAAGACGGGTCGCAACGGTGTAGATAATCGAATTGAAAACAAGCTCAGAGACGATTTCGAAGACTCGTCCGAAGGAAGATTGGTTCGCCGACTACTTTGAGAATTATCTCGAAACCGAGTTCGCAACTAGGTCGGACGACGCCCCTGAAATTCGCCCACGTATGCAACATTCGACTCTCAATTTCATTTTTTTTTTAAACGTTTTAACACGTGATTCGTTACCAGAGTTGCCGAACAATCGATTAATCCCTCCAACGATCGCTGGGCACTGATTTCATCCCGTAATCGCAGCAAATTTACCCCCGACCGTCGCTTCATCTACCTCGATCAATTTTCTTCCCAAAATGAGAAGTTTTTTACCGACCGAGCGGTCACCTCGTGTCACGTGACTCGTCGTTAAAACTTCGAGCCAACCAGTCGACGAATTATGTTAGAACAATTTCTTTCAAATTTTACCGATCCCCCACCGTATCTATTTGTCAGCTGGTATGTACGCCCTACGCACAATTCATCGCATTTAACGTTGCATCGCGTATGTAAACAGTGTGAAACAAAAACAATAAAAAAAAAACTCGTACTTTCAAGGATACCAATTTATGATCGACATTTCTATGTACACGCGTATATGCGGATAGCTATAATACTGATTGAGATGTTCAACAAAAGATATTGGTGTGCGAGATTGGAAGGCACCGCTGGTACAGAATCTTCGAAACGAGAAACGAAATCAGATAAAGGTTTCGCGGAGCTCGGGGTTCTCGCTCGTTTGGTCGAGAGAGAACTAATTCGAAGAATCTATCGTACAGCGTTGTATATATGTGTCTTCATGTATATATAGAATACGATCGAACGGGGCTTTTGCAGTATTTGGTAGCGACTGCGGCACTGATTTTATGTGCAGAGGTTCGGTTACGCCCTTACGAGGGTCGACGCGTAACAGCTCTTACCTCTCACTCGTTCTCTCGTCTCTTTCTCACTCTCAATATGTATACCTATGTCTACATATATAGACGTTTGCCATATATATATATATACGTATATACGTACGTACATGGAAAACGAATTTCTCGTTTCACGTACGTTTTCGTTGGCCGTGCGAGAGGGGGAAATGGGAAACCGTGCGGCCGTGACAATATCCAGTCGCACGTCTTTTTATGAGAATATATTAGACCGAGGTATCGAATCGATAGTCCATAGAGAGAGAGAGAGAGAGAGAGAGAGAGAGAGAGAGAGAGAGAGAGAGAGAGAGAGAGGATTTTGTACGTCGTAAATACATCAAGGTCCCACATAATTGTTGATCGTTTCTATGATCTAAATTAAACGAACAAATTCGTAAATACCCTTTGTACAATCAATGAATCGATCATGCTTGCTCGAGTTATATTGTTTCGAAAAGTCGAAACGCGACATTTACAAAACATATCCGATCGTGTGGGAGAATGTGCGGGATCGATTTTCCGGTCAACTTCCATTTCCAATTTCGAAATTAGGGTTTGAATTTAAAGTCGCTCGAGGTCGTTAACAATTTGTGCCGGACATTGCGCGAGTGTTGAGGTCTATAAACTCTTTGATTGAATTTACTGACACATATATTATCGGTAATTTGAGGCGCTAGAGCTACACAGCATGATCAACAAATTGATTTTTTTTTGTTTCATTTTCTAAAAGTAGGTACAACATTTCAAACGTATTCCCTGAAAATTGTATACAGTACACAGGAGAAATGTAAAATACGAATCGCGCATTCCTTTTGTTACAGAGCTGAGCTCCCTGTCGAAATTATTTACTCGCGTACATATATTTTAATTATTTTAACGTCTGATTATGCTTAACTTCCATAAAGTAAGTGTGTGTTCCTTGTTCATTTATTATTTTAATAATAAACCTAATGAATTTTTGGGTTAACCTATTTTGCATGGGAATGCATTATAAGTATTGCATTTATATATAATATTGCATTCCAGCAGGATTAATTTTTGTTTTCATATTCTGATCAGCATATTGCAAAAATACGATGAACGCTATATATACCTATATATACAGGGTGTCCCAGAAAGGTCGGAGCATCCAAATATCTCGGAAAATGTAAGTTTTATCGAAAAGTGTTTCAGACAAAAGTTATATGGTTTAAAAATATCTATTCACTGATTTTATCAGTTTGGCCTTGGGTGTCGTCGCCCAGGTAACAGGTCAAAGCGACGTCAATTTTTTTAAATGGAACACCCTATTTTCATTGCATATTCTTATACATGTACATATCGAGAACTTTCCAAAACACTATAAAAAAATATTGTTTTATGAAGTACCTTTCGAGTTATGACGCTTCAAAGTTACAGTAACGACGGCAACTACCACGCGGAGGTTGCCCAGGCGGAGTGACATTCATTTTGTGATCGGAGAAAGATTAGAGAATAATGCAGCCAGTCAAGGCAAGATCGGTCTGTGATTCGGCCAGTCAAGGCAAGATCGGTCGGTGATCCGGCCAGTCAAGGCAAGATCGGTCGGTGATCCGGCCAGTCAAGGCAAGATCTGTCTGTGATCCGGCCAGTCAAGGCAAGATCGGTCTGTGACCCGGCCAGTCAAGGCAAGATTGGTCTGTGATCCGGCCAGTCAACGCCAGATTGGTCTGTGATCCGGCCAGTCAACGCAAGATTGGTCTATGATCCGGCCAGTCAACGCAAGACCGATCGGTGATCCGCTTAGTCAAGGCAAGATCGGTCTGTGATCCGGCCTGTCAAGGCACGATCGGTCGGTGATCCGGCTAGTCAAGACAAGATCGGTATGTGATCCGGCCTGTCGAGGCAAGATCGGTCGGTGATCCGGCCAGTCAAGCCAAGATCGGTCGGTGATCCGGCCAGTTAAGGCAAGATCGGTCTGTGATCCGTCCAGTCAAGGCAAGATCGTTCAGTGACCCGGCCAGTCAAGACAAGATCGGTCTGTGACCCCGGCCAGTCAAGGCAAGATCGGTCTGTGACCCGGCCAGTCAACGCAAGATTGGTCTGTGATCCGGCCAGTCAGGGCAAAACCGATCGATGATCCGCTTAGTCAAGACAAGATCGATCTGCGATCCTGCCAGTCAAGACAAAAACGGTCTGTGATCCGCCAATACTGTAACTTTGAAGCATCATAACTCGAAAAGTACTTCATGAAAAAATATTGTCTCATAGTGTTTTGGAAAGCTCTCGAGATGTACTATAAGAATATGTAATGAAAAATAGGGTGTTCCATTGAAAAAAATTGATGTAGCCTTGACCTGACCTTGGCGACGACACCTAACGTCAAACTGATAAAATCAGTAAATAGATATTTTTGTATAATATAACTTTTGTCTGAAATACTTATCGATAAAACTTATATTTTCCGAGATATTTAGGTGTCCCGACCTTGCTGGGACAACCTGTATATTTAATATATAGCGTATCAATCCTCTGCTTAGTAAAAAAAACTAAATCCTCGTATAACCTGCTTTATATATAGATGCAATCTACATAATTTGTGTATTTAAACGTTCAAATGCGAGAAACGAGAATGATTATAAAGCGGTGGATGAGAGAAATACGGTAAGGCGTCGCCGTGTGTAAACTATGAAGTGCGAAGTCTCTGCAGGGAAGGTAAATTGCAAGAGACTGTAATCGGACCTGAGCTAAACTAACCAAGTACCGTCTTCTTCTGTGTCTCTCTACTTGGTGCCCTTCAACCACCCTCATCGTTCGCTCATTCACTCTTTCGCTCTCTCCCTCTCTCGCTCTCTCTCTCTCTCTCTCTCTCTCTCTCTCTCTCTCTCTCTCTCTCTCTCTCTCTCTCGCCGGGGGTCTCATTCTTTTATCATTCTCTCGCGCCCCGCTGGCGGACACTCCAAGCCGCAATTCTCTTTCGTTCTTTGCTTTCAGTTTTTATGCGCGAAAGACCCTGGTCGCGTCTCTTTTATCCCCGTCATTCTTTGCATTGTCCCGCGGCACGCGCCTTCGTCTCGTTCTCTGCCCGTTTTCTCTTTAGCGTACCTCGCCCACCCCCTCCGCCCCTGTCTCACTAACTCGCGCTGTCTCTCGCTCTCCATCGCTCTGATTCTTATTCTCTCTCCTGTACCTACCCATAACTCGGTCGCAGGCTAACAATGTCGCGAGCCCGTACTTCAACTATGCAAATTTCTTGAAAGCCTGACATGAAAATATCGCAGGATTGAAGACAACAAAATTGAACTGAAACACGAGGAAAGCCATTCAGTGGCGAATCCATAGTCTAGTTTTTCTAGTGTTTGATTGAATTAAGTATCAAACGTAAAGTATCGCAAAGAAATTTAACGAGTAACTTTTCGAAGGGGTGGACAGGAATTTTATTTGTTTCACATAAATGTTGTTAAACCTACGTTTTAAACTTACGTTCGCCAACGTCTTCTCTCGACGTAAAATCATATTCGACAGTCGGGTGCGCGGTGGGTCGAAAAAAAAATAACAAAAAAATGTCGGAGTGCAACTGTTCGCGTTGTAAAGGTATATCGCCCGGTCCGAAGCTTGCGAAACTGGGTCAAAAAACTTTCGCAAACGCAAAGAGAATATGAACAAGCGAGTAATAGAAACTCTCGCGAGAGGGTAACTGCTGTCTCCGCCGAGTCACTGTACGGCCTCCATGAGTAGTAGAGAACGAGATGGGGATGAAAAAACGAAAGGGAACCTACAGTACACGTATACAGTCAAACCCCCTCTAACTCAACCGAACGGGACTAAGGATATTCGCATATGTTTATTCCTCTTCCACTCCTCGGTCTTAATTAATACAGGAAGTTCAAATTCAAAAAACGTTCAAAAGTTAATAAAGTTCAAAAAACATTTTACATCTAGTAAAAAAAATTGTTAGAGTCATGTATTCCAGGACCATATAACGAGACCTCCGTTCGAACTGCCGCTTCCGAAAGTTCGATTTGGTGGTGTCTGCGAACTATTCTTCCCTCCCTAGCGCTCTCATGCGCACTTCGTTCCGAGATCGAGATCCTCTGCATCCTCTTTTTCCACGTGTAAATGAGAATTCGAGCTGGATGCGACATCCATTCCATTCATCGTGTATAAAAGCGATGATGTATTTTCGTTGAAAACGCAAACAGCGATCTATGCTGCAGTTTTATTAAATTCATAACGACTCAAAATAATTTCCGGACTGATTTTTCAAATCAGTTGGTTGTAGGTTTCGCTGTTATTTCGAGCGAAGCCACCGTCTCATCCTGCTAACTGTAGGAATATAGACCATGTAGGAACGAAAAACAGAGAGAGAGAGAGAGGGAGAGATTGAAGAAGCTTCGAGAAAATTCGAACAGTAGCGAACCCTAATCGGAAAAGGAGGGGAGAGTGGTCGACGAAGGAGCCCGGCATCACTCACTCGAAAAGTGGACACTGACGAGCACAGAGGTACCTCGCAACAAAGTCCAGATCGTCAAATCACGACATTATACACGAGCCAGGGATCCTGCCCGTGAAGGCCAATCGCAATCTCACACCCGAGCCAGGAATCCTGTCCGAGCGACGATCTGCAGTCCGGACCGAAGCTCTCAATCGACTGATATCTTCGTCAATGGCGATTCACACAAAAAGGACTCTTCCAAATCATCTCGTCTAGTCACGATCACGTCGCAACAAGCATAACCAAGAACCTAGTCTCTCTACAACTCTCCGTCGCACCACACCCGAATGGTCTTAGGGTAATATGATTGATTTTTGTTATTGAAAATAATTGGTTCTGTATGACATCAGATCTAATAAATATAAGTTAAAGAAAATCGTTACATAACATACGGTGATAAAGGCTGATAGTCATATTTGAATGATCCTAATTCGTTCGCTGCTGCCACACGCTGCCAACAATACCATGACTCTTCTCCAACTGGGCACTTCTCGTGTTCGAGATTCTCATTTGTTAAACAGTAATTATTGTACATGGCCCATATCGTATTACGCAATATTCTCTGCAGAGTCGCAGTTTTTTCTTATTGCTAGACCATAATAGATAGTCAATTTGTCGATTATTTGCCCAGTAAGTTTTCCTTTTCTACCAAGATTTAATTCTTGCCTTTTTGTACCATCTTTTTTAACGACTTCTACATTTTTCTTCGCGCATTTCCAAAGTCGCGTGCCCATTCTCTTTTAAACGTGCCCAATGCATTCTTTTTTAACGACTTCATTGTTACCGTAAGGTGCAGACTTCAAAATCCCAGAATAAGTTTTGGAGTCATCGTCTCCAATGTAGTTTTTACACTCCGTTATACGATAGAATTATAGCTGTTACTTCGAGAATATTTGTCGGGTTACCGTAACAATTTAGTTGGGTTCACCCAAGAGTAGGTACCTATGTACTTAACGAAAATGTAAACTTGGAAAATCGATTTTTTGAAAACATTTTACCTTAATCTTCATTAATTTTTCATTTCAGATGATCCAGTCCAGAGATATCTTCCTCACCGCAAGTCACCGGTCATGGCAGACCGACAAATCAACATTTGAAAAAATATATATGTATGCGTATAGTACGTGTAAATCAACTTACTTCAATAACTTAATCCAATATCGAAAAATTCATTAAAATAAATGCAAACGTCGTTCCGAAAACTAATCTTGAAAAAATTGTGTTTTTTGTTTGCGTCCTGACTCGGTATAACCCGTTAAGCAGGCTAAAATGTGTTAGCCTATTTCAACTTAACTCCTTTTTTCTTGCTATCAAGTAATAAAAAAGATTCGATGATTCGAAAAAGAAATAAGAATTAACGTCTCTCTTGTGAAACACATGTTTTGCGAGTATGCAAGTCATACAACGAGTCTTGCATGTATGGATTTAGTGTAGACCCCCATGTGTATACACGAAAATATACATAATATATGTGTGTATATGTATTGTATATAGTTGCGACATGGCCCACGTCGTTGTACAAGGTTCTGGTAATGCACCATGGTAGGCAGGGTGCACACGTACCTACCTAAATGAGCATGGCTACTCAACTGTTCGGGGAGCTCGCGAATTACGAAAGGTCGATATAGGACGTTAGAAATTGACTAGACCATTCCTTCTACGACCTTAGATATAGATTGAATGGCTGTAATGCGGCCCAAGCCTCTAAGATCGATGAATTATTTGATTTTTTTGATCGATTATCAATCATTTTCATCTTTTCAATAACAAATGTCAAAAGAATTGTCACATTTCGGGGGATGTCCTGGCGACTATAAATATCAATACTGTTTTTTAAAAAAACTTCAATTAGAACAACAAAATTTCTTCACATCATTTTAACATGGGCTTTCTTGTTAATGCCCAATATTTCCGAGTTATACCTCTGAAAAGTGTAAAAAGAATTGGTGACACCGTCACGCACATCACGAGAAAAAAACATCACTGATGTCTATTAAAAAAAAATGTACTATTGTGTATTCGTTTAATACATTTGTTTTTGTTTAGAAAAATAGACTACGACTTTCTCATCGATCTTCAATATTTGTCATTATTCGATTAAAAAATATCCATACGTGCCTGACAGATAAATGTGAATTTATTTTATACGCTATAGTCCTTTGTACCGAATGTCAGTCTTCATACAATAGATAATAGATATACTTAATCTACACATAATCTACATAATATATATATACGTATATACACTTGTATATAAACACGGTATTGGAGCCCACTCTATCGATACACATAGAGTGTGTACCAATAACGTCGAGCTAAGTGCCGAACATATACTATATGCAACCCTACTGGGGTATAGACGTCCGAATATTTCCTCGCGAGCGCATCCCCCAGTACGAGAGTGAGTAGTGTGACCCATTTTTTTTTATTCCCCACTTCTTCTTCGTTTTCTGTTTCGCGAGCTATACAACTAACCGAGAGCGACACTGTCGCGGATCCGTTTCTCTCATCCTCCTGTTTCCTTCCTCCTCGCCCTTCTCGATGCCACCAAATAATTCATTCGTCACCGTAGATTCTTCCGCATCGTTCCAGCTACGGCCGCTCTGGCTACTCGCCTACGTGTATTTTCGACCACGATTTGGCGACAGTGGCGCCCCACGGCGCGCTGCCGTCGCACGGAGACCAATACGGTAGATGTTTCTATATTGGTCTCTGTACTCTGGTACGGTCGGTAATGTAACGTCGGACATGTATATATATACCATATATATATATATATATGCATATATATATACCATATATATATATATATGTGTGTGTGAGTATGTGCACAGGATTGAAACGGACGAGAAACCTCGTAGCCCTTGGGGCAAAACCAACGAGAGTGAAACGTCAACGTGAGAGCCGAGACGATCGAGGCTCGAAGGCTGAAATAATGTATAGGTAACGAGGTAGATATTACTCGGTTACGGCAAGACAACGCCCCAATTGCAATCATGAACCGATCCGGGCCTTCAATCGACTAAATTTAAAAACCCGATTATAAAATCGCTAAAAAAATATTCTGCCTCATAGAGTATCGATAAGTGTCGATACTACACTTGTTATGGGTCGTAATTGTATGTACGAGCGTTTTTTTAAAATTCGAGTCGAGGATAACTACTATTGTTTTTTTACAATCGAGGCAACGAGTTTAATATCCGTATCTCGACACATATTCCCACAAGCCGCGATTTCGAGGATATTTTCATGAAAATATCAAAAATAGTATGAAAAACAATATTTCGAAGACATCGCGATAAATCATTTCAACTCGCACCGATCCGCTCAAATGGGGAATGCGAAGTATCTGAGAAATTTCAGAAAGGATTTTGACGATGCTGAATGATTTTTGCACGAGCCACGTATAGGTATACCCTGAATTAATAAGTTATAAAAAGTAGAGAATCTCTTTAATTTTTTATTCGAAACAATGTACATAGGAAAAGCGTATAATAACGTTGAACGAAAGTTTTTAATTCGCGAATCAACATTTACGCGATATAGGAAAGGAGCTTATATATCCATAGCACACCTTTATATCGGACGTTGGACGATGAGCCATCATAAAAGCTCAGGAAATGGAAATAGCTTGGTGCGGTTACTTCTCGAACGGACACCCCCGCAAAGGGTATATAAAGGCTCTATAGGTATACAGGACGAAGTAGAGGAAACGAGAAAGAAATAAAGAGAGCTCCTCGGACCAGCGGGTGCTCGCGTGACGGCTATCCGGGATGGCGTGTGAGGAACGGTCGGGGCTCCGGTGCTCGCGCGGGTCTCTCTCGCTGCTTGACGTTGAGCGCGCGGAGGGTCGACGGCGCGGTCTCTCTCGTGGTGGCCACCGCGCTCGGTAGGTACCACACAGCATCGACGAGCCACAGTTCTAATATGTATATAGTATATAGCATTAGCAGCAGTTGTAAAAGTGCTCCTGTATATATATACATATAGAGAGAAAGAGAGAGAGAGAGAGAGAGAGAGAGAGAGAGTTTTTAAACATATGGGACGTTTCAGGTCGACTCGATCTTTTTATATATCTGTCGAAACCTTAAATAACGTGTAGATACTGTTGTATATTTTTCGAACCAGCCATTGTGGGTAAAGGTTTTTCAAAAAAGAAAGTATGAAAAGCTATTAACCCACTGTTGGATGTAGTTTGCATTTTTATACTAACCACATTTTTTGTTCTCTTTTACACATTTTTCAATTGTACAGGTACTTCTCTACAATTGAATAAGCTTCGATCGTTCGAATTATTAAAAAAAAAAAAACTATTTTGTTTTTGAACCCCCCGTTTTTCGCGTAATGTTTTATTTATAAATAATCGGTATCGATACAGATTGGCGAAAAAAATCGATGAAAAGTACCGCGAGACTTTCAAGATTGTTACCAACGAATAAAAAAATGGGGATTAAATCCTAGTGGGACTCTTGATTTGACCTGGAACGTCCTATATATACCAGTATATGTATATATAGTAGCAAAAGCTATATAAAATGGTTGAAGGCGGGGGTGTGGTGGAGGAACGGGGTTACGAAGGAATTAAGGGGGTGGGTTTCGCAAAAGCGAAGTCTCTCGCTACCTCTCTGCAAACATGGCAGGCGTCACGCAAGAGTCCAGGCGGCCAGCACGATATCGCCCAGCAGCAGCAACAGCCCAGCAGCGGCTTTAGATCGCGGCGCCACACAAAGAGAGCACGAGCGAGTGAGAGAGAGAGAGAGAGAGAGAGTGAGAGAGAGCGAGAGAGAGAAAGAAAGAAAAAGAGAGAACAGCAAAAGGTATTTTAAGCTACCCGCGACGCCACCTTATTCGCCTTAACTGCCCCCTGGCTATCCGAGTAAAGTCCTTCTCGGCGTATGATACGAGCACCGAGTATACGAGTCTTCGTGTGTGTTGCAAGAAGAAAAGAAGGTGGTGAGTGAAAAAGCCGTACCTCATAGGCAAAGAGAGAAGCGTGCTCGGACCACCGGGCGTACTCACTGGCAATTGGCACGGTGATTGGCCACCCTTTCACGACGATTAATGGCCAACGAAACATTGATAAACTCGTGATAATTATATTGCAACCCGAGTACAAGGTTCGTTCGAGTTTGCTAAAGCTACGAAATTTAATGGGAAATATCATAATAATAATAATAATTGTGAATAATATGCTAATTATAACTTATACGTTTTTTTCAATTATTCGGAAAAAAGAGATAAATAATGATTTAAAAACGAACAGTGCTTTATTACATTTGTATGATACAAAGATTATTTAAAAATCATTGCCCGTATTTAATTTTATATTTTCTTCAATTTCTTTGTAGTTTCTTAATTATTTGTGTTATTGTTTATGTTGCTTAAGCAATATTGATGTTTATGTACAATTATTCGTCGGTATCAGACCCGACGATTATATCGACTAATAATTCGATCAAATTCTCATTATCATCTGAAATTATATATTTTATCATATTTCTAATGTTATTAATTTTACTGATTTTATTGTTTTGTAATTATTCACGAGTATTAGGTCGGATGATTATAATGAAGGCTTTTTCGTTGAAACTAATGCTGCTTTCTGATAGTGCTTATTAAAGTAGTTCGCGATAATAAAGGGCTATACAGTATTCAATACGTCGGTCGAATCTGCCTAGCGAGCAAGTCCGTAGTTCACGGGGCTTTATAGTTTACAGGTGTTCTAGTATAAACAGTTATAGATATACGGACGAAATACGTACGTGTACGAAGGAATATATATATATATATTGGGTATGCGGAGAACCCGACAGAGAGCATGTTGCCCGGGCATATAATCGTGGAGCCCCGGCCAAGCGGCAAAAGAGATCATAATCGGATCGGTCGATGTGATGTACCTTGCGCGCGTTAGAGCTTGTCAGGTTGGCGGGCATTGCTCACCTATTCTCCCACCCTCTCTTTCTCTCTCTCTCCCCCTCCCTCACCCTCTCTTGCCGTCTCTCTCTCTCTCTATCTATCTATCCATCTATCTATCTATCTATCCATTTATCTATCTCCATCTCTCTTTCGTTCCTTTCTTCTTTCTACCCCGGTTTCAAAGTCCCTCGACTATACAATAGCACCACACTATACCGCACTGTATATTACGGTGCTGATGTATTAATGTGTGACTCCGTTACTTTTAATCTATTCCATTGTCTCGATGCGTCAGCGGTTACTTGATGGGAGATTCGATGCCATACGTCACTAGCGGAGATGGGATTAAAGTGACTTATGAACGAGAGGCTTTAGCGGTTCGTAGAGAGATTTTAGTGATGTTTTATGTATTTTGGAAAAATATTTTTGGTTCGTGGGTTTGTTTGGAAATTTGTTCGATTTCCGGGGCTCTGTGAGCCCATATAGTTCCACCCTTTATACCGGTAGATCCCGCCTCTCTTCGTACAATGTGACCTCCTGCTTGCGTATTCTAAGTCTATATCCTCACTGTGTAAGATCATGTTTCTATAATTCAATCAAATGTTCCTGCAACGTTAATCCACGTTCGCGAAATTCAAGTACACGTTGCTAAAATTTAAGATCGTATTTACATTATTTAAATTTCTGTTAATACGATTATATCTAGCGTTCCTATAATTCAAGTTGACGTTCTCATAATTCAAGTTAGTATTTTCATAGCTCGAGTACACCGTGCGGTTCCGAGGAGAGGTCACAATAACCTGCTAGTAATCCATGGTACGAAATTATTTATTGTTCACAATCAGCAAAGAAGTATAGTCGAGTCGAGTCAATCGGCACACATTAGAATGATATTAATGAAGCAAAGATACATTAAGAATGTAAAGATAATGGAGCGGTCAAATGAAATATGGAAAACGTGGTATGTTACCATTGGACGACTGGATAGAACGTAAAGTTGGGAAAAATGGAACACCGATCAAAAGGTGGTCCAAAAGGTAAAGGCGGAGAACAGTTTTCCGCCTATGCCACGAACTACTCCTTCTCCAAATTGTATTTTGCGGGTGTCGCAAGATTTTCGGAAAGACAGGCAGTCTATAAAAGTCCAGAGTCGAAATATTTTCAAGAATGTTTGCTTACGTGTTTCTTTTTCATCCGGGTCATCCATTTTACCGTAGTGTTTCAACGTTTTGTTTTTGGTCGCATAGTGATGAACCACCTGAGGTCGAGTAACATGGAACACATAACATGACTCTGGCCGGCTCATGACCCCCTGAGACAGCTCGGTATGTCGAGGGGATTAATTTAGGACGGGTAATAAGCCGGAAACCAGACGACGAAGTTACCAAAAAAAACCTCTAAACCACATTGGGCGACCGTTGAGCGTGGTGAGACGATAATCGACCGTATCCGACATAAAAATACGACAAACTACAGTCGGTCTTCAAAATTATTCGCCACTAGGAACGACCAACCGTCACATGTGCCTACACCGAAAACAGGGAATACTTGATAGCGTTGACCCGAGGGTGGTTCATATTTCCCCAAGGGTATAGAAAAACCATCTAGCCCGCCATTAATTAACCACCGCGACAAGCTGGCTCGTGCCTGACCGATTTCACGAAGAAATACACCCCCGTTACGTGGTACGATCGGCATAAACTTTGCGAAATAGTTCAAAAGTGCCGGAACTCAATCATTCATGTCAACTAACCCTTGGTAACCCTTGTAATTTTTTAATACCCTATACAGAAGCAAAATTCGATATCTCCCATCATCCCGTACCAATTTGTTTCAATCAAAAACTTTGCAAAGCGACGTTCTTTTTAACGAGAAAAATATTAACGGGTAAAAAAAAAAGTCGAAATAGAAATAGGAAATGTGGAACTTGTGAAATTCATAATCATAAACAAGGAAGGAAAAAAAGTACACGTAGGTATATCATTTATGATTTTCCCTCGTTTCTTGCTCACCGATGTCCATCGGTGTCTGGTAACTTTGACACGACGCTTTACCGAGTTACATACACACGTATCTCGGTATCTCTATCTACGATGGCGTATAGCGTATATTCGCGAAGAATATATATGCCGAATCGATAAAGCAACGACTCATATACGAGCGGTATCATAGGTCAACGCCCATAGCTTCCAGGATACGGAAAGAAAAGTTCTGACGTTTGGTACTATGGTCGAGAAATGATATATTGAACGCTTGAAACAGAGTGACATAGATCTCAGATCCTCGGAAGATACATCTGTCGGGGAAAAGCAGCTTATTTTTCCCCATTACGCTTCTCGTACTAGGTATATAAGTTGAGTTCACGATCAGAACGGGAACAGAGTGGAGCAAATTCTATCGATTTTCATGACCTCGAGGAGACGGGGAGAGCAAGAGAAAGAGAGAGAGAGAGAGAGAGAGAGAGAGAAAGCGAGCGAACCATCCTTACACATATCTGATGGGTGTCCGTTACGTATATATAGGACACTCTCCGGTGTCCTTTTGAACTTTCTTTCTCCTTTTCAAAGATCTTGACAATTTGTCGATTACTGAAACAAAAATCGATAGCTCTTCCTCGACCATTCCGACTATTCCAACTTTCGAATAGCCGCGTTGGATTTACATCCACTTAGCGAGGTTGTGCTTATTTTATATTGCAATATCGATAAAGAAAAAAAAAGAAATGAGGAAGCAGGGAAGAAAAAAAGTCGAGGTTTAGTGAATAATTAATCCTGGAAAAGCTCGATCCACAGAAACGACGTTATTATAATAAATAACACCACACACACAAAAAAGTGGTCTATTCATTTGAGCAGACCCACCTACCGACATGTATTTCGACGTGCTAAATCCGAAGCTGAGGTCCGTTTAGCTCGTACACCCTCATCATTTTGAGTAAATCGCGAAAAACCACTATAAATGAAATGGACAGTAGGTATGAAGGAAATTGGAATGTCAACATGATGGCAGATTTTTGCTGGACGTTAAAAAGAGAAATGCCGAGAGAAAATAGGAAACGAAAAAGGAACCCTCTGCGTAGGACATTTGAAGACAAAAGAGTTCGCTACAAACGAACAACAGTTTGAAATCCATGTTTCGTTTCCTACCTTCTCTTTATATGCTATTTTTTTACGATTTTTTTTATAGAGACTATCAGATTCTAAACTTGTATTTAATGCATCAAAATATACAAGAAACATATGTAATCGTGTTCAATGATTATTTTTCATTTTTATAACTGCAATTTTTTTCGGCTTATCGCAATTTACTCAAATTTTGGAGGGTTAACGGGTCAAATAAACTTTAGATGCAGATTTAACGAATCGAATCACATAAAAATCATATCCAGGTCCACATAATTTGTTTCATGTCCATAACTGCAGTTTTTCGGGATTTTTAGTCTTTTTTAGTCATTTTAGCAATTCACTAACGCGTGGAATTTAAAAAGCCAAAAAAATCGGCAAATAATGTTCTAAAAACATCGGTATATCTTTTTTTTGCAACTTGTGTTTTAATGTCATCTTTTTAATTACGTAAAATTACCACTCGGCCGGTTTTCCAATTAAATAATACGTTGTTCAGCATTCAAAGAAATTTCAACTCACCTACGAAAATTCTCTCGATATTTCTCGATTGTCCGTCTGAAACCATTTTACGGCCCATTTCCACCCTGATAACCGACGGATCTTCACCACAAACTCCTCTAAGCACGTATTCCTCCACTCGCGGCTCATCTTTGAAGTTTCTATTTGACGCTTCGCTCATTTTGCACGATTTACTTTCATGGAACTTTAAACGAAAAAGTCGAGGTATATTTTTACGGAATACTTGTATTTTTTTCTTTTTTCTTCCCCCAACGCCCGAGCAAAAAGCATGCGATGACCTGTAAATTTGTCCACTGAGAATAGCCCGACGAAAATGTACGACGGGATAATACGGGGATGAATTTTTATTGGCCCAGCACCGAAGCTTGCTGGCAATTTTTTTCTTCCTTCTTTTTATACCCTGAACACGGAGTGTACAATATTAATTAATACACGATGATTCGAACGCCGGTCACGCGATGTCATGAACGAGCAACAATGGACACGTGCGCTACGTTACTTATTAACTGATGGTTGAAAACGACGAGATGGTAATTGATGTCTGATCGATATTTGCGAATGATTATTCGTCGAGGTTTTCTATGCCCACGCGATCGGTGAATAGGTGTTTCGCTTCGTCTCTTGCACAGCTGTATACAAGGGGTGACTTTTTATCGCCCCAAAGTTTTTCCTCTCGAATCGCCTTAATTTTTTAGTCGTTTATATTGGAAGCGACTATGGGCGATACTCTCCATCCGGAATATACCGGGTGTTCGGTATGAAAATGATTTTATGTATACCGAGTGTCCGTTTTAAAAGGGAAAATGCGTAGATCGCGTACCTAATTTGAAAGCGATACGGAATTTACTGGCAACGAGTGTCGAATTTAAAAGTGATTTTTGAAAGGAATGAATAATATACCGGGTGTACGATTTAAACGGTGTGAACCCAAACAACTCGTTTAAATACCTCATTTAACCAGGAGGAAGGCTATACCCGGCGTGTCGTCTGCAGATTGTACAACCAGAATAGGTACGAGGACTCAACCTTTATCGATTGTTTTATCAGTTTTATCACTTAACTTGACACATTCTACGATATACATCGTATTTTACGAAAATCCGTTTAAAAATTGGTTCAACACTTATTGTTAATCAAAAGTGTGCTAAATGTATGAAATTGAGCCCAGTCACTTACAAAGATTAACAAATAGAACGACGTGTAATAACGAATCGTGAGAGCCGGCTTGAATAAAATGCCCCATCTCCCTCTCTCTCTCTCTCTCTCTCCCATTCTGTGTCCCATTGTATCTGTTAACCTGAGTACGACAGTGTCGTAAGGTACGCAGGATCACGCATCGTGTACGCAGCATGGTAGAAAGGCGTGAATATTCCACCAAATGGGAAAAAGCGAGAGAGGGAATGAAAGGGAGAGAAAGAGAGAGAGGGAGAGAGAGAGAGCGAGATATAAAATTTGCCGAATACCCGAATGGTAGAGAGGGAACCTTCATCCAACCAACTGGAAAATCATCCGCAACGGGTGATTCGTCTACCGCCATGCGCCGTTAGTCGAGCGAACACACATAGGTACATACACTCTCTCACCGATCTAGCGGTGTGCGCCCTCTATATGCAACACCCTCCCACCGATTCTTTTGCTACCACTAGTATGCTACCATTAACGTCAGCGGACTCTCACTCCCTCTGTCTCGCTCTGTTTCTCTCTGCAGCGTTGTTTCGTATATATAAATGCACCGTATACGGCACAGCGTATAGCACGGTCCCCTTTCGAGAGAGCTCACCTCTCGCTACCGTGGGCCAAACCCCCGACGAATCCCCGTTATAAAGCCCGTCGCGTATCCGACCCGTATCGTGACAACCGTACCATCCACGAGAAAAATTAAACCTTCCGGTCCGAATGAAACAAAAAACGACGAAATATCCCCGGTGACGCGGGGCACTCGCAGCCTGCGACCGGAAAAACCTATGCTACATATATATCAGGAAGGTTTTTACGTCAGTGTAGGTCGGAAAATATACCTGTACGCAAATGGCTAGGGAGTTCTCTATATATAAATCGGTAACTTATGCACCATTCGCAGATGCAAATTCAACAATTCTGGTGGCGCCGACCTGGTTACCAAATTTGGCGCTACTTTTACGATCCGAGGATCTTTCTCTATACTCTTGAAACAATCGAAATTTACATTATATAATCCAAGAAAATCTTACCTATAATATCATAGAATTTTACGAAATGCCATCTGCCGCACCATTTGGCACGCGTAATTGATATATACGCGACCACCCAGGTATCGATCTTTTCTCTAACCGTTTACCCACCAGTCCGATCTTTCGATGGACTATTTACCGATATCTCGACACCTCACCGAGATGTTACTTCCGCTCACCCTACGCGAGGGTGAAACAAACGCAATGAATACCTGTACGTATAACCCCTTCTTACTACGGAACCCTAATTCTCGAATTGTCAAGCGCTTTTTCCAAGAATCCCCTGTATGCCATCTGTGGTGAGAAAAATATTATTAATTACCAATCATAAGAGAAATCAATAATAACTCGATCAATCAGGAAATGGATCTAACCCTAAGCGTCCACCAAAAACTAGTATAAAAAGACGAGTCTTTGACCAGGACGCCAGTTACAATTTCAACGGGGACCAGCAACGCAACCACCTTGCGAGACAGAATCTGCGGAGCATTCTCGCTCGTCGTCCGTTTGAGTATCAATTTGTAAACTCACTCAGACTAAAGTCGTGTATTGTAAAATATCTTAGAGTCAGTAAAGTTTTGCTACGAATAAAGACTTTGTATTAAATCTCGAGTATCCAGCATATTTCCTTCGCTCCTCGCCGAGTCTCCAGAGTCACCGCTGCGGTACATCGAGCATCGACGAGGCTTCAACGCCACACGACCAACGAAAGAGTCGGTCGACATATTCATCAATCTTTCACAAAGTCAAACCTGATCATCAGACTGTCGAAAGCGACGGCGCTGTCTTATTGTTAGTTGAAACCGATCAAAGCGAATCTTGCAGTTAAATAAAGGTGAGACTTCCGTCCCTGACGAAAGGACTTAATTGCCCTGCTTCGAAAAGAGAGGTAGAACCGTGTTATGTATCCTCACACTCGAATGAGTTAAGCAGATCGTAACACTACTCCTGAATCTGTCGACTTTCCTCATGGCGCCATCTCTTTTATACGCTATCTGCGTCGTATGCAACCGTAACCCGGCGGTCCACCCTTTAAAACGAGAAAAACTTCGACATAACCTCAACAAAATTTAACCCTATTTTTCTAGTAAACCGATTGAAGCAATAAAAATAAAATTGCTGGATCATCTCCGTGCCATTATTCTTCACGGATTGGTCAAGTTTCGTTGAATTCAATACTCCCATCGACGAGAAAAATGCATTGAAAATTTCGAGGTGCACGGTATTGGCGAATATTCATATCTTTTTTATGATGTATATATCGTCACTTTTTAATAATGATACACGATATTATTCATATCATAAAGAAATATTCAAACGTCGATACGAGTTGCGTTACTCATTACGATAATCACCAATTAACGTTCGTATTGTGTTTCATGCGCGATATTTCAACGAGCATTAATTTCTCGGATGGTCATTAAATTTTCAAACAATATTTCTCACACTCGCCCGTCTAATGTCGTATATTACACGTGCAGAATAAATTGTAATATTTAGCAGAATATTCAGGGGAAAAAGAAAAACAATGCTTCCTCTCGATGAAAGTTAGTCGTTCGTACAGCACTCTTTCCTCAGGAGACGCCGGTGCAGAGCCGGCAGCCACTGGTTGGTTATACGCGTCCGCGTGCACACAAAATCTACATACGGCGTATCGTGTTACACGCAGCAGCAGCTAGTGTAACAGACGTAGTAACCGCGGAGCTCGGTATTATTTGTAAAAATGGCGACTTCCGCACTCATCGACCCTCTCACTGTATATTTTTCCTTTTATTTCTGTTGAAAGAAGTGATGTATGTGCAGATAAATATATATTTCAGAATATACTGGCTCTACAGTGTCGTTCAAATTTCTGTTCAAAATCTCAAAACTGCCTGGCTGATCCCAACCTCCCGAGTATTTTCTCTGCAGAAAAATTCTCAATAATGCTCGCACTCGAAGCTCGATAGCTCATTACCCACATTCTTTCAACGACAAGTTAACATTTTAAGGAGACCTAAAATTTGAATGATATTCACGGTTTGCAAACCGCTTGAACAGTGAACAAATCTATGGATTGCACACAAGTGGCTTGAAATATTTAAACAATCAACATTGCTGGAACATCAGTTTGAGTTAATTCCTAAAGAATTTCTTGTAAAACAGAATATTCCTGAAGGTTCTAATATTGCATTGATATTCACATTCTTGAAAATTGAAAATCAAGAGCAGAATCATTGTTGAATGCGAATGAACCTTTCTCAAAAAAAATACAAATTCCATAAAATTTAATACGCCTGCCTCGATTAATATTTCCCAAAAAGCATAACTTAAACGATATATTTTCTTTTCTACTTTTGTATGACATTTCGATACGTCCGTCCAATTAAATTGAAACATTATTGTATCATCCTGGCATGGCAATGAGGAGAAAGATTTGTTGAACAAAAAAAGAATCTTCTTGTACGAGGAAATACATATGTTAATCTTTTTGGACACGACTGTACGACCAGTCCGCCCTTAACACACCATACAGTTCGCTATACGGCTATACGGCTTCCTTTCCGTATTGTATATATGCGCACATGCGCTTCCTCCCTTTCGTCACGTACCCACGAGTATACGCGCCGCGTGCGATGCATTTTCCCTTTCGACGTTTTGTCGTTGTCGTCGTTGTCGCCGTCCTCTCTGTCTTCGTCGTTCGCCCTCCTTTTGCTTATTCTCTCACTGCGGCAGATTAGAGGTATCATCGTACGAGGCTGCGGTCTCTCCGGTGTGCGGAGAGACCGTTCCACATCACGAAATGACTAGACCTTCGTGAAATGCTGATACGTGACACGCGACGATCCCACCGATACGTTACGCTGTCATAAAACTGTGTTAACACACGAATCTATAAATAGTCGATGTTTTATAAGAATTTTTGTTTTTTCAATGTCGCCACTTTCTTGGATTTTTCAAAATTTTGGAAAATGATTACATCGTGCAAAATCCTAAAATTTGTTTATTTTGCATTGTTTGTCTTTTGTCGCGATTCAGAAAAATTGTGTAGCGATGGTTCTTAATCGTGTTTATATTACCCGGTTTACAAAGAAAATGTAATAATTCGATTCTGCAAAATCTCGAAGTTCTTAATTTTTGTATTTTGCCGAAAAATCCTAAAATATCTGACGGGGTGGTTTTCAAATCGGATTTCTGTTACCGAGTCTTATAAAATTTCACAAATCTTTCGATGTTGTCGGATTTCGAATTTTTCGGACATTGGATTATTATTTTTTAAATATGAAAATTCATAAATTTTCGATAGGGTTTTTCTTACTTCATGTTCACTCGAGCCGATAGAAAAAAACTCTCAAAAAATCGCAGTAGAACGGACCACCAAGAAATAAATTTCTTACTAAGCCCACAGGTAAAAATACCTATATAAAATAAATTTCTATTCGTGTGCGCTTGTATCGAATTATCTACGAGCAAGTGTGAATGTGTTGGATTTATGCGATTCCAACGTCCGTACGGACGCATCCAATTTTGCGAATCGGCAAAGCCATCGTCGTGGTCGTCGTCTCGGGCACGAGACCACCAACACTACCGCACTTCGCCGTGCTCGAGAATCGACAGTTTCACGGCAATTCGATTCCCCGTTACCGCTCGCTGCACCCTGCGGTATAAACCCCTTTGCTTGTCCTATAAAATTATATCACACACATGTATATATATATATTATGTTGAAAGCGTTTTTTCCCAGATATTCTAGTCAATAAAAAACGAGTATCGACCATTTCCACATAAATAAAATGTTAATTTTTTTCTGCCTCGTAAGTTAGTTGGAATTTCCATCAACAGATATTCGTCACATCTGAATCATCGGATATATATTTCGAACTTCTATTCGTGTCGAGATTTACCTTTATTCTTAATTTTTTGTTATTATTTGAAAAACTCAGTAATCTGATGAGTCTCAAAAAACGACTCTGTTTTGTTTAAAAATATACTTTGAAAAATTAAACATAATTTGATACACGTCCCCATACCGATATTTAATTAATTTGCAAAGTTATAATTGCACTTGGGGTGAAATTTCACACAAATGTTCAGAGTTATAATAGCTTTCTATCATCAAACGTTTTTTCCGTTTAAAATATTTTTTCACGGAATATTTATATTAATATTGCTCATTTTCAAACCACAAAGCGAATAAACGACAAACAAATTTTGTTTTCATCAACAAAATACGATATAAAAGAAACTCCGCCACTTTATACAAAATACGATATATTTTGAGAAAAAATTGGATTTTTGTTTCAGATCAGCCCAGCGGACAAAATCCTATACAACGTTTAGCTTTGCACGTCCGAACATCTTTGCTGCAAATTCATAATATTCAACGGAATATTAATATTTTTGTATACAATTTTACAACGACGCTCACTAATGTGTATATTAATTAATAACTTAAAGCCACTTCACTCGTGTGATTGATTATTATCAAATAAATTATCGAAAGTCACCCTGATTATTAGACGTACCTAAACAGTCGGACAAGCCCTTAAGTTTCTCATAAATTTCATCGATAGACATTCGTCCCACCATAATTATCATATATATTTTGGACGCGTCGAATCCTCGTCGAGATTATTTGAATATCACAGGAGTAAATAAAAAGACGAATCCCATATTCGATAAACTTATTAATATCTCGAGTTCCTCTGGAAATTTGTGACTCCTTGTGTATGTCATTTGTTATGTGTAATATAATTTCACGATCTATGCTAATCTCTCTTCACGTACATTTACATAATAACTCCCGTCGCTATTGTTACGCAAGGAAAACCCGAGTTACATTACCTTTTCATTTTTTACATCTTTTAATTTCGAGCGTGTCTCAACCATCCCCGATACCGATAGAACGTCACCGGGAAAAATGTAAACTTTCAATTTTCCGTATATCGAGGTCCATTCGATTTCATCCTAGCTACCCCTTACCCTTAATTTACGTTATAATGCATAAATCCCTAGGTCTACGAGAACGACGTAGATCGTCTCTTTTTCTCGCATTCGAGCCACCTTTTTGCCCCTTCCCTACCCTTATCCGCAGACCAAACCGGGAATCGTCTCTCTTTCTCTCTTTCTCTCTCTCTCTTTCTCTCTCTCCCTCGTCAGCCGAGAATTTTTGAATCAAGAAAATTCCCTCGGGAGGATATGTCGTAGGAAATTGAATTTGTTTCGGAGAGCATAAGCGAGAAGATCCGCGCGAGCGCCATCAAACGACGCCCCGGCGGCAGCTATGGTGCAGCTCCTGCTGCTGCTGCCGCGTCTCTCACTCTCTTACTCTCTCTCTCTCTCTCTCTCTCTCTGTCTTTCTGATGGCTCTCTGCTTCTGCTCTTCGCTCTTGGAAAGAGCCCAGCCCGGTTCGCGTTAGGTGGTAAAAGAGCAGAAAGTCAGTCGCATTCTCTCGTCCTCGCGGGCAGGTTCAACGAACCCCTCCCCATACTTACACGCATACACACACGCACACGCATACATCTTTCTCTGTCTCTCTCTCTCTCTCACTCTCTCTCTCTCTCTCTCTCTCTCTCTCTCTCTCTCTCTCTCTCTCTCTCTCTCTCTCTCTCTCTCGATCTCTCTCGATCTCTCTCGATCTCTCTCTCTCTCTCGATTTCTCTCTCTCTCTCTCTCTTTCTCTCGCTCTCTCTCTCTCCTTCTCTCTCTATCTATCTATCTATGTATCTATCTATCTCTCAGGTCTGTATAATTCACGGTCGGCTCTCTGCTCGTGTGCGCTCGCGCATGGAACAGATGAGAGACTGTTATACGTACGCGTTATATACACATGTGGTGGTATATTTGCATCGTATGGCAGTTCAGGACGGTAATTGTCCTGTGGGCCAAACTCCACGCGCACCCGGCACCGTCGACCACCTTGACAACCACTTTGTCCTGTTTTCCGGAAGTCCACGGTCAACCTTGTATCATACACTTCTGTATTCTGGTACGTGTATATAAAGTAGTTTCGGGTGTGATGAGACACCATAAGCCTTTTTTGGAAATAAAACTCGAAGTATATGAGATCAATCAGTCTTTATTGGTTATGACAGTCGTTGAACTTATCAATAATCAATAATTAAAAGCTTAATAGAATATAACTGAAAATAGAAGTTTTACAATTAGTCAAATTGAAAAATCGTTGAAATCGAAACGTGGTTTGGTATTATAGGTTAGGGCCATGTTGGCCGTAAATTCCGTGAGCGATATTGTTCACCAGAGTAAACAATACCAACAATAAATTGCACGTTTTTTGGGAGCGTAATTCATAGAAAAAATTTCAGTTTCCACTACCGAGCATTATTCGTGAGGCCCTAGCTTACAACATAGGCATTAAATATGGCCCTCTACCTCGGGAGCCATATTGGCCATAGGAACGTTTTTGCCAAATAAGATCTAAACTAAAAACCAGTGAATAATTTGTATACAAAATTAGCACCACACTATACATTAAGGGTTTGGTTACAAAAGTGTGCAGTAATAATATAAAAAAATAAATTAAAATTCGAGTAACTGAAATAGTTGAAAGTTACCAAAAAATATTATGGAAATAAGCAAATCTGCACGGATTGACTGAGCAGGTGAGGGGCACGGTTGTGCACACGTGGTAGATATGTTTAACGCTAATGTTGATTAGTTTCGGAGAAATAGTAGTAGGCCATATTGGCCAACTAGGCTATAATACCCGAGACTCCTCTATGTACCTATGATAATACAAGTTGGACCTATGCGTACATACAAAGTTGGGTACGATACGAACGAACAGAAAGGGATTCAAGAGTGTTTATTTTTCAATGTCGTTTATATTATGTTTAGCAAGGAGAAGGCCGCTTATATATTTTTCTTTTGGTTTAACGTGTCGAGTTAGTAATATATAAAGTAGAAAGTTAATAATAATTAGTTCAATTAATTTATCATTACGTGATTATTAATATTAATTTTGCAAACAATTGTAGATACCTGTAATTCCAATCTAGTTAAAGAATTTTGTCCAAGAATTCTCATCGGGAGTAAATAACTTTTTATATTGATTAGTAAATAGATAAAAGTGTATGGGATAGCCCATGGAAGAACTGTGAGTCCGATTTTACTTCTGTATCGTACTTTTATCGAATTGTTACATCCTTTGAAAAATTGTGAAAACATTTTTTAAAATATCGAATACTATTCGTCGTTCAAGGATTATAAAAAAATGTTCATAAAAATTCGTTCGAATATCGTTAAATATCTCAAACGATGAATATTAAACACGTTTCTTATCGTTAGTCACAGCCTGAAGGATCATTCGAAAAATGGAACACGGGAGATTAAAGTCGTACAAATGTCGTGATTTTTTTTATTGCGAAAAACGAAATGAAAAATTAAGTCCCTGCATATGTCTAGCTCCGTGTACACCAGATATTTTTATTTATGGCTATACTTTGTGTAAACCGGTAGGTGTAAGAATTTAATCGTATTATCGAAGAAACTCGTTGAATGTTCCCGGCGACGATATATCATGTCTAAGAGTGTACTTTGTAATACCGCAGTAACTTCCGGTAATATGGTTTTACGACGAAACTCTAAAATATCACGGACGGAGCATCGATACGATTTATCGTAGTTCGAGTCGAGTATATCGAGCCATTTCAAAATCGAAAAACTTTTATTTTCGGCTTTATACGCTTTCTTTGCGTTTCTCGTTTTTTTTTTACTTATTCGATTCCATAAATCTATTCAATTTACCTAAAAATATTTTTCAAAAAGATCGAAAAAATAATCATTTTTCCACGGAGTGAAGAATGGGAAACGTGGAAAGGACGGTTCGAACAACTCTTAGGCAACCTTTTTTTCGTTGTCGGGAAATGGAGTTCGACCCAGGAGAGAGAAGGAGATGTCATTGTTTCTCGTGATGAATGCCTACATATGTTACTCATATGTGTATAGTCGTCCCATCATTGACTGATCAAACCATTGCGTTTGTACCTTTTACGCGACAGTTTTTCGATTACATTGAACGACGCTCACGCAACTCGATTTATATATAGCACATAGGTACGTGTCGATGAACGAACCCCCGGTTTAAAAAAAATTTCTGATCGTGCATTTGTAAATGAGATTTTCTTTATTTTTATGTCAATTTTCAAAGGTCTCAAGCATTTTCAATGCAACAAAAATTGTATGTAAATCATTGTAAACAATGATTACTTTTCAGTTTAAAAAAAGGATTTTTTTCGAATGTGCAAAAGTGACAAAAATAAGACGCAAATATTAATTATATTTTCCGGACGCTATTTTCTAATTTTCCAAGAATGATTGCTTTGATGAAAATCAAAATAGGTCAAAATGTATCTCGAACATGTAGCGTCGACGTCGGTCGAACAAAATTCGTGGTTTACTTTTCGCGAAGTACATTCGCGGAATGCCTCATACATATATATAACTATCATATGTGCAAAAACTATTTGCGGTTATCGATTTAGGTGTATCTCCGATATTATCGATTTTTGTTTCACGATTCACCAGATCGTATAAATCCTCGAAAAAAAATAATCCTTCGTTGTATTCGAATCGCGTTCAATGGAAAATTCACTTTTTCTCTCCCTCCCTCGCCGGGTATATTTTTCGTTACGTTTTAATGGCGTGTGCTACAAATTGATTGGGGCTTGGTCGTTTGCATTAAATACTTTTTAATGTATTTGTTTCGTATGCCAGATAAAATAAAATATACATCCTTTTAATGAACCCTTCGTGTGTTTTTCTCATTTAATATAACAAAATTTATGTATTTTATTGGGTTTTCGACAAACATGTTGGAGTTTTTGGGTGAACGAATAACGCAATCAGGATCGATGTAACAAAATACGTCGATGCAAGCAACGCCTGTGCCGTGGTAAAAAAACAACATTGTTTGATCAAAATTTGTGTTCATCATTGCATCAAATAAAAATTATATTAATAAAATAATGATAATGGTGCTTCCTCATAGAACAGCGACTTTATTTTATGCTCAACTTTTTAGGTACGTCGCTTGAAATCCGTAAAGTTCAATTTTCGTCAAGAATTCGGAAGATTTTGTAGGTCAGGACGACAGACCGTAGGAATTTCTTAAAGTCCGAACTATTGTCAATTTTCGATCGATTGTAGTTCAACGAGTATAAAAATGGCTGACCAAAAAAAATCAAATAAAACACCACGACGAATTAAAGATTACTTGCAACTCCATCAGCAATGTTTTGAAAACATCGAAACACTATATGAGAGCATGAGAGCAAAATTATCTGCACTTGAAATAAGGACCGAATGAAACAAAGAAAATTTTAGTTTATTTTTTTCTTTCAAGATTTTAGATTTAGTAATAACACATAAGGCTTAAAAACAGAGATATGTCCGAAGATGTTGTATTTTTGGAATTGACAAAAATTCGAAAGTTGCAAAAACCGCTCATAAATTGGAATATAACCCAGTTATATGGGTGCACGTCCATACGTTTTTAAAGCATCAAAATCGACTGAAATTAGCCAAACAATAGAAAAATTATATGTACTTGAAGCAAACAGCGAGTGAGATAATGGGAATTTTTATACATTCATCTCTTTCCATGATCGTAGACCAGAAAATAACAAATTACGTGTAAAAACAGGAAAGCGACGCAAGATTTTCGTATTTTTTGAATTGGTGAAAATTCGGCAGTGCCAAAAAACACTCATAAATTGCAATATAGCTGCAGGTATATACACACACATATATGTATATATATAAATAACACTCAATGAATCAAGCAGTAACAATAAAAACCGGTCTAGTATCGGGAATTATGAATGGCCAACACATTACACGTCCTCGACCTCTCGCAGGGAAAAGATGTATGTCCATAATATATATTCCCCTGACTCGACCACGAGGGAATCCCCAACGCGTAACGCCCGCGTTGAACTACACAATGGCACTAGAGGATCGATGAAGAGCTTCGATCTTTTTTTTTCGCCGGTTTTATTATTCTTTTTTTTTTTATTTTTATCAAGGACTTTTTATTCGTCCCCGATCATTAAACAACCTCGTATTTCGAGTTTTTTTTTATTCCCCACCTCCTCGATTGAGGATCGATGAATTCACGATGCGTCAATGGTGCTTATGCATAAAAATCTACGAAGTACCGTCAACGAGTTCGCGTCCATAAAAACAGAGGAGTTTCGGTCGTTGTTTTCTTTTTTTTATTATCTTTTATTCTATATTTTTGTTTTTAATCCTTTCTCTCATTTTTATTTGCGATAGCTTAACAACCGCTCATTTCGCGATTGCCGCCAGAAGGCTTATCGCGATGTTTATTTATTTCGCGTTTTTTTTTCGTGAATTATGTCCGCGATGACAATTGACGTACTCACGGTATGTGCATATATATACATGTGTACGGTGCTTTATGTATACGTTACCATATATTCATGACCTCGCTCGTCATATCAGTCACGCTATATGGAGGGAACGAACTCCTGCCTGAATAACAATATAGAACATTCTATACAACGTCGGGTAGGTTAGAATAATACGATAAGAGTGGGGGGGGGGGGGGGGGGGGGGGGTAAAAGCGCCGCTGATGTTGGCCTAGCAGTTAACGCTTACATAGTCTTGTCTCTCGTAAACATTACGCGAAAAAAGTATACTGTGTCACGTTAAACCGACCATGAGTGGTTCGGGTATATCGTTGTACGTGAAAACCTAAAAAGAAAAATATAAACGGGTACTTTTCTTCGGAGAAAAATATAGAGAAAATTGAAAAAAAACGTATAAGAGATTGCAGAATAATTCGACAAGTTTGCACCCCCCTTGCGGGGTATTCTTAATTTTTGTATGCGACTGTCGCGAACGTAAAAGACAAGACGAATTTTTGGCAGATCTTTTTGAGTGTTTTTTAAAACTTTTCTATTTTTGTAGGGCATAAAGAGGCAAATGGCAAAATGGGGGGTGTAAAGAAAATTTGTTGCCGAATCGCTTGGTGGGTAGGGGTGAAACGTCCCATACACGTCCTTTTCCGTCGTGGCTCATCATTATCACGAAGCACAATGCTTGAGGAGGGGAACGTCCCAACAGCCCTCTCATCTTGAACAAACAGGGGTGAGGTGAAATTTCTTTCAGATCAGTGATTTCGTAGTTAATCGATTATCTACATCGAATAACGAGTGTGAAGCGTCAAGTACCTACACGGCGTATATATGGCATTTACGTTATAGCCTGTAACGATGTGTGCTTCGTCTAGGCTTGTCGGAAGGGTCGTTTGTACCGAGCTATCTCGTTAACTTTCGAACTGATTTTTCATCTCGACGCGACACACGTGTGTATTGAAAATATATAGGCATATGTATATATATATATATATATATATATATATAAATATCGCGTCGAGGGAAGGTCGCCAAAGCGGTAAAAAAGTGTATGAATATTATATAATGCCGTGAGCCGATAAAATATCATGATTTTGTTTCGAATTTCAAAATATATTCAATTCTCTAGTTAATTCAAATTCTCCACTTTCATTGACAAAATAGTAAATTCATTAAAAATTAGTATTCGTTGTTTGAAGGTTTAGTGAATTGCTAAATTTTTTTAAAATTTTCCTTTAAACTTTGATTGTATTCAATTTTAACGAAACCAAAACGCGCGAACTATTTCGCGACTTGAAAAATCGATATCGAGAAAAGACTCACAAATGTCAAGAATTCACTGAACTGAAATTCATCCAAAACATATCGAATAATTTTTCTATTTCCCGCAGTTCACGATTTGCGAAATATAGAAGAGTTAGCCAGCAGCGATTATAAACGTTGATAGATAAATCAATATTGGAAAAGAAGTATTCGGAAATATTGGAAAAAATGAAATAAAATATAATCTCCAACATTTTAACTGGGTACGCTTCTTTTATAAACTTCTATTTTAAATGTAAAACCGTATTTCAAATGCAACGCGCATGGAAAATGATGGGCATAAAAACGATGTATGTATGATATGTTTAAAAAAAAAGCGTAAAATCCATCGCTGAACGGTTTAACGTTTGATGAATTTAAAATCAACGATAGTTGAAGATTTTCGAAGCAATTCATATAAAGATAAATATTCGAAACGTGATTAAAGGTACGAGATCTGATTACGAAACGTAGCAATAGTGTTTGCTACGATATTACACAAAGAGAGATCGTTGTATTAATAGCAAAATCATTATTGTCAGCTCATATCGTCAGTGGTAATGAAAAATATTATATTATTTAAAAAGTATATTTGAGTAAACACTCGAATAAATGTTCAGTAAACGATAAAAGGTTCGCCGTTGCAGCGAGCAATGCAATATTAATTAGTTCTAACGTTGCGACGAAATCTTAATTGATTCAACTTTACTCACATACGAGCATTATAAATGTCCACTTAGCATTTCTGGTCACAATAAACATTCATTTTCACGATTCGTGACATTTAACGAATTTGTATTCTTGTCGGTGTGAGAAATGAAGAAATACGGGCCAAAGAGTCTGATTTGAATATTTGATGAATTTCGCAAATTACGACCGATTAATCAATCAATTAATATCATTTAATTAAGATTTAGTTATGAAATTTATTTTTCATCAGACGTCTTTCGAATATATTGAATTCTGTCCGAAATTAAATAATCGATCAAATTTATAACGATGAATTAAATCTCTCGAAATATGAAATAGTTTCGATAACGTCATAAATATTCACAAATACATGTATTTATACATTTCACATCGTATTCGAAAAAAATGCAAATTCAACGATGTCATACTTGTAAAAAAATCAATAAATTAACACCTTTCGCGACGATCGGGGCAAAAGACTATTCGTTAGAAAATTTATTCACCTTGGAATTCCGGTTTCGGGCAATATCGATCCTTGCCATGCCGAAAGGGAAAAGGAGGGAGGGAGAGAGAGAGAGAAAGAGAGAGAGGTAGAAAGAGAATTTACCTCCGGCTGGATGGTTATTATATCCGCATAACTCGAGAAAGAGGAACGTGAGAAGGGGGCGGTATCGGCAGAGAGAGAGAGAAAGAGAGAGAGAGAGAGAGAGAGAGACGGAACACTCTTGCCAGGGCGCGATATCAATTGTTATTCCACGCGAGAACGATCCGAGATGATAAGAAGAAGGCCGCGACGTATTTTTCTCTCGTTTTGCGCGATCGCGCGCGCCAGTGCCGGCAGCTGCTCCGATTTTATGCTTATTAAAAAAGTCGATGGCGAGAGGTATGGCGGGAGAACGCAGCTGCTGTCGCGTCGCGTGACGAATTCGAGGAGAGTGGAATAGCGCGAAGGGATAATGAAGAGACGTATGACGACGAATATATCGTATACACAAAAAAAAATTTTACCACTTCACCATCGTATATATATATATATATATATATATATATATCGCTTATATCATATTTTAGATTATATCTAAATATACATATGTGTACCTACACATATATAGATACATATACGTATATGTACCTATATATATATCTATATATGTAAAAAATTAACTTTCATAATAAAGAAACGAAAATATCCCGTTGAGAAAAATTGAAATTTTTCGCCTGCGATATTTCCCTCTTGAGATATTCTATGTTAAATACTTTATTTTTTATTTTTTGAGTATGAATTTTTAAAAGGTTGAAAAAATGATTTCATGATGAAAAAAAATACCCCATCGAAACAATTTTAACACCAATCCGTACAATTTTGATTTTTTTATCTGCGACATTCCATGTCAAAGTTATTGTATGCTAAAGGTTTATTCGTGCATTTCCATCTATTCATTTAACGGCGTGAGAAATGAAAGAAAATACCCCGATTGATTTTTTTTCGTAAGTCCGAAATTTGTTTTAATTAAAAAAAATTCATAAAAATCCTCTGTAAATTCAAAATTTACCCTGGACATCGAAAACAAAATACCCCGATAGAATTTCATTATAGCGAATACGGAGCTATGCGTTTTTTTCAAATCCAATCATTTTTGGAAGCAATATTCGCAGCTGAAATTCCCTTTGAAAAATCATCGGCTAACTTCAGCCTCATATATTTCATATTCATTGTTTGTATATTTTCAAAAATAATAATAATATGGACGTTTTTTATATTCGAATACAGAATATAGAAAAGTAAATCGAGATAAATGCACGAAGAAAATCAAACTAATGAAAAACTTTATATATATTTATAATTATTTACCTATAACGACGGTTTCCCTGTTATCGGGTCTGAAAATATAAATATGAACAACATCGTCCCGGATACAGCGTATCCACTTATCTAACAAGAAATCCATTCAATTCACATCTCACAATTTAAAACAAAAATCACGTGTTCCGAAACATCGAGAAAGTTTGAAATGGGATGTAAATAATGAAAAAACATGTTTTTTAATTTTTATCTATGAATAATATCTAAAAAGGAGTAAATTTTCCAACTACGTGTCAAAACTCGCAGCTCGATGAAAACAATGGTGGGCGTTAAAAACGTGAAAATCTTTAAATTGGTCTCAATTCTGAAGTCATAATACGAACGCACAGTTGATTGCAAATATTTTATCCGACAATCGAACAGTCAATTAATACTCGATAATAATTTTAAAAGAAAGACGAGTGGGCAAACATTTTGCAATCGTCAAACACTAAACGGGCTTAGTGTTGTTTTCAGTTTGAAAAATTATTATGTACCGCACCAGAGGCCCACGATCTATACTAACGTCGTACAATTGACGTCATGAAAAAACATACAATGACAAAAAACTTAATTTGTTTACATTTAAAAAAGGTTTATTATGGTGGAGCCGTCAATAACATAGAAAAACAATCCGTGTATCCCATTCACTATATAGACAGGGGTCTACTTTATTAAACTCCAACTTTATTAAAGTTTTTTCCAACTAAAAAACCGCTTACTCCAGCCTGGACACCCTACATTTTCTACTGAAAAATCCGAAATAAATATTTACTTTTATCCGAAATTACAAGGTCTTGCCTAAAACAAGTAATTATGTTTTTTTTTCTGTTTACAGCTTTCCTGGATTTGTATCTGATAGGCCAATATCTGTATTAAAAAACTAGGAGTGTTTTATATTTTTCTGCCCGAAAAAAAACAAGATAATCAGCTGTTTTTGATAAATGGACGAACCTCGACCGAAACACCGTGACAAAAAACGAGTCTAAAAAAAATATGTTAAAAATGTTCGTAGATTTCCTCAATATAGATAGAACATGAATTCTGAAGTTACAAGCAAATCTGAGGCCATGTGATCGAAACTGGTGCTATTGCGCCGGAAAATCGCTCCTATATACGAGACGTATCGAACGGTGAGTGTTGGAGCAAACTCGCCTCGTCGAGAATATCCGTAACAATCGTTGAATTATACGAATGATCGATCGACGAACGGCACGACCGGTGCGACCGAGGGGTAACATTTTTCTATTATTTTTCTATCCGCTTCTTTCTCTTCATTTCATTTCACCGAATCCCCGGTACTAGCGACTTTTTCGACGATAAGTGCCGCGAACTTTTCATTTCCCTACCCCCCCCCCTCTTCGTCACGCCTGTACCTACTACTCCGCCCCGCTCCGACTTTGTCGATTTCTGCATCGAGGATCTATAGAGAAACGTTATGTGCACGTGAACCGAGAAATCAGAATGAGCCGATGAACCGGGCAACGATATGGGCTCTCCTACACGTACATGCGCTCTCTCTCTCTCTCTCTCTCTCTCTCTCTCTCTGAGGGGCATTTTCTATAGGCGGAGAGGCTCTACGACGATTGCTCCAGTCGTGTACACGCGCCCGAATCGAATCAAGGGTCGTTCGTGGATGATGACCCGCCGTCGCCGTCAACGTCGTCGTCGTCGTCGTCGTCGTCGTCGTCGTCGTATACGTGTATGTATATACGACGATTTTCCTTTCGGTGCTCTATACTCGCGTTTTCTCTCGCTAACGGCATTCGACTCGTTTCCTTCTGTCTCTCTGTGTGACGAATTTTACTCTCCACGGCCGAAAGAGAAAGAAAGAGAGAGAGAGAGAGATAGACGCTATACGTACGGTGTGCTATGTTGTACAGAACACCCTTCGGTATATATGCTATTCGCTCTCCGGCTCTCACGCGACTGGCTCTACGATTTCAAACGCTCGACGTTACGTCCAATCTATTCATCGACCAATTTTCATTTCATATTTTATGCGCATAAATATATATCTATTTATTGAAGGATCGATTTACGCTATGGGGAAAAAATTTGTCGCGGTCGAACAAGATTTTTTATCAGATAATAAACTACTTTGGTCTGTTTCCGCATTGGCAGAAATATATATATTGACTAAATTTATTTATTTCTCGATAACAATCTGGTTCAACCGCAATAAATGTCGTATAATAAATATAAAAAAATATAAATGGAATATTAATCGTTATAACAATTAATAAACATAGATATAATATTTTATTAATAATAGAAATTCTGTTCGTCCTAAATACAGTTGGAAAATTAAAGATTCATAAACATGTAAATATAACATGTATAAAGAAAGCATCGATCGGGACATTATCGAATAACGTGTGAACACCTCGAAGAAAAATTGTAAACGTTATCCGCTCGTACCGACCCTTTTTTTTTATAAAGAGCTTTTTTTTATAAAAGCTGATAACAAAAATCGATCATTGAAAGAAAACACAAATTATTTAATTCGAATAAGATATTTTTACGAAGAACGAATCACTCCTAGAAAAATTTACGATGTTGGTCGACACATTTTTTTTTACTGTAATCGAAAAAAACTGATTTATCGGAATCGAATAATCTTCATCCGAAAAACAATTAAATATATATCTTTCGATGTTTGAGTACTTTTGCCACAAGAACTGAGTGATCTATATAAATATAGCTATATATATATATATCAATGTAATTTGAAACTGGTTAAGTATATTTACCAATGGTATTGAAAAAGGTCATTTTGATCGTTGAACGCCGCAGGGAGCCATAATTTCCCAATGGATATTATAACTGTATAGTATTTATTTGTTCGGGAGCGCGTAGCACTCGAGGGACCGCGCGATACTCGAAGTTTTTAGAGTGCGTCGGCCGAGACATGGATGGAACCGTGGGATTAAACTTCGCGGATATATACGTTCTTTAAGTCATCCATATAAGCTTCAAACTCTCACCGGTGCTGTCGACCTTACTCTTATCCTTATTCTTCTTTTTTACCCCCCCCCCCCCCTCCCTCAGTGGCGTTCTACCTGCTCTTATTTCTTTCTGCACTTTATTCCGACCTGAAAGAATTTGCGAGATAATAAGAGTGGTCAATAAATTGCTCCTCTTACAAAGAAAACAAACAAAAAAGAAGCTTTATTCGCTAACACCGGATGAAACAGATTTTAACGTTATTTTAACAAACGGTAATTAATATGTAGCTGAGAAATTTATAATAATCGTTCGAGCAAGTATCTGTATATTAATGTGCTTGGAAATTGCGAGAAAGTAGCGTGTGAATTTATTGATAAAATTTTGTTTAAATATAAATAAAAGGAATACGAGAATATGGCAAATATTGATTAAATTGTAGGTAACAACGGGATTAACTGATGAGGGATTTAACTAGCGATTTGAGAGACCGTTTGTATAACCAGTGTGAATCGAAATTGGGCGGAAATTATGTACTGTGAGTGAATTTCGACATAAAAAAGATCAAAATGGAAATTTTTAAAAATTGAAGAAGTTCCTTGAAATAGTCAGATTTATATTAAATGAAATTTTCGTAAACTAACTGAAATGTATTTCATCAACTTCGAAACTTCACCACTGGCTTATTCATACGTTTAATTGAATTTGAATATATTAATTTTTTCTTAAATAAACGAGGATCGACACTTGCCTGGAAAAAAATGAGATCGAGTTATTGCCAATGAATGCATTGTTTGTATAAAAACGTAGAGAAGTGCGATAAAGCAAAAATAACCCTAAAGTCAAGCAACACCAGACGCTTATACAAGAAATTGAAATTTTTCATACTTTCCAGCCTCGTTTCACTCTCTCGGCACATTCTCCGGCATGAATATCCTATCCTACTGAATAATATTTCGAGTCACGTGTACGTGCGAATCCTCGAAAACATATATATATATATATATATTTCTTTTTTATCAAGGCAAAACTCTTCCTTGCGTTGGTTGGCTGACGGACGAAAAATTTCAACTCAACTCCCAGAATTTCACTCTCCTCATCTCCGTCACGTTTGCGTGGGTTATTCGAGTCACCACCACGGTTTGAAACTACTCGTTGTTGAATACAACGAAAAGTTAAGAACTCCACACGCTGCGACGACTCACGAAGCTTATACCAAAGTTCGTGAACTCCTCGTGTCGTATATCGCGTTCAAGACGCGGAGATCTCATATGTTGATGAGCACGAGAGAGGATGCTGTGTAAAAAGTGAATTTTCTATTACCATAGTCGAGATTTTGACAATGAAAACGTGTCAACGTAAACGGGAACGTGTTCAAGCTTGAGCTAATGTTCGAGAAGACGACGTTAACGAGAAAAACACATATATTTTTTTGTCCCAAATCCAACTTGAAGCAAACTTTGAAAATTCACACGAGTCATTAAAGTACATATTCAAAGTACATATTACGGTTCGTATATTTCTTTCAAAAGGTTCTTGACTCTTATTTCAATTTAACCGAATTTCTAATATTCTGATATTTTTTCAAATCTTACGAATTTTTTGCATTAAGATTCGTTTTTGCAGATTTTGCATTTTAGAAAAAAAATGTTTCCATCGCTGCGAGAAATAACCCGCATCTACTTATTCCTACAGCTCTCGGCATTTCTCTCGGCAAATATTTACAAACGTATCAAATGTCTCGAATCATGGTTTCGAATTAATTTCAAAGCGATTATTATTATTGCTCGAGCTAATATTTCATCGGGTTTAAAATCTATCATTATGTTATCCCATTTTTTTAACGTCTCGTAGCGTGTAGACGAATGTAGCAAAAAAGTTTTCTTAAGAATGGCGAGGTGAAATGGATAAGAAAGAATGGAAGGAAAAAAAAACACGAACAGAAAAAAAGTTGCAGACATTCTATCATCGAAGCGTGAGCCATGTGCCTGGCATGATATGCATATAATAATAATAATAATAATGATAATAATAATTGGGAAACCTCGACTCGTATCAGTTATAGCGAAAGGAATAGCTGTGTCACGGGAATTCTCGAATCTCGATCGCGTCTATGTGCTACCATATGTACTACATCGACACATACACACGAATATATATATATATATATATATATATATGTATCGCGCAGTACATATATGCTTTCAATTATTCTTTTCGTTTCGATTCAGTGGCCGACGCAGACGTACAAAAAAATATCCCGTTCAAAGAGTGGAATGGATAATGGATTAAAAGAAAAGAAACAAAAAGAAGACAGCGGCTCATGATTATATTGTTCATATCGTGACGACTGGAAAGATAATATACGCCAGGGTAGAATAAAAATTCTAAAACCTTGAATGGCAAGATCCATTAACACAGTCGTGTGATGATAATGATAATGATAGTAATAATAATAATAATAATAATAATAATAACAATAATAATAATAATAATAATAATAATAATAATAATAATAATATAATAAATTACGACTGATCGGGCTAGGATACAGGAAAATTGAGACAATACTGCCGGCAAAAATTCGTAATTTCGACAATATTTACAGGCTATTAATAATTGCTAATTAATAATTAAGCAAATACTACGTTTAAGATTTTTGAACAAAAATACGTAAATCAGGGTGAAACGCAAAGTGCACAGAATTTAGATTGTCCTTTCGTTAAATGAAAAGTGATTAAAAAAAAAAATATTTTTGTTGGTTCGTTTGTTTTTTCAAGAATGCGTACAATAGTACTCGAGGCCCAATCCCCATTACCCCGAATGGTGAAAAGGTGCTCGCGCTTATCAGATTAGCCGAAACGTTCCTGAGAGCGAAGTAAGAGAAGCAACGCCGCGGCCCGAAACAACCAAAGAGGCCACAATCTCACCTACGACCGTATAATACATATATACGTATGTACGTCTTGTATATTCCGTGCATATATATATATATATACATCTGCCTCGCATATCCGTATATACCTATATATATAACGAATGGTACGATGGATATACATATATCTTGCTGAAACGACGTGGTGAATTAGTGGTCAGAGTTTCACGAAAACAGAGGAGAGGGGGAGGAAAGAGGGAGAAAGAAAGAATTCACGCCAGCGACTACATGGATATACGTGAGAAGAGATTTTTATCTCGACGCAACGCGAGCTGATGTTAACTAGCTTTTATTTATGTAATTCATGGAGTTGCAGAGGTGGTCCACCTGTCATCCCTTATACCGGTTTAACGGAGTCCCAACAGAAGGAGAGAGAGAGAGAGAGAGATCGTCGCATATATAACATAGTCGGTTCGCAAGAAGAAAACTGCCTACGATATGGAATGTCAACATTTCGTCGCGACACATTTATGTATGGAACGTTTCACGCCGAATCAACCTGCCCGTGACGCTGGCCGCCATTTTATATTGTTTAAATGGTATCAAGAAACGACCGATGGTTTGTTTATTTTATTATTTTATTACCGTTATATTTATTTTTCCTTTCGTCGATTATTAGAAAAAAATTAATAAATAAAATTATTGACCTACGATATTGGATTTGCGTATTGATCGTTGAGCTTTTTCGTGATTTAAATTACCAACGAAGATTACGTAATTTTAAGAAATTATGGTTCATTCACCATCAATTAGTTGTGTTTAATTCAAAAATTCTTGAAAAAATAAGAAGGCGCGTTTTTCGAAAAAAATGTCGACAAATAGCTTTATAAATGTGTTTCTTAACGAACAAAATTTTGTTCAACTACTTCCATCTTAAAAATTGTATAAAGATGGCCGCTATTCGTGAAATCAATGTAGTATTTTCATAAAATTTGCCGATATCGATTTGTAAAAAAGCGATTAATGTAAGGAAAAAACATAAAACTTTATCCAACCCATTTTCGGTTGGAACTTCACGAAATGGAATTTACAAAATAGTGAGGATATTTAAAAAAAAAAGTGTAAGAAAAATGGCGGCACTGTGGAGAATTTGGCATGGAAAGTCCCATATTTACATATCCTATATCACAGCAAAGAATTTTACCGTCGTGCGACTATATAGTACAGTACAATCGTAAACGTACTTCTTGCCCGAACGCGTAGACCGAGAGATTAAAATCGTGTGAACGTCGCGTTGTTCTTAAAGAAAAAGGGAAGAAGAAAAAAAAATTATATCATGTTCGTAACAACTCAGGCGACGTACCAGAACCGCGTTTCGACTCTCTCGGTCGGTTCACGCACTTCCATCGCGTGATGCTCCAAGGATTAAAAAATATTTTTTTCCCTGACGTTGTTCTCGATATTCTCTTCTTCATTCTTTCTCGAGATTTAATTCAACTGCAGGTCACGATGTCGAACGGGAATATCGACATCGAGGATGTAATTGAGTCGCGACTTAAATTACCATTGCTGGCTCTTTCTCTTTCTCTCTCTCTCTCTCTCTCTCTCTCTCTCTCTCTCGCATATAGCTTAATGATTATATTAGCCAGAGTCTCCTCGATTTCTCGTGGCATTTGATAATTTATTCCAGAGAAATAAGAAAAAAGAAAAATATCGAGAGGTGAAACGATTCTACAATCAAGTCGGACAGATTTACAATCGATTACCTACATTTTTTTCGATCGCGTTTTAATTATACTATTTCGATTATTTCAATTTTTCGATTATACCGTGAAAGAAAAGAAAATTAACTGTTATCGCATCCGCTCTTCGCGATTAACGGACTCTCCGGCCCGGTACGGTATCGAATGGAATAACTAATTATCAATTCAATGTGAAAATAATGGTTTTTTGAGTACGGGCCAATCGCGATGGGTATATCATTACTAGATGGGTCTATTGTGGCTCGGGAACAACCAGCTCTCGATTCCACTTGCACTGCCTTTGTTGGAATGAAAATAATGAATTTCACACATACGATATATAATCATTTGCTCCCACAGTTATTAATTTTTTTCCAATGAGTCTGACGCATTCTCCACTGTTTCATTAGCGAACCGAGTGCTACCAAGTTAAAAAATGTGCAATTATTATCGATTTCCAAAAAAAAAAAAACGTTTTTAAGCTTTTAAGTTTTTTTTATTAAAATTTCGACCAATTCAAATGTTTGTTTACCCTAACAGACACACCAATATTGTGAATTAAACGAAAGCTCGAAAAGAAATCTGATACTATTGGTTTCATTGAAATTTGTTAAGAGGCAGTGATACAGGCAACTTGCACTTTGAAAATTTGATCAGCAATCATACGAGCATTAAACAACCAATCAGGTTAAAAATTGGCAGGTAAACAGAGAATTATGGCAAAAAGTGACTCTTGGTATTTGTTTTCCAAAATTGTTGCCATTATTCTCTAGATACCCTCACAACTGTAACGCTCAGTGCCGGAGAAAGTCCGAATGGTTTTTTCGAATCGTTCGTCGCCTGCGACGCTATTTTCAAAATTTTGGAAACAAAATTACCAAGAACCACTTTTTGCTACAATTCTCCGTGTACCTGCCAATTTTTAACCCGATCGGTTGTTTAGTGCTCGCACGATTGCCGATCAAACTTTCGAAGTGCACGTCGCCTTTATCACTGCCTCTTAATAGAAAAAATTGAAAAAAAAATCACTACCAAATTTGATTAATTTAAAAAATTGTTACGTAAATTCATTTACGGGATTCTTACACGGATGAGAAACGCTCGTTTCGCGCCATGTGTTCGACACCCCGTAAGGATTCTGTCGTTACGTAACCACTTCGATAATTCCTTTTCAGTCATCCCCTTGTGCCGTTTTCCTCTCACGCGTGTCAGTATTTTCCGACACAAGTGTTCATCCGTTTCAGTCAATACAGAAAAGAGCCGGGAAAGCAGCCGTACATATACAGGGTGTCTCAGAAGTCCCGCGTCACTTAGTACCTGCGGCTAGCTGGCAGTCCGACGACGATTTCACTAGTCCAGTCCGCACGGTAAATTCCCGATAGTTTTTAAACGACGGACGATTTAAGTTGTCCAATCAGAGAGTCGGGCGTGTTCGAAAGCGATCAAAAGAATAGAAACGCGAATCCGAACTTTAAAGGGACATCAACCATCGTGTTTGCCGTGTTATATCATTGCGCAAGAAAAGTTCGAACGAACCACGATCGACAAGCTATAGCTCGTAATCCGATAGCCATAGTCTCTGTTCTACCTCGCGCCAAGCGACGATCGATGTCCTTTGAAAGTTGGAATACGCGTTGCTATCCAAAATCGATCGCGTTCCAACGCAATCGTTTATAACTCTCCGATTGGACAACTTGGATCGTCTCTCATTTGAAAACCATCGCGAGTCGACTGTCCAGATTTCGCGCACCAATTCAGGGCAACGCTACCTACCCACAGGTACCAAAACGTCCGAGACTTTTGAGACACCCGGTATATGTCGCTACTTTTCAGCTCCTTCGCACTCTATGCATATATATATATAAATAATACGTAAAGCGCCATGTGTTTTCTCATCGCGGTTCCCTGCGGCCCTCGAAATCGTCACGGGCAAAAATATTTTCTCATCAGCTATATATAGCTCCCGCGCGCATGCGCGCGTGTGTGTCTATGCCGTAAAACAGGGTAGGCGCATGCGCGAAAGCCTCATCGGAATCGTCTGGTCGGGTAAAATCTGAATCACCATAGATAACAAAACGTGCGTATAAAGGGTCTATATAAGCAAAAATAATATTGACGCGTATGTTGGATATCGTGGGAGACGTCGACGAGACTACCCAAGAGGGCGACGTCTCTACTTCCATCCCGCAATGAAATATACCGAGGGCGAAAATGCCCCTCTTCGAATATATTTGTGTTTTGTAAAAAATCTTTCGAATAATATTCTGCCATTGATGGAAACGACGCGATGTAGGTATAAGAAAACAAAAATATTTCGTCGTATGCGAGAATGCGAGAGGGGGAGGGCAATACACGTGGTTTCGATTAAGTTGGCTGAGAGTGAAGCGAGATTTATAGGTTTCCCGTTATTCACATGCCGCATATTTGTACGTATTTTTCACGCACGAGGTATCCATGTTTTTACTCGAATGTTTCTCCCTCGAGCAGATTGCGCATCGTCCGAAGCTTTGCGATTGTTTAGAAATTTCGACGAATTCGTAATTTATCTAACTCGGTACGCATTATTTACCGAGCGACCAAAAATATCTCCTTCCCTTTTTTCAAACGCAACGACTCTGCTGTGTAACGCTCGTGATTCGTATCACGACTATGCGCAAATAACCCAATCGAGACTTTTGCGCATCCAGCATTGAAAACTGCTTTAACGAACGAATTTAGAAGCTAAATAATTGTTTAGTTGCCTCGTGTGCAAGTATTTATTTCTCACGCACGAGTAAGAACGTAGTAATTTTGTATGTCGCAATGATCAGAAACGTTGGATTTTAGGACGATATTCTGTTCAGCATTCTATTTACATTGCTGTCCTATTTTCACTCGCTGAGTGTAAACAAAGAACGAGACGAACAATTGCGATCCATGAATTACTTGAAAATTTGGTGAGTCGTAGTGCGCAGGTCCGCGAAGATTATTTAATTAGTAGAATAATTTTATATAAAAAAATAAATGCGTATGGGACTAAATTAATAATTATATTTGACGGCTGTCAAATATATAATTAATTTGACAGCCGTCAAAGTATGCCACCAAAATGAAAAGCGAAATGAAACACACTCATTTATTTTAACGACTCGATCGACTATATATATATATATATAATAGAAAGTTAAATATTTAAAAATAAATGAGTGTCTTTTATTTCGCTTTTCATTTTGGTGGCATAATTCATTTGACAGCGAATACCAAATTAATCATGCCACCAAAACGAAACCCAATTCTTCAATCTACACCTCGAGCAAGAAAATAAAAATTAGTTCGGAAACGGACGAGCAACAAGAAACAAGACTGGAAACCGTTAGAGTACGTACGACGTACAAACTTCTGTAAAATAACGGCAACAACAGATTAATTGATTAACACCGTTTTTGAAAAAATTACACATAATTGCAAAAATTACAAGTTGTTAAATGAACGTGCTATATTAGCAGTAAAAAACAACGATGTCAATTATATAAATTTCACGGTTAAAAATAAAATACCAGGGGAGGCTAAAACCTACAAGTAGATTGATACTTTAATGAATCGAGAAGAAGTTGTTAATTATCCAACTGAATTATTGAATTCACTTGATTCGCCAGGCACACCGCCACACGTTTTAACATTGAAAATTGGCGTGCCCGTCATTCTTCTACGAGACATCAATCCACCACGACTTTGCAACGATACGGATTTCAGTGAAAAATATGATGAACAATATCATCGAACCTTTAATTTTAGATGAAAAATTTAAACAAGACGATGTAGTATTGCCACATACCCCAATTATATCGACAGACATACTATTCGAATTCAAACGTTTACAATTTCCGCTGCGACTCGCATTTGCAATGACCATTAAGAAAGCACAAGGACAATTGCTACAAGTGTGTGGATTAAGTTTGGAAAATCCATGCTTCACACATGTGGTCTGTTCAAGGGTAGGAAACCCTTCTTAATTATTCGTAAACGAACAAGATGGTAAAGCAAAAAATATTGTGTATGAAAAAGCACTTGAATGGGCATAATTAAAATAAAAAGTAAATTATGGCACAAAAACGACATTGCAACGCATGCCGAGTGCCACTAGTCTCTAATAAATCAAATTTGAGTCAACTAACGATGCCCGGCCTATTGCTCTTGCGATGCACGAGACGACCAGTTGTAGCGAGAGGCGATCGATATTTCTCCTACGACCGTCCAGTCTCGACACACTCGAGCTTTTACGCACCAGCGTGCCCAAGTCGTCCGATCTTGTTATGAATCTTCGCACACGCACGGGCGATAAAGTACGGAACGGCCGTTACACAGCCAGTTATTCGCTTTTTACAATAATACGATAATAAACGAATATTTCGGTACGAAACGATCAATAATTCGGTTTAATTCTCACCGCGCACGGCCGATCAGCCGTCAACAAAGCGGCGCTCGTGCGTGCTTAACCCTTTGAAACGTGGCAGTAACCCAAGTTACCACCTCGATTTTTTTTAAATGTTTCCAATTTATTTACTTTTCGACGTATTCAGATCCGGTTTATGCACTTTTTAGTTACTTTAATGGTGAAAAAAAACATAAAAATACTATAAAAATAACGTTTTTTTTTTAATTCATTTTTTAAGAATCTATCCAAGGAAATAGCTTGAAATTTAGCGAGAGTGGGTTTTTGGGGTCACTGATTACGAATCTGATGTCAGATTTTTTAAATCCGCTAACCTAATAGCAGATTCGTAATCAATAACCCGAAGAACGCAGAGTGAGAATTTTCACCATGTTACGATCGTTTGAAAAATGTATGAAGGGTTAATCGGGCCCAACGACACCGCGCTGTTCGCGCAATCGAACGCATTTAAATTCTTAGACGGTTAACACAATAAGCGACAAAGTATCAAGTTACTACGGACGATTGTTCGGCTCTTTAATAAATCGTCTTGTTATAAACGACATCGCGTTAGTTTCCTCGATTATCCAAAGGTAACAATTACGTGTTAAAAGCCGCATCGATTAATTCGGGCTTTTTTCAACTATTCACGAGCGCCCGTGTGCGCGCGCATTCTCTAGCGGTGGGGGTTCGAGGTAAAATGAACCATTTCAGCTGGCTCGCATACGATATATATTTATCTTAATGATTAATGCAGGCCTAATTAATTAGTATTTACGATCAGCACAGCGATCGAATCAAAATGATTTTATAATAACGAGATAATTTGGCCGGTTGGGATTACGCACAAAATTATGCATACTTTTTAAACAATCGATAACTATGTGAAAATGATAATTGTTAAAAATAAAAAAGCGGATATTAATTCATTTTACGAACGAATATTCGTAAATAATATTTTAGGAAAAACATATTTAAAGAGTTTCCCTTGATTATAAGAATCCTCTCCGAAGCCTACGAATAATGGAAAGGCCACCAATTTTAAAAAAAAACTGCGTACCTTATAAAACGAAATCATCTTTAAAAAAAAAACCAACGATCATAATTCTTTTTACGAATTGTTTCGCGTTTCATTCATCGGAGAATTTTTTTCAACCCTCTTTTTTGATCGTGCCATAAGCCAGTATCGATATTATCATCGGATGTAATAAATCTCTAGAAAGCTCAGTATCGATAATAACGAAAACACAAGAAAAGAATAAGAGAAAAAAGGGTACGAGCTTTCGAACGGTGGCTGTTCGTCATATTTTTCAGCAGAGATAAAATGAAAAAAGGAGTGTGTGTGAAAGAGAGGGAGAGAGAAAACGATCGCTGTACCTACACCATTATTTGTTCGCGAAGAAGAGAGATAGGATGGGTAAGATCAGTGGAAAAGCCCGTTACGGTGTATACTGGCAAGGTACTTTAATAATGAAGGTGCGCATCGTCCCCGTAGATCGGCACCGAGTACAACCCCGATCGATGCACTACCACCCTGTTCTTAATATATACATATATATAACGCAATGTATCCACGGGTAAATCGCATTTTCTGTGCTTTACCGATTGCAGACGGGGGATACTACGTTTTCTTCTATCCTCGGTAGTTTGTATTATAATACAACAGCGATGAATGAGCCGTCGAGTGGTCCTCCGAGCATTTCTTGCTCCATCCGTAAGAGTTTTGTTTTTACTTAGTTATTCGTCTTCGATTATCCGAGATGCTAAGCGCATTTAGAACATTGGAATTCATCCGGGGTGAATAATACAAATATATAGACCCAGGGGATATTCTCCTCGAATCGGAACGATATTCGACGAGGTATTTTAATTTTAATTTTTTGAACCGTATCTAATTAGAAGCCACTTACTGGAGAGCACAAAGAAAAAAAAGAAATGGAGAAAAAAAGCTTTGCGAGCTTTTTAACGGCAGATCCTTTATTTTCATAAAGCAGCGCTACGCGATGGTGGTAATTAAAAGTTCTGTTCGCCTAAAGGCCCTTCAGCTTCGTGAACAGTAACGCGCTCATTGTTAACGGCGTAACGACTAAGGCACGTATTATTCGAAATACTCTGGTCGTAAAATAAATACCCTTTTTCTTTTTCATTTTCTCAAATATCAAACATTAACCAAGTAGCGTTTTACGATGGAAAAGTTGCGATAAATATTATGTTCGATCGATTTTTTAAATATTTTTCGCACATTTGGGATTGAAAGGTTGTTTCGTCGCATATATTTTTTGAAAATTTCTTTGAAACCAATGAATATTATTGCGATCGATGCGATGCACGATTTGTATATTCATTTTTCGATACGTTTTCTTCGATTAACGGTTAATGCATTTTTGTTCAATTATATAAAATAATATTTTTAAGAGAGAATTATCTTCCGTCGAATTTTTCTTCAATTACGAACAATTTTTAACGACCACTAGCTTTGGTTGGAAATACAATTAACAGCGTTTTTTAACGTTCAAAAAATATACCTCGTTGCACAATTTTGTACCATTTTTCATGAAATATTTATTCCCCGTCCACAAAAAATTATTTCAAACTCTCTATCTCTCTCCTTAGGGATCTCTGATATTTTCCTTTTGTTCACAGAAGTAGAACGTACTCGAGATATCATTGTTCATGTTTCTCGTTTACGACCCCTATGCCCCGTTTTTTCTGCATATCTGATATCTGATACCTGGGAATAATTTTGTGTCATAAAACATAGCACTACACCGAGATTAAATATTCAACTGGTAATATTTCGTAGTCCAATACGATTGGTGCTTTTTATTTAATTTACGAGAGGATATCGTGATAGTGGGATGCGTGTGAGAAGAATGAAATAACGAGACATTGAAGGTTTCGAATTGAAACGATAACGTATGTCGTAAGTTTATTCACAAGATTTAAATTATCGAAGTATATTAGCAAATATACAGTGAGTGGGTATACGTGTATTGATACGCGTGATAATGCGCAATGAATGTTTTTTTCTTTTCTTCATTATTTGTTACTCTTCCACATCGAGTGTTCGTCGTAACGTTATTATTTTATTTACTTTTCTCTCTTTTATTAATTATTCCGTTAGATTTGTTTTTCTTCGTTTAAATTGTTCATCGTTTTCTCTTTAAGACTTGTTTCACGGCGATTATATCTTACACGAGGCGGAATTATAGTTACATATTTACATATCTTACACGTTACAACCTTTGCGCATTTGCTTTCGCTTCGTTATTTTTTTTTTCTTTTTCTTAGTTTTCTTTTTATTCGCTTTTCTTCATTCGTCGGTCATATAAAATTACAAAAAATTGCCTACCTAAATTGAGTCTCTCAGCACTGCATTTCTGAACGTTGCACTTCGTTTTTTTTTCGCTTCATTCGTCGATAAACAATAATTATATTTCGATTTATACACAGCTCTTATATATACATATATATATACCATATCCATATTACACACACAGCACACTCTCACGTGGATGTGGGTGTGTGTGTGTGTGTGTGGGTGTGGGTGTGTGTGTGTGTGCGTGCGCGTGTGTGTGTGGATGTGTGTGGGTGTGTGTGTGGGTGGGTGGGTGTGTGGGTGCGTGGGTGTGTGTGTGTGTGTGCGCGCGTGTGTGTAGGTGTGGGTGTGTGTGTGTGTGTGTGTGTGCAGGTATATTATAATGAAAAAAGTATTTACAGCCGCGTTCCAATGGGGAACCATGTCGCTTTTTTCTTCAATTCTAATTGTTTTCTCAAAACCCCGATCGAAATATTCTCACAAGCACAAACTTAAGTAAACAGTATATAAGCTATTAGTCACTGGCGAGGTAGTAGGCCATCGATAGTTTAAAAATTTGTCAATGCTCAAGGTTCCTTCGTTTTTTTCGGTTCTTGCTACGTTTTTCGTTTTTTTTTTTTTTTCATTTTCGTCATCGTAATCTCGTGCGAAACAGAACAAATAATTGGGCATTACGCACAGTCGGGCGACGAAAGTAGCGAGAACATTATCAATGATAATTGCAATTTCTTCGTTCGAACGATCGACGAATATTTTTCATCCGACAACTTGTTCTTTTTTTTCCAACGACAAAACAAATGTTTTTCCCGACCGTGAAAATTCGTCAATATCACAAAAAAATAATTTTCATCGAAACAAATTGAAGTCTTTTGGTCTACCGACGATTCGGCCTTTCGGAGGAAAACACAAAAAGTGAAAAAACGTTTGATTTCTCTCGCATCGAAAGAAAGGAAACAAAAAATTGCCAAAAGATTTTGAAATCGCAAAGAGTCGAAGAAACAAACCACGATGAGCTACCGAACTCTAGCACCGTTATTCCTGTTTTATTTTTTTGTATTTCGTTCGTGTATAGACTTTCTGTTTTTTTTCCTCTTTACCACCCCGCAAATTCTCGACGCGAGTGCGGCGATATACGTATTTTATTCGTTCTCTCTTTCATATTCCTCATCTCTTTCAACGTCGCGAAGCAAAGATACATTATTTTCTCCCCTTTGACTAGACTCGACGCAACGTTGACCGCGAGGCGAAATACTTGTTAAAACAAAATAATAAGAAAATTACAAAAACGAGAAAAATTTAGAGAAAGGAAAAAAATAAAGAATCGCGCGACGTGGCCGAGAACGAATATCCTTGAATATAATAATGACAAAAAGCTCCAACCCGTTCGTTTCAAAGTCAGGAAAAAAACGTCCTCGTCAAGCATTTATCGAGATATGACTTTCTCGACACAAAAGCCCCAAAGAGAAAGAGAGGGAGAGAGAGAGAGAGAGAGAGAGAGAGAGAAAGAGCGAGAGAGACAGAGCTCCGATTACAAAAAAATACTGTCCACGTCTCGTATACGCTCGTCACAATGCTCTTACACAACTATTTATAATAGACACCATTTTGTTTTTAGTTTTAGTTTATGCTCGAGTTTGAATTGCGTCCTCATTTTTTTTTCGAAAAATTCGCACAATTGTTTTTTTCATTATTTTTAATCATCGAAGCACGTGAGAAGATTCGAAGAAAAAATTCGTTTTTGTTTTGTTTCGTTTAAACACACGCACAAAAAGAGACACGGTGAGCATTTTTTTTTTTTTTTTTTCGAGCCCAAGCGTTTTCGCGTCGAATATTCAAGAGCACGATATCGTAAGAGTCCCTCTGCCTCGCGATGTCTCTCGCGTTAAGATTGGGCGGAATGTCAGAAGATCCTTCGTTCACGATATGGTCGAGAGGGAGAGGGATATATATATGGAGAAAAAGAGAGAGAGAGAGAGAGGGGAAACGCGCGAGAAAAATTGAAACAAAATGTAAAAGAGATTTTCTTAAACGAGATAAGCCTGTCCAGGTTGCGACGGTTGCTGTTGTCTCCAGGCGATTCTTTCCAGTGTCGAGTAGTCCGAATCAATCGAGGAGTATATGTGCTCGGAGAGAGGTCTCCTGCTCTCGTTTACGGCGTCCATCGGACCCTCCTGATAGCCCCGATTCATCGTCAATCTCGGACTCGGACTAGCCGCCGAAGAGCTCACGGGCGTTTCCCGTCCAACGGCTAGATCGGTATTGTTTCTACCGGCGTTATTCTGGCCGATCGTCGCTGTGCTCGTGTACGCGGGTGGAGCTTGCAACAATTCGGGAGTGTCCTTGAACAGGGAATGATTGTGATGATGATGATGATGATGATGATGACCCTGTATGTGTCCGTGAACGCGAAGGCTCGATTGTCCTTTTTCGGGACGTCCCTCGAGGGTGTAAGTATTAACGTTTCGCCGATACAACGAGGACGATTTTCTTCCGAGGGCATCGCCGGTAGGCATCGCAAATCTGAGCCTTTCCCAAAATCGTCTCTCGCCCCATCTTATCGTCGTCGCGGTTCTGAGATAAGGCCTCAATTCGGGATCGGCCTCGGCCTCCGGCCCGACCGTACCGGCCTGCACGACCACCAATTGTCCCGTACGGCTTCTCATGGCTTCGTGTACGGCAGCTCGAAACTCGAATCGGGACCATTCGGTTTGCAGGAAATTACGGGTCAAGACTATAACGAGGCGCTTGGAGGCTTCGGCAGCCTCGAGGACGACGGGGGCGGCCGCCCGTAAACACGGCAGATCCCGATGATGGAGACACAGCCGTAAACCGCTCGGGCCGTGTTCCAGCTCGACCACGAGGGAATGTAGAACGAAATCCTCGTCTTTCGGACTGTAACAAACGTAGCCGTCGTACAGACGTTCCTTGTCGTCGTTCGGGGGCGATTTCGCCCAAAAACGTACCCCGTAACGGGTGTACGCCCACGTTCTTACGGGCTCGCGGAAGATGAAAGCCAGGACGGCTATAACGAGTAACAAAAGGACGGCGGAGAGGGTGGCCGCTACCATTGGAAGATAGTCCGATACCATGATACTCTCGATTACACCACCCTGCGCGTAATAATCCGAACAGGCGGTCTCGTTGACGTTCAAACGTCGTCGATAAGCCGGTCTGGCCTCGTTGTTGTAACACCACAGTTCACCGGCGTCTATTACCTTGTGCGCGTTATCGGTAACCCAGGAGGACAACTCCTGGAGAAATTTGCAACGGCACGACCATGGATTTTCACCCAGGGACAGTTCGACCAGACGCGTATTGAGAGTGACCTGCCATACGGGAAAGGTGATGAGCCGATTCCCGCTCAATTTCAATATCTCCAACGAACGTAACGGCAGCAGCGTCAGATTGCCGATAAAACCGATGAGATTGTTCTGAAGATAGAGCTCGCGTAGATGAGCGAGATGCTCGAACTCGAAACCCTTGAGCTCCGCGATTTTGTTGTCCTCGAGATGAAGCGTCTGGAGATTATTGAGACCGTTGAAGGTACGATTTTGTATGGACTCGATGCCGCTCGCGTTAACGTACAATACCCGCATGTTTTTCCGTCCGATGAATACGTGATTCTGCAATTCTCGAAGATCGTTACCGTCGAGATAAACCTCCGTTGCGTCCATCGGTATACGCCGCGGTATTTCCTGAGAGCCGAGGCCCGAACAATCCACCACGTTGGTATTCCACGTTTGGTCGTGATAACACTTGCAGTCCGACGGGCAGGTCATCTCGCAGTCGCACGCGTCGAAATCGCAGCAATGGCAGAGTGCGAAACAGTGCGCCTCGTAACGGCACAAAAATTGTTCGGGCCTTGCCATCGAAGCGGCGACGATGGCCATACCGCGCGGACCGGAGATACGGCACATCGCGTTGTCGAGATCCATGACCCGTGGATGTTGACGCAAAGCGCTCATATTGTTTATCACCGGGAGCCAGTCCATCGAACAATTGCAATTGAATGGATTTCCGCCGATGTAAAATTCGGGCAAAAATTTACCCTCCGGCACCGGGGTCAGCCGCAACGAGGTCAGCTCCATCGTCTCGATCATATTTGCGTACATGTCGACCCTCGTTAGATTGACCTTGCCCGTAAACGTATTGGCTCGGACGGTGTTGATGTAATTGTTGTTTATGAACAAAAGCTCGACGCTGTTCGGGACCGAGAGGGGCGACAATTCGGTTATACGATTGTGACTCGCGTCCAACGTTTTAACCCGAAGATCCCGTATCTTGTAGTAATTGCCGAGGCTCTGGATAAAATTGCCATGTATATCGAGCCATTTTAGATTGCTCGGTACGAAGGCGTAATCGAACCACTCGATGTGATTCTCGGAGAGATTGAGCAACAGCAGACTCGCTATACTCGTGAATATGCCGTTTATGTCAGACAAGAAATTGCCGTCCAATCTTATCGCCTCGAGACGGGAATTTCTCTCGAAGGCGTCTCTCTCGACGTGCTGCACCTTGTTACGGGCGAGATTCAATATCTGAAGATTCGGCAGGTCCCACAACATGCCGCGCGACAAATTGCCGATCTCGTTCCCGATGAGACGCAAACCCGTGAGCTGATTCAAATTGCGGAACGAGCCATTGTGAAAATCGGTTATTTTGTTCTCGCCGAGATCGAGGGTCTTGAGAAAGGCGAGATCGCGGAGCGATTCCGGGACGGAGGTGAGCTCGTTCCCGCTGAGATCGAGCTCCTTGAGGTCCGAGCAATTTTTGAAAGCCTGCTGATCGACCGTTACGATCGAATTGCCCGAAAGGGTCAGACGATTGAGAACGTAGAGACCGTTGAACAATTGGGCACCGATCGAGTGCAGCCGGTTTTCCGATAATTCCAAGGTGTGGAGATTGTACAGAGGCATGAAAGAATTGCTCTCTATGTGCGTTATGCTGTTGTTGCGAAGATCGAGGATCTGAAGGAAGAACAGATCCTTGAACATTTTCGCGTCGATCCGAGTCAGAGAATTATAAGAGAGATCGAGCACTATCAGTCTTATGAGACCGAGAAAGGTCGTCTCGTCGACGGAGTCGCTGCCCAACCGATTCCCGGCCAGATTCAGAACCAACAATTGTTCGAGACGCGTAAACGTTCCTCTCGGCAAAATTTTCAGTTCGTTACGCTGGAGATGTATCTCGCGAAGATCCCGCGTACTCGCGAAAAGCGCCTCGGGCAACGAGTCGAGGCTGTTGTAACTGACATTGAAAACACGGAGGCTCGTCAAGCCGGTAAGCGCGTCACTGGCGATCGCGTTTATCCTATTGTCCTGTACGTACAATTCTTGCAACTGACGGAGACCCGAGAGGGGACTGTCCTCGGGCAACGTCGATATCTCGTTGTGGGAGAGATCGAGGGCCCTTATGTCCGCGTGACAATCGGCACGATTCGCCCTTGACTCGATCAGACCAACTTTCTCAATCGCGTCCAAACGATTTTCCGTTAGATTGAGAATTTGAAGATTGTTCAGACCGCAGAGAACGTTCTTGGGAAGACTCTTCAGATTACTCCCGACGATCTCTAGCGTTTGCAATTCCCGAAGACCAGCGAGTGCCTCGGGATCGAGCTCGAGCATACGCGTGACGCTCCATTCGGCGTTTCCCGTTCGCACGTTTAGTCGCTTGAGCTCGCCCAGGGGCTGAAAGGCAGCTTCCGGTATACGAAGTATCTTGCAACCGTCGATGTTCAATTCGTGAAGACCGCTCAGACGGTGCCAGCTCTCCCCGGATATTATGCTCTCGAAATGATGTACGTTGCTGCAACCGAGCGCGAGCTTGTAAGCACCGTCGAGAGACGGAAACAGGGCTGCTAGGGCCGATGGATCGAGTGTCCTCAGTGCACAGACGGCCGAACGCGTGTCGTTCCCGTCGGACGACCAATGACACGATGCGCGACTACCGCATATCGTCCATAACGACCAGCATAATAAGCACAATAACGTACGAACGACGAGACGGGCCAGATTCGCGTTGGCCCTTCCTCTCGTCCATGTCACAGCCATTTTGTCGTGATCCGTGCTAAAAAGCGCGGTAAAACGTCGACGCGAAACGCGAGACACTCGTTCACGTACATGTATGTATCACACGAATGAGCTTTCGGCCATATTATCTTCGCTCTCTCGACACTATCTTTCTTCCTCTCCTCCTATATCACTCTTCTCGATCGCACCGTTTTACGCGCGCGCGCACCGTCCCCGCACTATACACCACTTCCGATTTCTAGTTGACTCGTTCCTTTTTCCTTTTTCTCTTTTTTCTTTCTCTTATGAAATTAAAGTAAACGTAACTAGAAAATTTCGCTCGCGTATTTATTCCAATCGGCGTCACTTACTCGCACCCCGATACACCCTCGTGCTTTTACCGTTTTTTCTTTATTTTTCTTTGTGTTGAACAATGTCGAAAACACACACACACCCGCGTAACAGTCTCGATGGTCAACGTAATGAACAATTCGCGTAATTTAATCGAGAACACATAGCAGCATCGAGCGACGAGACACGGCGCGTTTGACTCGAGGGAATATTTCGTGTGTGCATACGTATACACGTAGATATATATACATATATATATATATATATACGTATATATATATATATATATAAATATATATATATATACAATATTTTAATAATACAAACGCGCAAGTACACGCGACTATCCTCACTTCGTGAACGTTCGACTCGCACTGATCGTTTCTCGGCCAAGTGCGAGACGGGTGGTGACGGTAAAAATTCACGAACCGAGTGGGGGTATGGTCGAGCGGTGGGAGAACTTCGTATTAGTATCGCGTGATCCCGCAGCGCACAGTCGCGAGACTGCGCCACCGTACGGCGCAACCGTGGACGACAAAATGTCGCGCGGGGTGGGGGTAACGGCTGATCGTGATGGCAGTGGGGGCGGTGGCGATGGTGGTGATGGAAGAAGGAAGGAGCGAGCCAGGAGAGGAGAGGGCTGCTTTAGACGACGGAGCGCCACGGGTTTTCTATTCATTCCTTGGGCCGCCTGGGCTCTAAAAGCAGGCTAAAGGGACAATACTACCACAGCCGGGGAGGATAACGCGGTCACGAAAAATCTTCCAGGTATAGGCGAAAAGGGACACCCGAGAATGGAACAAACGGTAGAAGAAAAAAATACGACGAGATCGGTCACTCGGCCGTTGAAGAATACAGGCTCACACCCTCCACGGAAATTCCTGACAAATATATATAGCCTCGGTACAGGATGTCCTTCACACCCGATGGAATTATGAAAATCGGTCACTCCTTCTTCCCGACATACCCTCTTCAATTCCCTCTAAATAAAGGTCGATTCTCCTCGATGTACCAATATAATACGACGACCGGAATATCGATTTAATGCGATTAATTAGAGTTGCTCGAGGGCTTTTTTTTTTATTTCAATGAATATTCTACGTACCTACCTTCGACCACAAATATTGCCAAAACGGATATTTCTTTGTTCACCATCACGATGACTGGGCGCGATCAAACTTCTCCATTAAGAAATGAATTAATCGATTCATTTTTTAATAAACGAAACGGTGATAAACTTTGACTCGTTGTCAAGACGGCGTACAGCCGTGATCTAATCATATTAATATTTCATTGATTCCGAGCTGCGCACCATCGTGTTCCAAATTGTCGTTTTAGCTGCATTTATCAACTAACGTAAACCTTGGCTCGCACGTTTTATGAAAAAATCGTTATTATAAAGGGGACATTCGAATTCTTCGTCGAATCATATTAAAATCGGATGTTTTTAATAAGTCGCAATTTTATTTTCTTAATCGAATTTTAAATACGTTTCCACTATTATTAGGTATTCAAAGATTCATGACTACTCTTAATAATCTATATCCCTATAATTATAGCATACACCACACCGTCCCAATTTTATTTATATTAATCAAGCTTTGTTAATATATTATTTGTTTCAGTATTCATAATTTCCTCGTTGCTTAAGCTGAACAAATATCTCAAATCGTGCGATGTTTCGGCAATCATTGCCAAGTTGCGTCTGCCTGCAGAACCTCGGTATGGTAACTTAATGGTGCCAGTTACGGTCGGCAACGTCGATCGAGTTCTTCCCTGCCCAAGTCACACCATCTCCATTCCCGACCGTCGGTCTTGATGTAACATATAGATAACTGATTATTCATTAATCGATATATATATACCTACTTGCAATAAGAATCATCATTATACAAACCTTATGAGGTTGGCAAAAAAAAAAAAAAAGATTAACAACCAACACCATTTCTCTATTTAATTTACCTGTGACCCAGTTGCGAGTTGACGTGGTCATAAAAATCCCCGAGCATATAAAATAGTCGGACGGCGCGAGAGGGAGACCCAAGAGAGAATGCGAGAGAGTAGAAAACTTCAACTTCAGCTTGCACGATAATTTTCAAGTGCATTAGTGCCTACCGTGCACGCTTACAAAGCTCGTGTATCTCTCCCTCGTACTAAAAGCGAATTATTCATACTCGCGATATCCGTTTGCACGTGGGCTCGTGAGGCGAGATAATAAAAATATTTTTAATTTCTTCGCTGAGGCCAGAAATACAATTTTTACGTTTTTGCGATAAAAATAATTAATAGAACGGCCGACGGGCTTGAACGTAGGTAGAGAGAAGGGAAACGTGTCGAGAGCCACGTCGTACGGATCGATACGATCGATTATTCGAATTTGTCAAAATGTCTCGCGACGCCTGTCACATAATTATACGAACCTCGTTCAATCTTCGATAGATGCGAATTACGATAAATAAAAATAATATTAACGAAAATTACCGATCGTGACGAGATCGGTAAGATCGTCGAATTACAATGGCGGAGAATAAAAAGGAGGAGGAGAGAACAGAGGAGGATCCACGTTTTGAGTTTATCCTCCAGTATTTGATTCGCTCGAGTAAAGTGAAAATGGACAGATGGACGAAAATGATGACTACCGACGAGCTCAAAGTATATTTTCGTCGTGTTTCCATTTTCAAATTAAAATAAAGAATCGAAACATTATAATTCGCTCGCAGGATGTGATAATACAATTTTTCGATACGCCGTCCGAAAGAATTTTGACGATGCAAATATCGTCCGCTGGGGTTTTGGTACCTTCTCTGACGATACAGTCCGGTGGAAAAAACAAAACGACCTATTTCATAAGAAAACTATCGATTAAGATCGATCGAAACAATTACAGGGAAATTATGATACCGGGCGACATGTCGCCCAAACCGGTCGAGGAACTCGCTGTTCTTGTCGAAGAGGTACGTACGTCTTTTATACTCTCGTTGAATATATGGCGGATTAATTATCTTCCTTATTTTTCGATAATTTTACCTTTAAGTATATTTATTATCAATTCGAAATCCGCGATAGGTATTATTATTATTATTATTACCGTTGGCATCCTTGGCGTTGTTCTTGTTCTTGTTTTTATTGGCACGAGAACATATGTTTGGACATTTTTAAAGAATAATAAAATGGCAGTGAATTTGCAGACAATTTTTTTTTTCAATAAACCGACTGACCTTTTTCCTTTCCATCGTTGAAGGTTTTGGTTATATAATCTTTAATTAACCATATCCAATGATTTTCATCCAAGGCCTACGTACCTATTCTCACGAATCCCAATAATCACGTTGGTTGGCCAACGGTCGTTGTCGAAGATGTAAAAAAACACGTGCACGATATGCGAAGTTTAATTCATCAGGTAACTAAAAATCGTGAATATTTTTTATTAATATCTAGGATCGTGGAATCTCGTTAATCTCCGGTAAATCGCGACGAACGATTTATCGTTCGCACATAGATTCGTGGAAAAATGACCGGTCAAACTTTGTTATCGATGCCAATCGGAGCCGAACGAATTTTCGAAGTCGATTATACGACCGAGAAAATATCTGGCGATCAGTCAGATGTCCAATTGAAGAGCAATATCGAAGAGATCGTGATTAAATGGGCGACACAAATAAATGAGATTCTCAGCGAAGACAGTTCTCGCGCTGATAATAATTATCCCACCCCTAATACCGGTAATTATCGAAAGGGGCCGAGAGACATTTAATTTCCTAATCGATGCAATCAATGGCCACATTTACAATGCGTGGCTCTGTTAAAAAAGAACTTGATTAAAAATTTAACCAATTAAGTTTGAATTCATTCATTTTTCAGCAATCGAATAAGTAAAATAAGCAAATTAACTAAAAACCGTATTAATTGATCGATCAACCGATAAACTAAAAGTGGCTATTTTAATCAAAATTATCAATGATATAACTAAAGAATTACCATTCGGTCATTTATTAAAAGATATTGGAAGGAGAATATTATTTCCAAAAATAAAAGTTTTTATTTTCATTTTAACTGATAGTCTTGTCACTGCTAGTCTGGTCTCGAGCTTGAATAAATGACCGTTTAAACCAAATTTATGACTTTCGTACTGCAATTAAATAATTTTTCTAGAACTCGATTTTTGGCATCAGAGACTTCGAAATGTCGAAGCGATTTACGACCAGATGAGAGATCCTCGTGTGAAAAGGATGGTGTCGCTTCTCGAATCGACCGAAAGCCCTTATTTGCCTTGTCTCCAGACACTCTTCAAGAACGTCGTCGCAGGTTGCCCCAATTAAATTCTCCTTAAATTCTTAAACTTAATAGCGTAATGGTTAATAAACAATAAATTACCGAGTAAAAACTATTTATATAATTCTGTAGAATTCGACAAACGCTGATTATTCGAAAACATCGACAGTAATGTAGTTATCAATTGTCAATATAAATTTTGCATACCATTTATAAAAAACGCTTGGAAAATGATTTTAATAACTAATTAAAATATGACATATTTAGACTAAAAAATTGTATTAAACGTATTGAAGTGAAAAATTTGTATTTATTTTATTATTTTCTTCGAAAATCAAATTTCGTCTTTACCATAGTCGTTGATTTGTTAATTTTATAATTACTAAATATGTAATTGCAGCGGTTGTCGAAGCGCGTGACATAAGTCTCTACTTGAAACCACTAAAGCCATACTTCGAAGAAATCGAGAGCATGGAATTCAGCGATATCGAACCGAAACTTAAACGACTGATGCATTGCATCTGCTTATTATGGTCCAATTCCCGATACTATTGCTCCTCGACGCGTATAATAACGCTTCTGAGCCAAATAGCCAATTTTCTCATTGCGCAAGTAAAAAAAAACTAAAAAAAATAAGAAAAATTTGGTCACAAACAAAAACAAAAAATCATTCAAATCCAATATTTTTTCTTAAAAACTCAGGCAACAAAATATGTCGATCCCAGTTCCCTATTCGAAGGAGACATCGATGACAATCTCAAACGTGTGATACGAGTATTGAACATTACCGAGAAATTTCGCGACGATTTTGAACATTTTCGCAATAAAATTGAAAATTATTTCAAACCACCGGCCGAACCGATACTCTGGACCTTTCATCAGAAATTGATTTTTCAACGTCTCATCAAGTTCGAAGAACGTCTGAGAGAGATTCAAGTATCAACAAAATTCTTCCTACCCATGAATTGAACAAAACACGAGAAAAAACAAAACTTAATATCCGATTAATTTTTCTTTAGAAATTATTTGAAATCGCGCAGGATTATCTCAAGCTCGAAAAAATTGAGTTTTCAGGCCTGAAAGGCAAAAAATTGTATCAAATGGCTTACGACGTCTACGAGGAATTTGTAAAGGCTTACAACGAATTCGGATCGGTTCAGTATGAAATTTTGTTGCCCGAAGACGACGAATTTACGAATGACCTCAATCAATTTTTGATCAAAGTATGGTTTTTCGATGAATATATACACGTCCAAGATTTTTGTCATCGTTTATCATTAATGATAATTACAATAATAAAGGTGGAAGATTTCGATCGACGATTGGCGTCGATTTTCAGCAAAACATTTCTGGAATGTTACATGATCGACGATATTTTCAGGCTCATTTGGATTATGGGATCGATCGCTCTTAGGCCCACGATACTGGGCCAACTTTATGAAAATTACGAAACACTGTTGACGATGATTCACGAATACCTGGACGATGTGAAAGTATTTAATGGCATTACTCGAAATGGATAAAGAAAGATGATAATTGTCATTATTTATTTTTCAATGAAATATTAATATCATATTTTTAATCAAAAATTCATTGTTAACGCAGATTATATTCGATAAGAATTTTGAAACTAGAAGAAAAACTGGCTATATGATGGTCGATCAATATTTTCCTCCGGTGGCCGGTGCACTTTGCTGCCTATTGAAACTCAAACGAAGAATACAGTATCCCATGGATTCGATCAAATTGATCGATCATCCGTTGTTGGTTAGTCAGTCTCTCCGTGAAATTGAAGCAAAGTACAACGAGTTGCAGGTAAAATTTTCTAATTTTTGTTTTTTATGCAAAATTTATAATCGAATATACGAAGAACTATCCTTTTTCGATAGATCATTTCGAATAATATTAGAAAATATTCATTAGAAAATATTTGATAAATCATTAGATCGAAACTATTAATCTAGCGGGAGGGGAGGTGGAAATGTATATTTATATGAAGACACGTTTACACGTTCAAGTAATCTGTGCAGATACGTAAAATATGTTTTGTATTTTTGTCAAGTCCGTCGTTCATTTTCGATATGATCCTTTGACTTTCCACAAACAAGGATACGATTTAGAAACTTGAATAAATTTACTTAAGAATTCATTTTATTTGTACCGAGAGAGATACTTGCTCTTCGGGTAAAATTTTTAAAGGAGAAAGACCTACTCGTCGTGGAAGCATCGACAGCCAACGACTGTCGGCACTCTATGATATTTTAATTAAATAATCAAAATGTTGTGTCTCACCTGATCCTTTAATGATAAAGACACGAGAAGAACGGAGAGACAATTCAGAGAGATTCGATCGGGGCCAAATGAGCAAGACAGACTCGACCGAAAGACCATCGAATCGATTGGCAATAAACAGAGCTTTAATTACAATTTTACTCGTTACAATAGGCCACGCGGTCCGGTTGTCGAAATTCTAATATTAATAATTAACACACTCCTTCATACCGGAATATTTTATTATGACCAACAACAATTATATGCCGGAGTTATTTCAATATGTCGTTCAATACCGACGAAAAGATTAATGCAGATTAAATCTAAAGTTAATTGAGATTATGAATTTTCTTCTATGTCATCGAAGAAATTGATCAAGACTCGTCGATTTAGCCCAGTTCGGTCTGTGAGATGATTAGAGACACCTCGATTTCGATTGATACCATTTTAGTGATCCATTACGACTTTTCTCTGACCTCCCCCGTCGAATGCAAATTCAAATCCAATCCAACATATTTGATTTAATTCGAACCGACTTTATTGTCTTCGGAAAGCAATAAAATATTATGCAAACGCACGATTCGCTCGTGCACAAAAGATTCCGCAAGCCAGGTTGCAGAAAATTCCTTGAACGTACAGCTGGGCCTTTTCGCGAACCACGTGAACTTTTCGAGTCGACTTAAATTGAATAAGATTCGATTCAACTTATTTTTTGAAACTTCGTTACAAATTTAGTTTAATCAACCGAGTCTGCGAAACCAAAATCTAATTAATAGATCGTATAAAATGTTAATTCAGTTTTTATCCGATATAAATAAAAATACATAAAAATCGTCTTCAAGGCTCTCCTGGAAAAAACGGAACGTGAAATATTTATCGAATGGGCCGAGAAAGTGCCGGAAGTTTGTTCGACGAATCTCGCCAAGACGCTGTTCGTGGTTCACGAGGATCGCGCGTTGCAATTGAATTTCGATCCGCAGCTGACGACCATGTTGCGAGAAATTCGTTATATGATGATAATGAAGAGAACTGACTTGCCGCAAGAAGCTCTGAATCTTTTTGCAAGAACGCAGTTTTTCTTCGAGAGCGTATACAATCTTAATCTCATTATAAATTGGTAAGTTTATTATAACGAAACTATAAACACTCGAATATTCCGCTCTCGTCTCAAAATAGGAAATGCATGTTCTCATTCGAAGTGCAAATTTAGGTACAATAGAATTCTACGACAGAGTTCCCCCGTGGAACTCGAATTAGTCAAAGAGGAGCTTGAAGCTATCGATAATGGACAAACGGGCGATAATTGGGCCGGGCTCATCGCAGATGGGCAGAGAAACTACAATTGGAATTCGCCAGGTTAGTGAAGAAATAGAATTATCTCACGGTTCTATTAATTCTACACTACGCGTACCTACCCTAGAACGCGCAGTTCGTACAGGGCTTAATGTTTTTCCAACTTTTGAATCACTAATTGCGCCAATTAAAAAATAAGAATGTAAAATTCGTGTTGTATGAATTGAACTCGTTTTGCTTTTTCATCTTCCTTTCATAACTTATGGATTCGGTATGATTTATTATTATTACTATTATTGTTATTATTATTATTATTATTATCAGGGCGGGGGGTTTTCGTCGGTAGGGCCGCGAGGCGAGTTCGACACTTGGGGGACTAGATAGGCCCTCGGTTAGTGCGCAAAATGCATTTCCCCCCTGCCGAAAAAATCAAATAAAATTTTAAAAAATTATTAATCGTGTCTAATTTATATTACATAAATATGTGAAAATATCCATAACGAAATGAAAAATATCTTGATAAAAAAATGTGATTAATTCATCTTGAAATCGTCGACAGAGGTGCCAGAGTACATCGAGAGCCTCCTGAGCCTCGTAAAGAAACTACATTCGCGAATATTCAGGGCACAGGAGAATATCGAGAAAACGTTGAAAACGATGTACGAGTGGGCGATGATTCCGGTTCTGGATCGCAAGGATCTTAAGGACGAGAATTTATTGGCTATCGGGGAAAGAGAAGAGAGATTCGCGAAGAGATATGCCGAGATCGAGCGAGCAGCCGATGAGGTCGTCCTCGTTCTCGAAGAGAATTACAAGCTCTTCTTCGATCTTCTGCCACAGTCCGAATACACAAAGGATGAATTCGAGCTCGATAGGGGTCGGGAGTACAAGCTCATCGAATTATCTCAATTAATTATTTTTTTCCATTATTGTTTGTCCTCTCTTTATATGCATTTCTTGTCTGCTTTTTTTTTAATTAGACTATTTCGCGATCAAAAACAATTCATTATTCTTTTTATCGTCAAACGTTTTCTTTTTTGCAGAAAAAGAAAAGAAACCCGAGGGCGATTTGATTGAAGGAGAAATAGATGGTGCAACGCTTGACGGTGAAGGCGCCCCGTACGTTTAATTTAATTCTCACTTTTGTTTTCAATCAACAATTTCTTCATTAAAAATTAATTTATTCGTGTTGATAAAAAATCTCTTTCTCGAAACATCGATTCATTAGTACCGAGGAGAAAATGGATGAAGCCGATGCCGGGTATGAGGAAGGTGAAGCCCTGGTGGAGGAAAAAATGGAGGAAGCTCAGCCCGAAGTAGAAAAAACACCGTCTGAAATTTTAAGAGCCGAGGAAGAAGCTGCGAGAGAAGCGGAGCTGGAGGTCGAAAGGCGAATCAAGTGGTTGCCCTATTTGGCTTACATCGACGATCTCGTGTCGAAAGCAATGATACAAGCTGTTTCTACCAGGTTTCAAAAACTTATTACCTTCATCGACTAAAAATTTATTTCTTTTTTCAAAACTAAAAATATATAAGTTTTTCATAATTCTTTAATTATATTTATCAATATGTTCATAATCGTTAATCGATTATCGTTGGAAATACCTAAAATCGGTCATTGTTTCGGTCAATGATTATCCATCTATCGAAACGTTAAATAATTATTCCGTAATCAAGAAGAAAAATTACGAATTAATATTACCTACTTCATTTGCTCCGTAAATCTCATTACCATTCACCAATTGTGGCAATTGTCAGCATATGTTACATACTCGACGAGACCGACCCCGAGGCGAATATTTGGCCTTTGTTCGAGATTCAACTTCACTTGGAAATTCCCAATATTATTTTCCAACCATCCGTAATGGTAGACGACGAGAATGGATTTTACATGTTTTATGAAGGATTAATGTTCGATATGATGAAAATGGGTACTCTTATTTCACGAGTGAATCCCGAGAGAGCTTTCGAACGTGAAAATTACGGAGTGAGTTTCGACTCGTATTTCACGCTTTTTACTACAATTTCGACGTTTCATCGAAGATTGATTTAGCCGAAGAGGAAGGTATCATATTTATGCTCGAAGAAACGTGCAATAGAGTTAAAATGGCGCTCGTACAGGCACAGGAATACATCTTGGTAAATAATTCAAATAACAATATTAATAAATAATCCATATATGTAACAAAATCAAAATATTCAACAACAACATAGTTAAAAGAAATGATGAAATATTTGTTCCATTATGAATCACATTTTATACCTACAATTTATTTTTATAACGACTTATCGTGTTAAAAATGGCAAAAAGCTTGAAACGGGCAAAAATGATCGAAAGCGTTGAAAGGCGGGAAGAACCTCGTTAATTACCGACGAAATGTGCTACGAGGTTCTCCAATTAGTAATTTACCGTGAAATATGTTGATTGGTCGAATGTCAAAGATTTTCGTAATAGATTTGTAACATTTTTTTTTTTTTTTTTTTTTTTTGATCGCGTGATTAGCCAAACGCACGTACGGAAATTAAAATTACAGCCGGTAATTGTAGCACGGACGGACATCGATTAATACGCGGCTAACGTGAAGCTCTCGCGATCGTCGAACTTAGGCAGTATTTCATGGTGTCAATAATTGGAATGACCGTCGCAGCGAATCGCTGAGCGTCGAAATCCGAATAGAAAAGGGCTAGCCAAAAATTGAAAAAGAGATGAGTCGTAAAAATGCGAAAGGGCTCGCGTTGGAAAGCATGAATAAAAAAAGATAAAACTACTCTCTGTAACGGTCAGGATTCGAATTCAGGATTCGAGAATCATTTCGTGCGCTTACAGCTTTTTGCACGCACCCGAGTTGCTTCGAACTCTTAACACCGCGAACGGGAGTGGAAAAAAACCTGTGACATTTTTACAAGTCACGAATTATTTATAGTGGTTTGAAAAATAAGCCTGCAAAATGAGGAATGAAAAGAAAATCCGAAAATCATAAAATTACGAAAAATATATTTATTTAATTTTTTTCGCACGACGAACATTTTAATCCTATGAATTTTCATAAATTCGTAGAATTAAGATCTCCGATGGCGAATATGACGTGGCCATTTATTCGATTATCGTTGAAAACTTCGTTTTTTTTAAAGGAATTTGATTAATCTAAAAATACTGTCATCAGAGAAATTCATAAATACGAAAAGAGAAAAAAAAGCCATTTTTTCAATGACGATCGAAGAGTTGGATTTCTTCGATGAATGTTGATGGATTAAAAAACTAATTCAATTGCAGATATTCGAGCCCTATTCGTGGCTGTGGTTCGACGACAGACAAGAGTATCTCGATCTCTTCTTACGATTCTCCCGAAATCTTACCGAAGACGAGAAAGAATTGGTCAGAGAAGCGCCCGAAAATTTGTCGGATTTTATCAAAGAAAAAAAGCCCGAATTATCGGACTTTAAGAATGAGATCGATTTTTTTATGGATCTTTACAAAAAGTGCGACGAGATCGAAAACGAGAAAGTATTATCACGTTGGCTCAGGATCGACAACAAACCTTTCAAACAGACGCTTCTCAATACAATTTGCAAATGGGCCAATCTGCTAAAAAGCCATCTCGTGGAACGAGTCAATGCCAGGTATGCGTGTCACCCTCTATTTTGGAAGATTGCTTTCGTGAAAATTGGTACGATTTTCGATTCGATTTCTTAGCTTGAATGAACTCGGCGAATTTTTGAACGCGGCGTACAATCGATTCACGCAACCGGTTCTCGAAGACGATTATGACGGTTTGCTGCAGACGATATATTATCTCAAAGAAATCAGAGACAGACAGTACAAAATCGACGATATGTTCGGACCTATCAAGGTATTTTATTTAAAAACAATTAATCTCTCAAAGTTTCATCGGGTAATCTGAGCAAATTTCGATATTTACAAGGTGCTTTTTATTGCGCCCGGTTATGACAATTAATTATAAGCCTTAATAAATAATCATTCATATTTAATATATTATTATATTAAACCCGAGCTGCCACTTGGAATAACGTAGCTCTTAAACTGGGGGTTTTTCAGACTCCGCCGATACAAATTAGGGTAATAAAGGAACTATTGACTTTTTGAATCAAAAAATATTTTATGATCGTTGTTAAGAAATATATTAATACATAGTATAGGTTAGTTTATCAAGAAGTAATATTCTGTACGAAACAAAAATGGTAAAAATCTCTATTTTCGCTAAAGAAAATCATAACTCTTTCGTTTCTATATACTAAGAGCTTAATGTGATACGCATTTTTGAGATATATAAGTCTAATTGTAAGAGAAAAAAAACATTGATAGCCATCGTGTAGAAATATGTATTAATTTTGAACTTCGAATTGAGACATTCATGACAAAAAAAATGTTTTAAAATAAACTCTTTTATTTGCTCGACATAATATCGACACTTTTTATATAGTGTAGAGTTAACGCTGAATTTAACTGGATCAGAATAAACTCTAGTGGGGCAGCTAAGGGTTAAATATTAATATTTTGAAAGTGCATTATATTAATAATTCATGCTTGACATGACGTTTATCATGTGACGTCCCTTAAGAACATTTATTCGATGAAACACCGCTCGATCAAGACTCGCTGATTTTCAAATCATTAAAATTTACTATTTCAGGAGATTATCGACCTGCTGAAAGTCTATCAGGTCGAATTTCGTGACGAAACTTTCAATCAACTAATAGAGTTGCCGGAGTTGTGGGCGACGGTGAAAAAATTAACCGCTCAGATGAAACAAATCGTTTCACCATTGCTCGCGCGACAGATCGATCTGTTGAAGAAACGTCTTAATTACTTCGATTTCAGACAACAACAGTTTCTCACGAAATTTCATAACAGCGAGATTTTCAAGTTAGTCGTTCGAATGAAATAATTTTCCAATGAACTTTTTTTCGGTTCTTACGTGAAACATTAAATTCTACTTTTGACGACACGTTTTCATAATAATCGATCGAATGAAAAAAATGTTGATTACATTTAATGGGCGATTTTTATGCCTATAAAATATCGAACAGTCTGGAATTTAATATCAAGCCAACGTTCAAAAAAACATTTTGTTGGACTCGATTATCGCAATTTGCTACATTAATTCTTCATACAAATATTATTATTACTGCTATTATAGGTTTAATTAATGAATCATAAATTACGTCGAACGAATTTATTTTTCAGCCCCGGTTGTCAGGACTTTTACAAAAAACTAGATAAGATCAACGAGGAGATTGCTGTTTTGGAGGACGAGTTGCATATTCTCGCGGAAACAGCGGATATATACGAGCAACAGATACCAGAATTCAAGCAGATCAAACAAGCGAGAAGAGAATTGAAAATGATAAAATGTCTTTGGGACTACGTCGTTGTGATCGAATCCAGTTTGGACGAGTGGAAGACGACCGTTTGGACAAAAATAGACGTGGAAGGGATGGACCAAGAGTGCAAAAAATTAACGAGGGAGCTGAGACGTTAGTTTTTATAATAAATCTATCGTTTTTCCCCCTCGCGAGATACTCATTTTTTTTCAAGTCCACTTTGTTTGACATAATTTCATTTATTTCTGTGAAAAAGATAACAACTCACAAAAATTAAAATATAATTCGTGAAATCGAACTCACTATTTTAGTCCTGGAGAAGGAGACGAAAGCTTGGGCCTTGTACGATTATATAGAAGCTCAGGTGAAAAACATGATGTCGTCATTGAGAGCAGTTTTGGAATTGCAAAATCCTGCTATTCGCCACAGACATTGGCAACAACTGATGGCTGAGACACAGGTTAATCACAATCGTTCGAAAATAATATCGATTTCGATCTTTCCAACATTAAAAAGTAAACTTGTTTTTTTAGGTTAAATTTACTATGGACGATAAGACGACGTTGGAAGATCTCCTTAAACTGCAGCTGCATAAATACGAGGAGGAAGTGAAAAATACCGTTGACAAAGCCGTAAAAGAAATGGGAATGGAAAAAACACTGAAAGAGCTTAATAATACATGGGCGAATCTCGAATTCGATAAGGAAATTCACGAGAGAACGAAGCTCAATGTATTGAATATCAGCGAGGAAACGATTGAGACATTGGAGGACAATCAGGTTTTGATTCAACTGCAATATTTACGAATTTCGCGCAACTCTCGGATACTTTAATTATTTGCTCGTAACTTCGGACTTGGTTGGTATTTTCGGTCTTTCCCGCACGAATCGATCGAATTTAAAATAGTCCGACCGAACATCCGCTTACCGATTTATGAAAGCTAAAAATAAAAATATATCATTATGACGATCGCGGGTTCGAAATTTTGTTTCCTTTATTTATCAATCGTAATTGTCCAAGGTGCAATTGCAAAATATGTCGAGTTCGAAATTCATCGGATATTTCCTGGACGAGGTCACCGATTGGCAACAAAAATTGAGCAACGCCGACGCCGTTATAAACGCATGGTTCGAAGTTCAAAGGGCCTGGATGCACTTGGAAAGTATTTTCATCGGTTCCGAGGACATACGAAATCAGTTACCGGAGGATTCGAAACGCTTCGAAAAAATCGATCGAGATTTTAAAGTAAACAAAAAACCAATTTTTATGAAAATTTATTTTTTCCGGAATAAATAAATATCAGAAATATCGATCGATCGAGATTGCAAGGTGAAATAAAATTGAACTTTACATAAAAGAATATTTCTCATAATTAAACAAGGATTTGTTGAAAGAAATGCTGGCAACGCCGAATATCGTCAAAGCTACGAACAAGCCAAAACTTCTCGAACGTTTGGAGGAGTTGCAGAAACAATTGAATCTCTGCGAAAAAGCGTTGGCGAATTATTTGGAAACAAAGAGATTGGCATATCCTCGATTCTACTTCGTATCACCAGCCGACCTTCTCGATATTCTCAGCAACGGCAATAATCCCGAAATGGTATGCAGACATCTCTCGAAACTCTACGATTCTGTCGCGAAACTCAAGTGGAAGATGGAAGGTGACAAAGCAACGAAAATCGCTAATGGCTTGGTAGCCAAAGACGGCGAATCTATGAACATGTTTGGCACGTGCGATTGCAACGGCAAGGTGCGGATCATTATTGGTCGCCTTGGCCCTTCGACGACGACGACGACAACAACAATGACAACGACAACGACAACGACAGCGACAACAACAATAATAACAATAACAACGACAACGACAACGACAACAACAACAACAATGAAAAATAATAAAAATCTAATTTATTTTAATTGAAATATGTTGATGCAATTTTCAAAAATCCAAAGTCTCAATGTTGATTGCTTAATGAACAAAAACAGGTCGAAGTTTGGTTGAATCACGTAACAGATGCGATGAGACGAAGTGTTAGGTATCATTTCAATCAAGCTGTAACAACGTACGAGGAGAAACCTCGAGAATTATGGATTCTCGATTACGAGGCTCAGCCTGCGCTCTGCGGAACTCAAATCTGGTGGACGACGGAAGTCAACATGGCTTTCGCGAGATTCGAGGAAGGCTTCGAGAATGCACTTAAGGATTATCAAAAGAAACAGATAAGCCAGTTGAGCGCTCTCATAGTGGCGCTGTGCGGTGAATTGAACGACAACGATCGACAGAAAATTATGACCATATGCACGATTGACGTTCATGCTCGTGATGTCGTTGCCAAATTAATTACAATGAAGGCTGAGAATTCTTCGAGCTTTCAGTGGCAGTCGCAGCTTAGACACAGGTTCGTCGATAAAAAAAACTGCACATCCTCGGAGAATCGATCTAGCCATTAACTTTTATTCAATTGATAAATCAATCGATTAAAACAATTCTTCGAAAGACCGAAAATACCCCTCGAATAAACTTCATCAATTCAATTCATATATTAGAGAATTTATTGAAAAATGGTCTTAAAAATTTAACCAAAATAAAACGTTTAAACTTCAAATTTTCGATCAACAAATTTGCGATGTAATCAATCATTATTTCGCAACCTTCGCTGATACGATAAAAAATTAAAAAATCATAAAACTGAATAAAATGATATTAGTCATATTGTAGTATTAGTAAGTATTTACATCGATATTGGCCTATTTGTCGTTTACTTCCCTTATTATTTTATCAAATTGTAATTGATATGACTTTTTAATTATTGCCATTAAGTTTTCAAGTTTTCAAGGTGACTGTCGTAACGAAATAACAGGAATAACGGAAAAAACCATAATTTTTGTAATTTATGCCAAACAGATGGGATGACAAATTGGGCGACTGCTTCGCGAATATATGCGACGCTTCTTTCGCTTATTCTTACGAGTATCTCGGCAACGTGCCACGTCTCGTCATAACACCATTGACGGATAGGTGTTACATCACACTAACCCAATCCTTGCACTTGGTGATGGGAGGAGCTCCTGCCGGTCCAGCTGGTACCGGAAAAACGGAAACTACGAAAGATCTCGGTAGAGCATTGGGTCAAATGGTCTACGTTTTCAATTGTTCCGAACAAATGGACTATAAAGTAAAGAAAAACATTGTCGAATATGTCGTTTAATAATTCATTAATTTAGAATTAACTTGGAATTTTCTTTTTGTTCGGTTAAATGTATTTAAAAATAATCATACATTTCGATCGATCCGATCGATGAAATAATTCATGTGGATTTCGCAACAAATTAGAAATAAATTGCAAATGACTCTAGTTTCTAATTATAGGAAAATTAAATAACGAATGCCGCCAGTTTTTAATAGTTGGCCAATTAATTTGAGAGACATAATAATTGAGAATAATTTCATGAATTATATAACCAATTCGTTTCAATTTTGCAATTATTTTATATAAATAAACGGCATTAATAAAATGTTATGATAGTTAAAAATTTATTACTGTTATGTTATTGAATAAATAACACGAGAAATTGTTCTTTATCGTCGACAGTCCTGCGGTAATATATACAAAGGCTTGGCTCAGACGGGTGCATGGGGCTGCTTCGATGAATTTAACAGAATATCGGTCGAGGTTCTATCCGTCGTCGCCGTACAAGTTAAATCTGTTCTCGATGGTATCAAAAATCGAAAGAAGAAATTTCTGTTCTTCGGTGAAGAATTGAATATCATCGATACCGTTGGAATGTTCATAACGATGAATCCTGGTTATGCCGGAAGAACCGAATTACCGGAGAATTTGAAAACGCTATTTAGGTTTGATTCATCATACAACCAATGTCATTAAAATTCTAGTTTTATATATATATATATATATATATGTTAGGCTGTGTCATTTTTGGGCAACTTTTTGTTTCATCCTGGGACCAGGCTTTAAACCTGCTGGAAGGTAAAAAAGAGAAGCCTGAAATTTGAGCTCTTAATATTTAGAGGAAAAATACATCTCTATTTCCCATTTAAATAACATAGGCAAATGTCTTTTTATGTTTGGAATTTTATAGCACGTTCATGGCATATTGTACAAACAAGCTACCAGCATATTCTTATAGAGAATTGAATTGAATGCTCTACAAAAAAGATCTCTTGTACTCTTTTTTATAAACTCAGCTATTCAAATAATATTCGAGTTCAAACTTCAAAATGGATGCAAATTCATCGTTTTTTTAATATTACAGCGAAACTATTGACTCTTTTGCAAAACATTAAATAACTTTTTTTGTCGATCATTAAATTTTCTATAAAAGTTCTTTAATCGATAATTAATAAATATTGATAGATAGTTTGTTAAAGCTTTAAAAACTTAATTTTTGTCAGAATGAGACCTCTAAATATGAATATTAAAAGCTCAAATTTGAACAGGCTTCTTGTTTTACCTTCCCACCAGTTTAAAACCTGGTGCCCGGATGAAAACAGAAGTTGCCCAGAAATGACACAGCCTAATATATATATTTACTATAAAGAGGAACCGCTGCTCGTCTAAAATCCTTCATAATTCCAATATTTCAAATTTTCCAAAATCTAAATATTTACTAATTAATATTATCGATCATAATAAGCAACAAATAATTATAAAGTCTTTACATTTTCGACAATTTTTATGTCATTCGACCTGGGTGTCCATGTCTTTTTATTTTTTTGTCAACAGACCCTGCGCAATGGTCGTCCCAGATTTCGAGCTAATATGCGAAATAATGTTGGTCGCGGAAGGATTTCAAGAGGCTCGTTTGTTGGCACGAAAATTCATTACGCTCTATACACTCTGTCGCGAACTTCTGTCGAAGCAGGATCATTACGACTGGGGTCTCAGGGCGATCAAATCCGTTCTCGTTGTTGCCGGTAAATTAAAACGTGGCGATCGTAATCGACCCGAGGACCAAGTGCTTATGCGAGCTCTACGTGACTTCAATACACCCAAAATTGTCACCGACGACGTTCCCGTATTCATGGGACTAATTGGTAAACAATTTTTTGTTTTATTAACAAATCGCTTAAAATATTCAATGATTAATTATTCAAAAATCATAGCTAGCTAATGTTATTTATATTTCCATCGTTTACTTCGTTCCATTGTTGTTTTATATTTTTTGTTTCATTAACAAATCGCTTAAAATATTCAATGATTAATTATTCAAAAATCATAGCTAGCTAATGTTATTTATATCTCCATCGTTTACTTCGTTCCATTGTTGTTTTATATTTATTCTTCGAATTATTCTTTAAAATATTTTGTCAAATTCTTTGAAAAAGTAATATCGATGCTGGTGATTTTTAAAATGTCATAAAATCTTTGTTTTCAAAATAACGCTTCTAATTTTGTATTTAATAATTTTCAATAATGAAATTTGAGTATTTATTTATTCGAATATGTCATTATTTATTTACCCAATATATTTATGCACTCGAGGTTTCATCGTAGCGAATCGAAGTTGGTTTGGGTATAATATTTTATTTTCATCATCGCGCAAAATCTTCCTCTTCGATCTACAGGTGACTTATTCCCCGCTCTCAACGTGCCGCGTAAGCGTGATTTGGATTTCGAGAAGACGGTTCGAGGAGCGGCCCTTGATCTAAAAATGCAGCCGGAAGATGGCTTTGTATTGAAGGTCAGTTTTTTTCCTCGATAAAACGCACTAACGATTTCCTCTTCGAAGATCACAATCTTAATCCGGGAAGGAGGGTACGAGACTCTCGAAAAAAGGATACGATAATGATCGATTTTTGACTCGACAGATCGTGCAGCTGGAGGAACTCTTCAACGTGCGACACTCGGTCTTTATCGTCGGCTTAGCGGGCACCGGAAAATCCCAAGTTTGGAAAACTCTCATTAGAACGTATCACAATCAAAAAAGAAAACCTTTTTACAACGATCTCAACCCCAAAGCTGTTACCAACGACGAATTGTTCGGAATAATCAATCCAGCCACGAGAGAGTGGAAAGACGGGTACGACATAAAAAATTAAACAATATTCTTTCATCGCTTTCAACTAATTTATTCATTTATATAACTCGTCGAATTTTTGTTTTTCGTATCATTAATATTTTCTCTCGCCTTTTCACTTAATCATTAAAAAATATGAGTATAAATAATTGAAGAAAAACAATTTCTGTGCATAACGCCTATAATTATTTGAAATTTGATGCCAAAGTCGGAATTACGATTAAAAAAAGAATCAAGCCAATGACGATTTATCGATTTGTCACTCGAATAAATCAATGTAGTTGCTTTTAAGAGCTACAGTTGCAGCAATGAATGAATAAAATAGAGAATAGCGGAAGAAAATAATAGATTCAAAAAGTGACGGAGGTTGATAAAAATCTAATCGAATGTCACTAATTGAAAAACATTTAAAGATTTTTTATTAATTAATTCATCGACATATTTTAAAAAATGACTTTTTGGAAGCGATGGAAGACAAAACTCTCGAAAACGGGAATAACTTTTCGAATGTATGAAAGACACATTAAATATTTTTCAGTCTGTGTTCCGTATTGATGAGAGACCAAGCTAATTTAACGGGTGACGGACCAAAGTGGATAGTTTTCGATGGCGACATAGATCCCATGTGGATCGAATCCCTCAATACGGTTATGGACGATAACAAAGTATTGACACTAGCGAGCAACGAGCGAATTGCATTGACAAAGCACATGCGACTTCTCTTCGAAATATCAAACCTGAGGTACCGTTTTGAGGGAACACACGACACGCGACACAGAAAACGTTTTAGCCTCATTGTAAATGTGAAAACAACATCTATGTCTAATTACCTTTGCTTCCGGTGATAACCGTTTCTCAGAACTGCGACACCAGCCACGGTATCGAGGGCAGGAATTCTTTACATAAATCCCCAGGATATGGGGTGGAATCCGTAAGCAATTTTGAAACTTTGATTTGAATTCAAAATTATAAAAACAAATTTATTGATTGAATATTAATTACGAAATCGATCACTAATTATTAATCGACATTTGGATGCGTAATTTTTCCCATAGAGATCGAATCATACAATTGTAATTAAGTAGGTACATCAAGCTGCTATGGAGTTAGTGGGTTCTTGCTCCCATAACTCAATCTGTTCCCATAATTCAAGTCCATGTTCCTAAAATTCAAGCCCTCATTCCTATAATTCAAGTTCACATTCCCCACCATCGTAAACAATATTTTGTACTTCAATAGTTTCTTCAAAGTTTGATCTTGTGCCAGATTTTCGTATCGGCATATTTTCTTAAAGAATCGGGCGGGACTCCACAGTGGCTTTAAAACTTTGTCATAAAAAACTTTGAAGTTCAACCCTTTTTTCTGAATATACGTGACGACGAATAGATTCGTAACGAGCTGGATCGAAACTCGTGATAACACGGAACGTGCGAATTTGATGATACTGTTCGACAAGTATATTCCGACATTGCTGGAATCGTCAAAAACGAAATTCAAGAAAATCACTCCTCTCCCAGAAATCTGTCATCTTGAAACATTGTGCAATTTACTAGATTGCCTTCTGACGCCCGAGAACGTACCTCCCGACTGTCCCAAAGAATGGTGATGCGAATAACGATTTTTATCCTCTCTTCACGCTCTCATGTTTTAAGAATTATTTTTCTTTTATTATTTTATCTCTTGACAAACTATCAAAATACGCAGGTACGAAATATATTTTGCATTCGCATGCATCTGGGCATTCGGCTCGGCAACGTTTAAAGACCAGTTAATCGACTGGCGTAACGAGTTTAGCAAATGGTGGCTAAACGAATTTAAGACGATAAAATTTCCATCTGCCGGTACGATATTCAGCTACTTCATCGACACGGAAACGAAAAAAATGCTTCCTTGGAACGAGAAAGTCAGCAAATTCGAACTCGACATGGACATACCACTTCAAGTTTGGTCCACTTCATTTTTTCTTTGTTCATATGGCGAAAAAATCAAATTTTCTTTAGCAAAATCCCAAATTAATTAAAAATCATTCAAATTGCACAATCTTCGCGGAAAGTAAATTAAACGCGAATTATTGACACATTGTTCAATCATTGTTAAGAGCGAGGCTTTCTTTATGGGACGATTTTTAATTGAAAATTACAATTTCCTCGATGCTCACAGCAAGATTTGAATCTGTCGATCTTCTTAATTTTCAATTTTGCCATTTTTTTCTCATCGATTTTCTTGAACCCTAATGAGAATAATCATGAGATAGTAATTCGCAATTTTCTGATTATGTAGTATGATTTACAAAACAAACAAAAATTGTATCCCTTTGGTAAATGTTATTCTATAAATTTGATCCGACGAACGAAAAAATAGCACTAACCGCACTAACAAAATTGTTTCACGCGATGATTTTTTTCACGACAGTCGACTCTCGTTCCAACCGGCGAAACTTGTCGTTTACGTTTCTTCATGGATCTTCTGATGAAACGTAGAGTACCCGTGATGTTGGTAGGCGGTGCTGGATCGGGAAAAAGCGGCATAATCGCGGAAAAACTGGCCTCTCTACCCGATAATTATAATATCGCGAACGTGCCTTTCAATTATTATACGACTTCCGGTCAGAATTATAAATGAAATTACAGCTCATATCGATCGATACAGTGAGACACAATTTTCATGAATAGTTCACATCTTTATATACAGAAATGCTGCAGCGGATATTGGAAAAGTATTTGGAGAAAAAAGCTGGGCGCAACTATGGTCCCCCTGGAACGAAGCAATTAGTTTACTTCGTTGACGATATGAATATGCCAGAGGTCGATACTTACGGGACTGTCCAGCCGCATACTTTGATCCGACAACACCTGGACTATAGTCACTGGTTAGAGATTCATTTATTCTCGCTTATTTGACGTATTTTTATTTTTATATTTATTAGCTTTTCTTAATTTACAACGAAAAAACGGCTACGTCCGATAATCATTTTTTTGTTAATAAAAAAACGAAAGCTACTAAAACAAACGTCTCATAATTTACGGAAACAAAAAAACCCCAGGTACGACCGAACAAAGCTCAGTTTGAAGGATATTCACAATACGCAATACGTATCATGTATGAGTCCAACAGCTGGAAGTTTCACCATTGATCCTCGTCTCCAGCGCCATTTTGCAGTATTCGCCGTCAGGTACAAAAACAATTATTTGAGAAAAAAGTTGCAAAGGAGCTCGAACGTAAAATTATTTTATCGGACCGAAAGGAACACTTGGATCCAATAACGATTTTATATACATTATACATAATTAAGATTTGCAGATTTGAATGAAAATCAATGAATTATTTAAGAATTATAGCATGAAAATAGCAAAGATGAAAAAAATCGTAAAAATCGTAGCCTTAATGAAAAATGTAAAAAAATGTTAAATATTCGATAAATGAGAAAATCGTCGCAGCTTTCCAGAACACGACGCCCTGGTGACGATATATTGTCAAATTTTACAATGCCACTTGTCCAATCCTTCGAACAAAATAAGCCTTTTGGTGCAAAAAATGGCCGAGCCGATCATAGACGCGGCTCTGTTTCTTCACGACAAACTCGCTGCAATGTTTCTACCAACGGCCATCAAGTTTCACTACGTGTTCAATCTACGCGATTTGTCAAAGATATTCCAAGTAACGAGATCATCGCTCGAGCCAAATATATCATTTCGTATAAATGATATTTTGAGTCGTTTTTAATAATATAATTAACGGATACGTACGTTTACGAAACAGGGATATTTATTCGCTAATGGGGAAACAATACCGACGCCAAGTGCAGCTGTACGTTTGTACGTTCACGAGGCGACTCGGGTTTACTGCGACAAATTGGTGAACGCCGAGGACAAACGAGAATTCGAGATTATTTTACTCGAAGCCCTGAAAAAAAATATACCGGTGAGAAAACCGAAACTTTTCTTCCTACATAAATATAAAAATTAAAATAAATATAAAAAAACACTTATCGCGCTATATTTTATATTTAGGAATTGGAAGAAGAGCCGGTTATGTCCAAACCGTTAATATATTGTCACTTTGCGGAGGGCATCGGCGAGCCGAAGTACATGCCGATCAGAGATTGGCAACAGCTCTCAAAACTGCTCGACGACGCGCTCGAAAATTACAACGAATTGGTACGAATGAAATTTGAAGAAACTATTTTTTCCAAACTCGACGTTTAATAATTCGATTTTTCAAAATACCTTATTATGCAATTTTCAAGGTTGCCGCTATGAATTTAGTGATGTTCGAGGATGCGATGTATCACGTTTGTCGCATTAATCGTATTCTCGAGACGCCCAGAGGCAATGCGCTCTTGGTTGGTGTCGGAGGAAGTGGAAAACAATCGCTTTCGCGTTTAGCTTCGTTCATTTCTAATCTCGAGGTAAGAAAAGTGTCGACCGAAGTTCTTAGTTTTACACGAACAATATATATATATATTATTTTTTCACAGGTATTTCAAGTTCAATTGAAAAAAGGATATTCCATAAACGATCTGAGAGCGGATTTGGGGATTCTCTATGTTAAAGCTGGATTGAAGAGCATGGGAATAACATTTCTGATGACCGACTCGCAAGTTGCCCAAGAGAGATTTCTCGTAGTCGTAAACGACATGCTGGCTTCGGGCGAGATAGCCGAATTATTCGCCGACGACGAAGTCGACAATATCGTGAACGGCGTGAGAAACGAGGTGACGATCCCGCGATAAGCCCCTTCGCTCATCGAGCCGACGTAATTCTCCTCGAAATTCAATTAAAATTCAATTTGTCTTTTCCTTTTCTTTCCTACACCTTAGGTCAAGCAAACCGGTATGATGGATACGAAGGAAAATTGCTGGAAATTCTTTATCGATCGCGTGCAAAGATATTTAAAGTGTGTCCTGTGTTTCTCGCCCGTCGGTGCAACGCTGAGGAAAAGGGCACGACAATTTCCTGCCCTGGTGAACTGCACATCGATTAATTGGTTCCAGGATTGGCCTCAAGATGCTCTGAAATCCGTTTCGTCGAGATTTCTCCAGGTGAAAGCTTTTTTCGCTCGATATTTCGATTTCAAGTATTTCGAAAAAATAATTACCAACTGTCGCAACGAGTCGTTTAACAAAAAATTGACATTTATTATAACTCCCGAACGTACGAATGTTAAATACTCCGACCGAAATTAGGAAAAAGAAAAGAAAAAAAAACATTCAATTTCCAGATTTTCCAAAAAAATAATATTATTTTCGTTTCGTCCCTCAGGAGCTCGAGGAATTGCCGATAAATTATCGCGAATCCGTGTCTCTGTTCATGTCATTCGTGCACACCGTCGTCAACGATACATCCAAACTTTATCTGCAGAACGAAAAACGTTACAATTACACCACGCCAAAATCGTTTCTCGAGCAGATCGCGTTATACTCGAAGCTCTTGGCGGAAAAGACTTACGATCTCAAAGCCACGATCGAAAGATTGGAGAACGGTTTGACGAAGCTAGCCTCTTGCGCGGGACAGGTAGGCCTCGCGTCATCAAATTATTCTTCGATCAATTTATTTATCATACGGATAATAAATATCACGTAATCGACTCGTAAAAAGGTAAAAAAAAACGTATTTCGTTAAACTGTGACATTTACCAATTTCAAGTTCATAGAAAAAATAATAATAATTTCACAAACGTATTTTCACAAAAAAAAAAAACAATTCCAAGCCTTACGATAAAAACAAATATAACACATAATAAAAATAAAAAATCTTCTACAAACCCACCCTTTTCACATCAGTCAAGGAAATTTTCCCGATAATATTCCAAAATCACGCTTTCCCCCGAATATTCGTAAATAAATACATAATACGATTCGACAGGTCGACGCGCTGAAAGCCGTGCTTGCGGTACAGGAAGTGGACTTGAAGAAGAAGAACGAGATCGCCGACAAAATTTTGGTCGAAGTGAGAGCGGAAAATACGAAAGCCGAGGTGGAGAAGGCGATAGGTGAGAGGAAAATTGTAATACGTCACTGTACAGAGCGACTTGGCCAACTAAAACACTACAAAGCAGAACCACTCTTTGTTTAAACTCGACGACGTGTAACACGTTTGATATAAACTTTATACGAACACACACACAAACACCCATCTATGTAAACACACGATGTTATATATATGTATAAGAAGTTTCTATTGTTTTTAATCATATTTAAAGTTTCGGAGGAGGAAATAAAAGTTGCCGAGATAAAGGAACGAGTGACGGAAAGGCAGAAGCGTTGCGACGAAGATTTGGCAAGAGCCGAGCCAACGGTGCGTCAAGCCGAAGCTGCATTGGACACGTTGAATAAGGTATTGCAGAGACCATCCTATTCTCGAACTATACCTACATATATATATATTGACATTTATATATATATATATGTATACATAATCAACGAAACTTTCGTTAGTTGTCGAAAACGAGCTCGAAGTCCGATCGCAGGGAACACCCGCTCGCTCAATGACGATAGTTGACGTTTTGTTGTTTGTTGTTATTTGTTCGTTTATTTTGTCAAAATTCAGAACAACCTGACGGAGCTCAAGTCATTCGGTACTCCACCTGAAGCAGTGGCGATGGTCGCCCAAGCTGTTCTCGTACTGTTTTCACCGAAGGGCGGCAAAGTACCGAAGGATCGAAGCTGGAAAGCTTGTAAAGTTATGATGGGAGGCGCTGACGCATTTTTGTCAGCGCTGCGGTATTACGATAAGGAAAATATTCATCCCGATGTCGTCAAAGCTATTCAGCCTTATATCAACGATAAAGGTGAGTCGATGGATTTGGAGCTAGTCTGCTTTCGAAAAATGAATGTTTTTGGTTTTTTACATAATAGAAATAAAAGGATGTGCAATGTGAAAATGCGACGTTTACGTTTTCTTCCAAGATCAAAATAAGAAACGTAAAAATTCATAAAAATCAGTCAAAAATTGAGAAACGAAAAAAGTTGTTCATCGAGATTTCTATTTGTAATAAAATAGCGATTAAAATTGTAGACCTTCGCGGTTTTCCGCGGGTCTCGAAAAAAAATTATTTTCTTGGTAAAAAAAGAGATTTTTGGGTTTTTTGAGGAAAAAAGTACCTATTTTTTGACCCGTCTCGAGGCCAAAAACACGAGCAATTTCGCGAAAGAATGAACGAATCGCGATACGAAGTGTCGAGATTTAATGTCCGATTGGATATTAAACGACTTTGACGTATCGGGGAAAAAATTGTAAGGAAACGTAAAAGGAAACGTAGCTTAGCCTATCAGTCGTATGAATATTCAACGCTCTTTGAACCATCGCGGCATCGATCGAAACTTCTCTCCCGTTCTGTATTTCTTTATAGATTTCGAGCCTGACTTCATCTACTCAAAGTCACAAGCTGCCGCGGGTCTTTGCAGCTGGGTCAAAAACATCATGGCCTTTTACTACATCAACGAGAGCGTGAAGCCGCTCAGAACTGCACTGGCACAAGCGAACGCCGAACTCAAGGCAGCGTTGGATAAATTAGTCGCTCTTCAGGCTCGTTTGACTGTAAGATACTTCATCGACGAAAACTTTTTGGCATTCAATTTAAATCGGTAGTAAAAGGAAACCCGTCTCGTTCTGCCGGGGAAATATTCGAACGGAATTTATTTCAGGAATTGCACAAAGTGCTCGAGGTGCTCGGTGGAAAGATGAACGTTGCGCTCGATGAAAAGCAACGATGTCAGGACGAGGCGGACGCAACGGCTTTGACTATCGATCTTGCCAATAGATTGGTCAATGGTCTTGCCTCGGAAAAAATTCGCTGGGCCGAAACGGTCGAGGTGTAAGTTAACGAAATCGGTTAAATAACAAACAACTTCCCAATTGGGCCACGAAAAGGACAACAAAATATTTTTTAAATATCATTAGAAATAATCATTAGCTTTCCATTTATAATAGTTCAGTCGTGCTTTCGTCAAAAACCCCAGTAAAATCTGGCAAAATTAGAAGAAGGCCATCATTCCTCTCCGATAATGTTTTTACCCCCCCCCCCCAAAATTGTTGAAATATCAACAAAAATTGTTTAATCAATAACTCAAAAACAATCGATTGTTTTATATAGTTTGAATGTACAAAATGTAGAGAATAATATTCTCTAAATTTTCGTTAAGGGACTTAAGCATGACAAAATTCGAGGGTTGTTTATATGAATGAAATTGTAGAGAATATTAATCCCTCTATTTTGTATATTCAAACTGCGCCCGTAAAATCAACCTCTTTTGAACAATTGCGAAAATACGATTTTCAGAGTATTTCTTCATTTTTGTATGGGAGGGAGGATTCCTTTCGGACTTAAGGGATGATTTTAGTCTCGATCGATGCGTCTTTTTGAGAGCTACAAGTTTCTCATTTGAATGGAGTACGGAAAAAAATTCCCGGCGAGTTATTCTCAAAAAACTGATTTTTGGTACGTTCCCCCCACTTTTTGTGTGGGCTGTGGACAAAAATGGAGCTGAGGGTTCGAGCTGCAAATTGTTTCCCGGTGGCGAGTTCGTATGGTCGATAGTTTTGCTAAAATTTCATTTTGAATTTTCAAACCCCGTAAGGGGTTGGAAAAAGGAAAAATTTCTTGGTGGGCCGTATAAACGAAAATTTATAGAACGTCATTCTCTACATTTCGTACATTTAAACTATATCCAAAAAAACCGATTGTTTTTGAGTTATTCAACAAACAAATTTTTGTTGATAGTTCAACAATTTTTTTTGGTGTGAAGATATTTTCTGATAGTGATTATCAAAAACTCAATCGACGCGTCTTTTCAACCAAAATTTTACGAATTTTTCCTAAACGAAAAATGAATTCAATTAAACCTATTTTTTCTGATTTCACCCCTATTTTTCACCTCCAAAATGAACTTCCGCGACTTCGATGCTGTGGACAAAAATGGAGCCCGGATTTTTCTGAACATTTTATCTCATGGCGCCGACCTCGTAGGAGATGTAGTTTAGCACCAACTTACCCCCACCCCCTTCATCCCCTAAAAAACCATACACCCCGATATTTAGGCAAACTTGGATTTAGCATCGGCGATACCTACAGATTCATTAATGAAAAAATTGGCCTTCTTCTAATTTTGCCAGATTACAACGTACCTTACGACTGGACTGTAACTGATAATGAATATTTTACCAACGAAAATAATAACTTTGGGTACGTTTGGTCTCCATTTTTTCTTTTCGTTTCGTTTCTTTTCGTGAATTATTTCACAAAAGAGAATAATAATTCTTTACACTTTATGTTATATTTTTTCGTAAAGCACTAAATTTACGTAGGTCATTATAACGAATCTAGTAATTATTTCGTCATATTTTACAAAACTCCTTCTATACATTAAGAATATTATATTTGTCAAATAATTTCTTGTACAATTTTGGCCCTGTTGAAATTTTTGCATCTGACATATTCCTCGGGTAATAGTTGTGTCTTGTTGAGATAAGAGAAAGCGAGAGAGAGAGAGTGAGTGAAAAATTGACGATACAATTGTTTTCGAACGAAGGTTAAAAAAGTCCGGTGTGACGATCCCGGGTGACGTTCTCCTCGTCACGGCTTTCATATCTTACGTCGGCTGCTTCACGAGGAAGTATCGACTCGACCTTATCAATTCCCACTGGATACCGTTCTTGAATAATCTAAGTTCTCCGATCCCCCGAACGCCGGATTTAGATCCATTATCATTGCTCACCGACGATGCCCAAATAGCCCAATGGAACAACGACGGTAAGTTACGAACGCTGGAAAACACGTCGAAGTTTATTTATTCGATGATACGCCACGAATAAGGACGAACTTACAAACTATCCGAATTAGGTCTTCCGACTGATCGAATGTCGGCCGAAAATGCTACGATACTGACGAATTCATCGCGATGGCCTCTAATGATAGATCCTCAACTCCAAGGAGTCAAATGGATTAAAGTTAAATATGGAACCGAGTTAAAAGTAATGAGATTAACGCAGCGAAATTATCTCGACCGTATCGAGTTCGCGATATCGAACGGCCATGTCGTATTGTTGGAGAACATAATGGAGAGCGTCGACGCGGTATTGGATCCGATTTTGGGCAGGGTTCTCGTTAAGAAAGGACGGTACGTTTTTCGTCGTAACAAAATATTGACTTATTGGAAATATTCTTCAAATCTTTCCAATAAGACAATGCGATAGAATAATAAAAATAGAGATTTTAATGAAACATTAAAATCGTCCATACATTTTCCCCAGGGTTTGTAAAGGGTCGTCGGGTATACAAATAGACTGGAACTTTGTTCGATCGATAAGAAAATTTCATAAGAGTTTAATCGATAAAGAGAAACTCAAATTAGAAATTCGCTTATTCGCTCGTCGATAACGTTCTCTTGGACCCAAATATTTGTTGCTAACATTCGTTAAAAAAGAGACTTTTCATCGAGGAAACTTTTGAAACGGGAAATAGACGTGTATTTATTATGACTCGATCGAAAACATTCTTAAATACGGTTATACGATTTTACGAACAGCGCGATCAAGCTCGGCGACAAGGAGATCGACTTTAATCCACAATTTCGTTTGATACTGCAAACAAAATTGGCGAATCCTCATTACAAGCCCGAGATGCAGGCTCAAACGACTCTTATCAATTTTACGGTGACGCGAGACGGCCTGGAGGAGCAATTATTGGGTGACGTGGTCAAGGCCGAACGTCCGGATTTAGAGTCGACCAAGGCCGAGCTCACCAAACAACAGAACACGTTCAAGATAACGCTCAAGACCCTCGAGGACGATCTTTTGCACAGGTATTATTATCTTCGTTCCAACAATCGGCATATAAGCGACATAAAAATACATACACCGTCAAAAATAACAGATAAAGCTAGATAAGATAGAAGATAAAAGATGAATGGTGATGGTAGACAGTGAAAAGATGAAGATGGAGATGTATGAGATAAGAGATAAAACAATACGAGATAATATAATTTAATTATTATATTAATTATAAGATCGTATAATAATCTAGAACTGTTATCATCGCTCGATAATCAAGTTTATCTCGATCTTGCATAAAAGATTGTCGTCCGCCGGACCAAACGTCCTGAGCGACGTTGCTCTGGTCGTTAATCTCGAAACAACGAAGAAAACAGCCGCTGAGATCGAGATAAAGGTCAGAGAGGCAAAGATAACATCGGTGAAAATCGACGAGGCACGCGAGTGGTATCGTCCAGCTGCATCTAGGGCCAGTCTCCTTTACTTCATTTTGAACGATTTAAACAAGATAAACATGCTCTATCAGTTCTCCCTCAAGGCATTCAGCGCGGTATTTCAAAACGCTATTAAATTCGCCGAACCCTCGGACAATATTACAAAACGCGTTGGATTGCTCGTAGACAGTATTACGTATCTCGTATTCACTTATACGAGCCGAGGCCTCTTCGAGAGCGACAAGCTTATATTCTTGTGCCAAATGGCCATTCAGGTAAATTTTTAAAAAACACTGATGAAAATTTTGAAATGTTGTCTTCATTAATCTCATTAGCTGCAATAAATAGTAACCACAGTATTAATAATAATAATAATAATAATAACGAATAGTAACGTTAATCAATTTAATACGCGTTATGTGTTTCATAATAATAATAATAATCAAATTAATTCGCTAGACGTTTCGATGGATTTTCGTAATTAATTTTCTATCCATTAAAATCGTAGATTCTCTTACAAATGAACGAGATATCGTCCTCGGAGTTGGACTTTCTTCTCCGTTATCCTTACACGCCGAATCTCACGAGTCCGGTCGATTTTCTCAGTAACACCGGCTGGGGTGGTATAAAATATTTGAGCGGCACGGACGAGTTTCGAAATTTGGATCGGGATATCGAAGGAGCTGCCAAGAGGTGGAAAAAATTTGTCGAATCGGAGACACCTGAGAGAGAAAAGTTTCCGCAGGAATGGAAGAATAAGACGGCTCTACAGAGACTGTGCATGATGAGATGCCTCAGGCTCGATCGTATGACTTACGCCATTCGGTAATTCTCGGAAAATAATATTTCTACGATTCTCCCGATTGTTTTTTTTTTTTTTTCAATAGGTACATTACCGTTCTATCCGTATCGGCTCGAAATCTATTAACGATGCCATTATTTTATCCTTTTTCGTTTCTACGACTACTTTCTTTTATATAAATTAAAAAAAACGATTTAAGAAATATAAATTATTTAAATTATTTAAACTGGATTCAAATATGAACAATATATAGAGAAATTTATTTTTTCAACGGAAAAATAATGTATGCGATAAAAATAGTTTTAATAATTTTAATCAAATATTTTCATATTTGTAATTTCTTTATTTGAGATAGAAAATCTAACGTCGTGCTAAAATTAAGAAAATTAATGCATTTCTCATAAAAATGTCTCGATTTGGCAGATGTTTCGTCGAGGAAAAATTAGGTGTTAAATTCACCGAATCTCGATCACCTCCGTTCGATAAATCTTACGAAGAGACGAGCTCGATTACTCCGGTTTTTTTCATCCTATCTCCGGGAGTTGATCCTCTCAAAGTACGAAAATAGTCCAATTTTAATTCTCATCTTTACTTCGATATCTCCATCACGATGCACATTTTTGCCTTATTTCTCATTTTTATTTTTAAAGTCAATTTTCATTATTGTTTAATTAAACAAATTTATTTTGTTTTATCGATTTGAATTTTAGCATTAAGTTCGAATTCATGATTTTCATTGATGTTCGATAATTGAAACAAACAAAAAACAGGACGTGGAGAAATTGGGAAAGCGTTTGGGCTTTACGTTCGATGGCCGCAATTTTCACAACGTATCACTCGGTCAAGGGCAAGAGTCCGTGGCCGAGGAATCGATGGAAGTAGCGGCGGCGGACGGTCACTGGGTCATATTGCAAAACGTTCATCTCGTGAAAAGTTGGCTGCCCAGTATGGAAAAAAAAATGGAAAAATTGACGGAAAATCCGCATCCGGACTATCGTCTCTACGTGAGCGCCGAGCCGAGTGCCGACCCTCACGAATCTATAATACCGCAGGCAAGTCGTCGAAATTTCATTCTACTCGATTCGAATGAAAAATAATTCACAACAGTTTAAATATAATAAATAATAATATATAAAAACTTCAACGACAAATATTAATGAAAAAAAATAATAATAATAATAATAATACAAAAATGTTCACATACAGGGTATATTAGAATCTGCGATAAAAATAACGAACGAACCACCGACCGGTATGCACGCAAACATTCACAAAGCTTTGGACAACTTCAATCAGGAAATTCTTGACTCGTGCAGCAAAGAGTCCGAATTCAAAGGGATTCTCTTCGCCCTGTGTTACTATCACGCTGTCGTCGCTGAGAGACGCAAATTTGGAGCACAGGGATGGAACAGGGTAAATATTATTAAAAACAAACTCTTTTTCTTTCATCGCGGTTTTTTTTTATATATTAATCATCGTTACACTTTTTCCTATCTTAAAAATAATACATTATCGATTCATTTCAAGATTTTAATTTTATAATCGATATGTAAAACACGTTATTTTTTTCATATCGGTTATAACTCAATATTTCTCGAATTTTAAATTAATTGGGATGTCTCGTAATTTGCGTTGATACCGTCGTATTTGAAAAAAAAAGAACGACAGTCAAACCTGATAAGTTTATGATTTTCTTATCGTTTGGAATAACTTTTCGACTTTAGAATAAAAAATCACGATCTTGAATTGTTAACGAGATTAAACGAAAAGGACACCAAATTCGTTCGCCAAGAAATGTAAAATTGTCGAAAATTCAATCGGTCCCAGTCCTTTGCTCTTAATTTCCCCGGTCAGACCCTCTCGACAGTTTGATTTTTGGGAACTTTCAAATAATCGAAACGAAAGGAACAAAAATAACGAAAAAATCATATACCGAATTTTAACGTTTGCAAATGTATTTCAAAATATTGATAGACTTTCAAGCTTCAACAGTTACGAAAGGAATAAGCGTTGCATGAACTCAAACCTCCATCCAGAAGCGAAGATCGCTATATCAACGAACCAACTCGAGTTTAAAAAGAAAAAACTTGTTTCCTTTTTTGCATTTCCATTATTACAATTAAAGTAATTTTTTCCTCCAATTTCCAATTCAGTCTTATCCCTTCAACGTCGGTGATTTGACGATAAGCGTTTCCGTACTCCTGAATTATCTCGAGAATAACAACAAAGTACCTTGGGAGGATCTTCGTTATTTGTTCGGGGAGATAATGTACGGTGGACACATTACGGACGATTGGGACCGTCGTTTGTGCCGCACGTATTTGCTCGAGTATCTTCAGCCCGAGTTAATAGACGGTGAATTGAGTTTCGCACCGGGCTTCGTCGTCCCTCCAAATAGCGATTATCAGGCTTATCACAAATACATCGACAATTATTTACCCGCGGAAAGCCCGTCACTGTATGGATTGCATCCCAACGCGGAGATCGGTCTGAATCTTCGTCTAAAAAAATGAAAAAAACATATCATAAAAACGATCGAGCAACGACATTGAAAATGGGTCACGATTATTACAGGTTTTCTCACGGCAACCGCCGAAAATTTGTTCAGAGTTATATTGGAAATGCAGCCGAGGGATACCGGCGAAACATCCGGTACCGGACTATCGAGGGAGGAAAAAGTCAAAGGCGTGATCGAAGATCTTCTCGAGAAATTGCCCGAAGAATTTAACATACCCGAGCTCATGAGCAAAGTGAGACAACGACTGCGAAAGAAAAATTACACCAAGATCAAATAATCGCTACCTAATTTACTTTCCTCAAGGTCGAAGATCGCACCCCGTTCATAATAGTGGCGTTTCAAGAATGCGAAAGAATGAATGTTCTCTGCGGTGAATTGAAACGATCGTTACGCGAACTAGATCTTGGATTGAAGGTTTGAAAATTTGTTTTTCATCATTGGGTTTGATAAGATTTTTGGTGTTGCGTCGAGACAAGAATATTGAGACCGGGTCGTGTAATCGTTCAACAGGGTGAGCTGACGATCAATGCGGATATGGAAGATCTGCAAAATTATTTATTCATGGATTCGGTTCCACCCGCGTGGACCAAACGAGCGTATCCCTCTAGCCTCGGATTAACCAACTGGTTCGCCGATATGCTAAATCGTATCGGTGAATTATCAAATTGGACCGCAGATTTTAACGTGAGTTCTTGAAAAAATTTCTTTATCCGTTATATAAATATATCAAGAAGTTCCGACCGTGCAGTGAGGCACAAAAATCAAAATCAATGAAAATAGCGAGGTTGTTAATTTTGAATCCGCTCCTACAGAGAGACTATATGGACTAATGAACTTTCGACGTGTCAAAAGTCATATTCCAGGAAACGTCTAATTCTCATCTTATACATTGTAAATTACGAATTTAGCGTGGATATTGAAATTTCGTGAAATAACTTTTTTCTATAATTATCGCTACTATTTATTTCCTTCCAGTCAACGTTGACCCACAATTTTCTACATTTACGATCAGAAACTTGACACGATTATTAAGGCATGATTTTTTCACGCAGCTTCCATCGTCCGTATGGCTCGCCGGTTTTTTCAACCCTCAGTCTTTCCTAACAGCGATAATGCAGCAGACAGCTCGAAAGAACGAATGGCCTTTGGACAAAATGTGTCTGCACTGCGATGTTACAAAAAAGCAGAAAGAAGACTTTACGTGGGTTACCTCCGATGTTCGAATATTTATCGATCTCCTTTTATAGCTTAAACGAGGATAATAATAAATTGTGATTACAGTGCACCACCGCGCGAGGGTGCTTACGTCAACAGTTTGTATATGGAAGGAGCTCGATGGGACTCGGCACTTGGCGCCATAACGGATTCTCGATTAAAAGAATTGTTTCCCCAATTACCAGTGATTTATATCAAGGCGATAACCCAGGACAAGCAAGAATTGAAAAATATGTACGAGTGCCCAGTTTACAAGACGAGGTCACGAGGCCCGACGTACGTTTGGACGTTCAACTTGAAAAGCAAAGACAAACCGACAAAGTGGACTCTCGCGGGAGTTGCTATAATGTTACAGATATAATCTTTACGTTACAATTGTTTCTTTATCTTTCTCAATATAAAAAACTTATATACAATACACAGGGATAAAATAAAACTAAATTAAATCGGAATGGTTGTTCACGTAACGCTCAATCTACGGTGCTGCTGATTTCTGACGGTGGAATTACGGGTTTTACGGGTTTCCTTGTGACTCTTCGCGCGTCTTCCAGCCCACGGAGAAATTCTTGAAAAAGATGTAACGGTTTGTTCATGCTGGTTTTTTTGTAGTCTTTGATTCTCTTGGCCGTCAGAGCATGCTCATCCTGTGTGGCTTCCTCCCTCGCGTCAAAAGAATTTATCTCCTCGATCAATGCGCCGATCGTCGGTACCGTGAGGGGATCGAATTTGTCGATCGTCTTTGGATTCACGGGTATGCACACTTTGCCGGTTCCCGGATGAACGCAGAATGGCGATTTTAGCAAATGATTCATTCCTTTGCTCACGTGAATGTCCAATCGCGGATACGAATATTGTAGCATTATTTCGTCTAGGAAGTGACGATGATTGCGCCACTTTCTTGATCCCTGAAGAAAAACCAGAAACATTTTATTTAGATGATCTCGCGAATGGTAATTTTGTTTCTTGAATTTGAAAAATTCAACGACTATGTTGGTGACAACTTGCCATCTGAAGCTGGCTATTGAAGTAATCTGTGAAAGCTTCCCATCTGGAGAGACTCCCGGAATATTTCTCAAAGAGAGTTTGCACCTCGGCTCGAACCTCGTCATCCGGAAGCAAGGCGAGGAATTTGCTTACTCCATCTTCCGTGCCCAACATGTCTTGTTCCTCAATGCACATGGAAACGAATCGTGGTCTTATCAAATTGAGAGCTCGTCTGTTTCGAAGGGCATATTGGAAAGATAAACTATAATTCAACATTTAAGCGCCAAAGAAGAGTCGAGCGCGTTAAGATAATAATAAATAAGTTAAAATAATTTTAAAATACTATTATAATTATATAAAAATTTGATTGAATTTTTTGTAATTTGTCTGCAGCAAAGTATCCAGCTTGTTATGTATATCGCTATAAAATATTTCGAATTAAAAAGAAAGAAATGCACACATGACGGAATGATGAGCCCTGTCGCCGAGCATGTTCACTTTTTTGGCCATAAATCCTCCGCCGACAAGAATCTGCAGATACTCCGCGACTGCACCTCGTGCGGCAACTTCTAATTCTCTCGCACGTGTGTCACAGACCCATCCATGGATGCCTCTTCTTCCGGAGAACACCCATAGAATATGCTTGTATCCAAAATCCTCTAGAGTTAAAAAGAAAAAAGGTGACAAAGAAAATAATTATAACGGAACAACCGTGATAACTGCATTCGTCATTGAATGAAACAATAAATTCACTCGTAGCAAAGATTACTACCTCTGAGTGCGATGTCTAATATTTTGCAGGCAAGAGCCATATATTTCCAGCATTTGTTGCAAATATTCGCTCCCGAGCAACAAGTTCTCACATCGTCATAATCCGTCATGTCTATATCGAATACCAGCTCTCGTTCGATAGCTTGGAATCTCGTTGCCTTTTGGATCTCCTTAGGCCTGAGCGATCGAACATATTTTAATTTTTATGCGACTATTATATATTTATGTTTTTATATTATTCGAACAAATCTCTCATGTCACTTGAAATTGTATTCTTTTGAAATTTATGGCGATCAACAACAAATAAGACTTTGTGGCATTTTTGCTATAAAAAATTTTGTTTAGCAGCTGAAACTTTTCAAAAAAGTTTCATTTTATGAGATAAAAGTTGCGTACCTGACATTGTATATAGCACCTATATCGATCTTAAATGGAGTAAGTCTCTTGATCTCGTTTTCTAGTTGTTTTTGGTCCGCGAATGACTGAAATCTCAAATAAACGTCTTCGTGCAGAGTGAATGAAAACTCTCTTCTTGCGAAGGTGTCCGCTACGTTCGCCGCAAATTACAGTACGGACAATTAAAAAGCTGTGAAAAAATACAAGATATTTCGAATTAAAAATAAATTTTTCTTACCCAATCCATAACTGAGCCACCTGTAATAGTCGTAAAATGGAAATAAACGAGCGTAATAAACGGGTAAAAGATCGGACAAGTTGTCCATTGTTATTCGGCTTTCTTTTCGCGCGGTTTTTTCCTGTTGATATTTTAACGAACGGTTATTATTGTTATCACGTCTGATATCTCAATCCGTTCGAGATTCTCCCTATTCGATATTGTGCTCGAAGCACTAATATTTGTGTCTTAATAATTAGAGTTTAATGTAGACACAAGAAATTTGTGTTCACTGTTCATTTTGCAATTGAAGCATAACAACGAACCAACTCTTTATTTAACATGTACGGAAGCATGCGAAAGCACTAAACAGGCGGCACCGCGGCACACACTTGGTCTAAGAAAGAATATCTAAGAAGAGATCGAACTCAATATATCTATGGGATACCGCAATAATTATTAATATGACCGTGCTGTTCTCTAGTCGTACCCAGATCTTCGTTGGTAAAGCAGTTGGGCCATCACACACGAGTGGGTTATAATATGAACTTCTAAGCGAAATATTCTCTGTCTAAACTCTCTTATCATCCGTCGGTGTTCTACGATCGTTGCTCTTACCAACATCCTCTCGTAGGTTAATCAAGCACATTCGTTGATTGTAAACTGGCTTCTCTATCACAGTGTCGTTACTGCTACATATTAGTAGTTACGCATGTTTTTTATTGCGTGAAAACATTTCGTACATGATTAAAGGATTCCGTGTGTTCGATTATTTGTTGACTTACTCAATGTAAAATACAATAACAATGTTATTATCGATCAAGTCGTGCATTCCTCGCATTAAGTGAATCTCCGCATACAGTTATATGTATACACATATATCGAAGTATACTGTAGTAAATGTGTGTTCCTCGCTCTACGTGAAATAAGTGGGAACGACAAAAAGCGTGCTGAGTAGATACCGAAGAGAAATAAAATGTCACTCTTCAACAAACCGAAGAGAAATATAAGACGGCGTTCTTTTAACGACGATTATGAAGACAATGAGAATAGGATGGATAGCGAAGATTCACAGCCGGTTAAATTGAAGCCGAAGAAGAAAGATAAGGCTAAACAGACGCTCCTGAGTTTCGGAGAGGAGCTCGATGAAGGTTAGCAATAAATTGCAAACATCGTGGCTCCAATATATATACGAAAGCTCCATGTATTAATTTCTTATCATTTTTGACAATATCGCAATAATGCCATATATTTCACATAATAACGGATGAGCAAGGAGACAAGAAATTCATAATATCGATATGCTATTATTATTATTATGCAACAGGAACAATTATTTATTCTGATGTTATCGTATCGTACATTCTTACAACGATCCTGAAATTAAAACATTACACTTCGTCAACGACCGCGAAGTTATTTATTTTTTTCATTCTATTCTCAGCGGACGATGGCGAAGTTTTTAAAGTGAAGAAATCCTCTAGAAGCAAAAAACTGATGAAACAGCTTGATCACGAGAGGAAAAAAAAGAAAGGTGAAGAGAAAATGCAAGTGGACTCTGAGCAAGCGAACATGTCCGTTAAACAGGAAAAAGATTTAGAAATAAAGACAGATGATCTAGTAGTAAGCTATCTCTATGATGTTTTATTATTATTATTAATGATCTTGACTATAACGATGACCCGCCCTACCCAATCCGATTACCAATTTAATCAAAAGAGAAAAAAAACGTTACACTGGCCCTGCCCTTATGACAAATTTGTAAATGTTCTTACGCCAAGATATCTCTTATTTTGTCATATTTTCCATAATCTATTATATTGCGACAGGTTAAGATAAAAAATACGGGTCCTCTGATATTGAACGGAAGAGCTGCGCTTACCGCCGGGAAGGACGACTATACATCGGATGAAGAGGACGATAAAAAAACTCACACTTTTAGAAAGAATACCGATAAGGCAGATACAATGAAAATACTTCTAGAAAGTATGAGCACGAGCAGTCTGAGTTTCGTTTCACTTACCTTCAAGGATGATGAAAAAATATATATATGATAAACAATAACGAATAACATTCTTGACGAAATATAATTTCTTTTCCATCAGGTGGTTGTATACCAGATGCTGCAATGATCCATGCGGCAAGAAAAAGGCGTCAGAAGGCTCGCGAATTGGGAACTGATTATTTGCCCATCGAGGAGCATGGGTAATTTCTTCAGAGTTGAAAAAAAACAATTTTTGTTCGTTTCAAAAAAGACATTTAACTTGACTTACAAGATTGTTGTTCTCTTTGCAGCGACGACAAGGGAAAGTCGAGACTAGTGAGAGAGGATGATCATGATCGAAGCGACGATGATGATTCTCAGGATAGAATTGATATGACTGTTAATACGGAAGCACGCGATAAAGAAATGAGACGAGAAGCATTTTTCGCGTCCCAAATACCGACAAAACGTTTGTTTATGACAAAAATCGTGCATAATACGACAATTTGTTATTTCTATTCTCTCTCTCTCGATTACATTACACCTTAGCGCACATCCGCATTTCTGTTTTTACTTGCAGTGTCCGATGACGAAAGCGAGCACGATAACGAGGAGGAGGAGTGGGAAGCTCAGCAAATTAGAAAAGGTGTTACCGGAGCTCAGGTAAACGAATTCATAAATTAAAAAACTATTAAATATATTAATTAAGTCTTTGAGCATCGGAAATTGAACGAACATTAATATTGTTATATCTGTAGAAGCTTTTAATTATCTGTACATCGTTCTAACGTCAATTGGCATTTCATAAACATTGAACAATACGAAGAAAACAAATACGACTACCGAATAGTGATAATACCATTTTTTTAAACATTAAAATTATCGTTGTCCATAGATTGCAGCAGCGCAACAGGATTCTATGATGCAACAGCAATATTCATGCGCGATGGGTATGAATGTCAATCAAATGATGCGGGTTCCTGGGGTACCCATGGAAATGGTACTGATGCCCGCACCACCCCCTCCACCATCCATTAATCCACCGGATCCAACTAAGATAACTCCGGTTACACCGCAGGAAGTGATCGAAAAAATGCGAGCAAGGTCGGACATATAAGACAATTTTTCTTTTCTTTCATAACTTACTAATTGTAATATCATATATAATAATTGTAATAATTGTAATATATTTAAACCATAGACAGTTGGAATTTCAATGATAGAATTATTTAAAACTGTTTTCTCCTAAACGGTCACAAGTCTTTATAAAATTCTCGTAGAAAAAAGAAAATAGTAATAGTATCCTTATTTCAAATGATTCTTAATCACTTTAAAAACAGTTCTAGTTTTCTATCTTTTATAATATATATTCGTTATTATTTATTTCAAAAACACAATGGATTTCGATACTTTCAAACATTTCAGACATTGGCCTAAAACGGGCAAACAAGAAGTAAGATATGGCAAATTAAAATCCCGATATTAACATTTTCTGAAAGTGCCTGATGGGAAAATGAGACGAATTCATGATTGTCCATTTCAAATTATATCGACCTAGTCAAGAATGACAAATTTTATTGGCACACACTAAAAAAAAAAAAAAATGTATACGCTATTTTGTATTTTCTTTTCTTTAGAGTTGCTACTCTGCAGCAAGTTCATCGACGTCATCAGTTGGATCAGGCACAGTTGGATGAAGAATTGGCGCAAACGTTGAAGGAAATGGAGGAGAGCGAAATACGCGCGCCCCAACTGGCGCAGCGCTTCAGATATTACCAAGACTTGCGTGGGTATGTCACTGACTTGGTAGAGTGTCTTGATGAGAAGGTGGGTTCATACGCTGTCACGTTTTTTTTCTTTTTTTTTTCTCTCTCTTTCTGTCTCTCTTTCTGTCGAGAATCTTTAGAGATTCATCATTCCATATCGTTTTATGAAACGAATTGTCAAAGCGTCTCTCAAAAGCCGTTACATTGGGAATTTCAAGATGACTCTATTTTTAGTAATCATTGCGTTAGATTGCAATATTTGCATCTAAAGAATAATCAAAATCGTTTTCAGAGTACGATCAATTTCGTTAAAAAAATTAAAGAAAATAATATTCAAATTAAACACCGCGACTATTCCTCTGTTGCTACTCGAATCGGTACCGAACTAAGACGATTATGTTTTTTAATTTGTACATTTTCTTTGAGTGATATATTTACTATTAATATGCAAAAAGATTAACAATGATAGATGTATGAAACCGTTCAAAGAATAAATTCGATTCAAGTCCAATGCATCGAGGTTCAAGAAACATCTGAAAACAACCAGCTGCATTGCCCTTACCTAGTACATACATGGAAATTCAATATTAATAATGCAGGTCGATATATTCCAAAAATTTATTATCCCGGTGTAGAATTGTTCCATCGTACAGTACTTTTGAACGAATGCTTATATATCTCTGAACAAGGCTCCGCAATGGTACATATTTGACATTTTTGTTCCAAATTAAATTCGAACCCATTTGATCAGAAATAACGTATGTGTACTAAGCAAATATTGAATCACAAGTAATTTCAACCATATCGCGGAAATAATTTTTAGCGAACCAAATTGCTTTGCTGTCTAAGAACTTTTGATCGAAAATATGGAAGTAGCTCTGTACAATTTTACATTGAAAAAACAGATATCGCAATTATCGTTTTTGCTTACTCGCTTAAATTCAGAAGAACGTTCGACAAATATTGTTCCCCTAACTACGTTTTCGCATATTCACAGAATTATATTTAAACAGAAGGCAGCTTCAGATTCGATAGCATGCAAAAATCAGTTTCTTAGTTCGGTTGTTTGATTTGATTTTTCGAGTTTAACTAATTTGACTATGAGGTAACAGTCGCAACTTTTACTTCCTCTCAATGCTTCCAAATATTTTATTTTTTCCATGCCCGGGGGTCTCGATCTTCTCTGTACCGTTAACACGATAATAGCCAAACGATAACGAATGAGATATATATATATATGTATGTATGTATATATATAAACATATAATACATATCAAGTAGTAAAAATTCGACAAAATATTATCGTTTGGGTGAGTATCGCAGCGCGATTCTCTCGATTGACGAATGTATCGCCAACACAAATGATGATTTTGAAACTTAACAATGTTACTTCGACCACGTAAGGCATATAATAGATCGAACATTTGCATGACTTATGCCGAACAATAATTTGACGACTTGTTAACTTCCAAAATCATTCAACGCTTCGCTCATATTCTTCGGCTAATAATTCATTATCTCCTTATTGTCTAGCTGCCTCTGGTTGTTGGATTAGAAGAACGTTGGTTAGAATTGTATGGCGAAAGATCTAACGAGCTCATGGAAAGACGTCGGCAGGACACCAGAGATCAAGCGGAAGAAATCACCACGGCCGCCAGTCAGTTATACCATTCAAGCCCAATTATCCTAATCGTTTAGACGAATCTTTATTGTATAGACGATTTACATATCGAAGTACTGATAATATTCTAAAAGCTCGACAAATCGTTTGCAGAAACAAAATATGTCCAGATATCTCTCTCTCTCTCTCTCTCTCTCTCTCTCTCTCTCTCTCTCTCTCTCTCTCTCTCTCTGTTTGTGTGTGCGTGGGTGTGGGTGCGCGCGTGTGTGTGTGTTTTGCATGCGTGAATATCGGCATGTACATATGTATACATGTGCCCGGTTTGAACGAGGGAACATGCTGGTGAATCAAGGTGCAATTTTTAATTAGCAGAATTCTTTGTTGTCCTAATACATTTGTTTTTGAAACGTTGGAAATGAGAATGAAATTTTGTATAACGGATTACAAAAAGAAGGTCGCGAATCAAAGAAACATCGGCGATTAATATTATTTCATATCATTAAACGACACGTTTAGGGGGTCAATCAACGAGAAGAGGCTTGGAGGACGAGGTGCGAATACGGCGTGCTACCGAGCGTGAAGGCAGACGAGCTAGACGCAGAAGAGCTCGAGAATTAACGCCTACCTTGCCGAAACACATCGACGGAATGTCCAGCGATGACGAAGTGACCGAGCAACAGAATTTGGCATTTAAACAAACCAAAGGTATGATTTGTAGTTACTTCGATGTGTGACGAAAAGAAAACGTTTTACCCTTCAAACGTTTTTTCTTGCTTGTACAATTCACTTATTTCCATTGTTTTTATGCTTTTCAAATTATTTCTTTTCAAAAATTGTATTCTATATGAATTGAAAAATATCACGATCGAATAAAGATCTGAAATATTCAGATTAGAAAAAATAATACGCAACAAATTTTAATAAATTAGTTCGAAAAAAGTCTATATACTAAATATTCACATTTTCATTTGTAAAACAGGGCTAATTTTGTTGTATGCACTATTATTATCATAAATTAGTTTGCATTTCGTCCCTGTATGTGTTGAAAAATTGCTAATACTTATCAAAATTAGAGTGCTTGATATGTTATGGTCCTGCGAAACCTCGCAAATGGAGCGAGCCTAAAAAATACAATTTACGGCTTACTGTAAATTTTCATGATATCCAATTTTTCAATGCCACTATGAATTGTCATTAGACCCGTTTAATCGTCGTTCGTCGAATTATGATTTTCAGAGGATATCGATAATGACAGTAGAGAGATATTCTCGGACGTCATGGACGACTTCTGCACAGTGAGAGGAATTCTCGCCAAGCTCGAGACATGGAAAGAGACGGATATGGAAGCTTATACGGAAGCTTACGTTTCTCTGTGCATACCGAAAATCATTGCTCCAGTTATAAGACTTCAGCTCATCACATGGAATCCCATCATGGTATGGACTTTTAAAATAATCTCTCATGACCTCAAGTATTCTCGATATTCTTCGTAAAAGCGTTCGGTCATATATGTAAAAAGTTGATATTCGATTAATCAGGAAAGCGCGGATTTGGACCGTACAAAATGGTACAACGCTCTCCTCCTCTACGCCCTGGATCAGCATGAAACAGAGAGTTCTCTCAAACGTGATCCGGATGTAAAGCTCATACCTCTCACGATCGAAAAAGTTGTCGTACCCAAATTGACGTGTAAGTAGTCAAAAATCTTTCGGGGAAATTCTTCAGATATAAAAAGTTTCAATATTCTTGACAAATTAAAACGATATTATTTCAGCTATCGTCGAAAAAATATGGGACCCCATGTCGACGTCACAGACTTTACGTTTGGTCGGCATGGTTCATCGTCTAATCAGGGACAACCCTAATCTAAACGGTATGAGCAAACCGTTAGAAAAATTATTCAACGCGATTCTCGATAAGATTAAATCTGCCGTTGAGAATGATGTATTTATACCAATTTTCCCGAAACAGTGAGTACATTTAAAACAATCAAGATGATTCCTCTACGCAGAAGCAAAAAGAGACATGTGTTGTAATTGAAGTGACGAAAATCTTCATATTATACGTATATTTCGACTTTTTTTTTACTCCCACCAGAGTCTTGGACACGAGACATCAATTTTTTCAAAGACAATTCGCAATGGCCGTGAAGCTACTGCGAAATTTATTGAGTTGGCAGAGCCTTCTTGGCGATATGCAATTGAAAAATTTAGCTCTCGGGTCTCTATTAAATCGTTATCTCTTGGCCGGTCTGAGGGTCTCCTCACCTACCGATGCTCTGACGAAAGCAAATATGGTATGTATTTTTTCTTTTTTCATTTTTTTTCGGCCGTATTCATAGCGAATATTATTTTTAAAACAAATCCGAGCGTAGCTATGTCATAAACAGACAGGGATAAATTTGTTACTATTTCGTTCTTTATTTCTTTTCCAACATTAAACCATTAAATTTTTCTGACAGCATTTTATAGTAGCTCATTGGTTTTTAACTGGTTTATAACAAACGCCAGATAATATAAAAATGTGCCTTCTTGGTGACTGAATGGAGTAAATCCGAACACGCAAAAATAGCTTAATTATTTCAAGCAAAGATGTTCAAAGTTTTTTTCCGGACCTTACCAAAAAGAAGAATCTCGTTCTATAAATTTAGTGTGTTATTTGAATGTTCAAAAAACAAGAAAACGCGATTGTTTTTATGAAATAATATTGTTTAATCGACAGATAATGAGTACCTTGCCTCGGGCCTGGTTACACGGTGAAACGATCGATCAACTAAAAATGTTCGCCACTCTCGTATCTCAGCTCAGCGAACAATTGGATCAAGCTAATCCAGTTCATAAGTAAGTCGACTTTTATCTGCAATGTGCCTGACAAGCAAAATATCGATTAGACAAAACTCTTGACTAATGATTTGCATTTTCAATTTGTAGCGAAGCCTGGGAATATTCCAAATCGATTCTGAAGATAATCAAGCCTTTGTAAATCCGTTCAACCATAGACGAAAAAAATAGCACGAATATATTATAAAACGTTAATAATTACAATATTGCTTCAGCGACGTAACGCGATCGAAAAATAATAATAGAAAAAAAATCGGACGCGTGCCATTAGCTGTTAGTTTTATATTTTCGAAGGTAAAACGGGAGCTTTGTACACAAGCGGATTTGGCGTATACAAATTTGTAGAATCGATTCAATCTTTTGACTTTGCAACGATTGTGAGGTGAGAACAAAGATTTTTGTTTTGTATAGTGACATACCGAGGACATAATAATGGCATAATGTGTGAAATAATGTTGACGATACATTTTTTGTGTATATACATTAAAAGAAATGGATGGGTTTTTCAAAATAAAAATATTAAAAAAAAGAATAGAATTCCCCATGAAAATATTTGAATGGTCGTTCGTTCTTCGATATACCCGATTGATTACAGCGCGTCATCTTAAACATTCTACTATCTAGTATACACATTTGCGTTTAGGGCTGAACTCGAGAGTATCCACGTTTCAGAGTATTCCGATGATATTTCATTATCGTCGAACATAGTAGGAGTCAGAGGTCAGCTTATCTTCACGCTTTCTTCTACCGAAGTATATTTCGCGCAGTGGTAGTCCGAGAGGGATAACTTTTTGCTTGGCCGAGCAGCGAAAGCCAGCGTGGAAATATTAAATCACAATCGGATTCGGAAATAATGAAAAGTATTATTGGATAAGGAACGAGAAATAAACGTTTCAATAATTGCGACGATTTTCCTTTGTAAACACATCGTTGTCGCGAAAAACCAAAGTGCGCCGATTATCATCATCTTTATCTATTTTTCTTCGTTCGGTTCGTTCACAGTGAGCTAGACGGCGAGAGAGCGCGAGGAGTGATAGATTAGAGACGTTACTCGACTTGGTAAAGGAGAATGCGATGAGATTGAGGATAATCTGTCGATGGGATAATTTCTGACTAACACGAAGCTATAAAGAGGCCTCTGTACACAAGCATTCGTTAACAAAGATAGGAGTTGTAAGGGTCATCACTTGACTTCTATGAACTCTCTCTCAGTCGGCTTTCAGCATCGCCCGCCATACCACAACGATGAGCTTTTCAGGTATGTGTTTCAATACTTTCCGAGCGTTATATATTTTCCGATATTTTCTTCTTTTATCGATATCCGTGATTCGTCAAAAATATTTAAAAATTTTTTTTCAAACAGATGCTACGTTGTGTGAAATTCTCTCAATTCGACGGATAGTGCAAATATTTCTTCTTATTGTTTTGTGTGGTGCAACGTACGGTGAATATCTGTTCAAACCGGGAAAGCAATACACCTACAAGTACTATGCGGAATCGAATTCAGGCGTATTGTTGCCCGAGAAGGCAGCATCTACGTTTGGTCTCAGTGGACAATTAAAGATACGAGCTGAAGGAAATTCGACCGTTCTTCAAGTAAACTGACATTTCAATTTTTTCCTGATTCAATAAAAACTTACTTTTGAAAAATAATAATACGATCGTTTGGCAAATTTGTTGACAGTTGGAATCTTTCGAAACTTTCGTTTGGAATGGAGATTATCGCGACAGATCGGATAATACGCAACCGAGTGAGCAAATTGAAGAAATGTCGAAACCCTTTCGCGTGATCTATCGTGATGGATTGGTGACAAATCTCAGCGTAGGGAACGAGGCTGTGTGGGCCACTAACATAAAACGGAGTATAGCTGGTAGTTTGCAGTTGGACCTTGTCAATTTGGAAAAACAAGTTGCCTTTCACGCCATTGAGGTAATCAGTTGTTTTTTTATTAGTGCGATTGCAACTAGGTCAATTGAGTTAGAAAAACAATTTATATACAAATTTCTAACGAGAATATCTATGTAATTTGGGGAAGATCAAAAAAAGTCCAAGTTTCGTAAAACAAATGTAGACGAATATTGAAAAAACTGGAATCTCCGATAAGAATTGGATATTGTCGATTTTATGAATCTAAGATAAGTTGGTTGATTCGGTTGAAATTTAAGACGCAAATGAACCCCTCGCTGAATTATTGTATTCGATTGTTTTCGTTACAATCGGCCTATATGCCTACGAGCGAAAATGATGCGATTTTCTAATATACACATTTTTGTTGAACTTTTAGACTAACCATTATGGTCAGTGCACTATCGAGTACGTCGTATCGCCCGAGAACAATGACGAAAAATGGATAAGAAAGTTTACCGATCCTCGTACATGTGTTGGTCATCCACATTGGACATGGACAAACGTGCCTCGTATACAGTGTCCCAATGATGACGAAGTACACGTCTTAATTTGCGATATCATTGGAAATTATGCAATTCTTAAAATTGTCGAAATTATAATTAACATCAAAGGAAGCAAAAAATATAATTCAATTAATTCTTTTCCAGAGTGCTATAATAAAATCGAGCGAGAGACTATATAAAGTACAACGCGATGGTGACGACAGTATCATTGTTTTTCTCAATGCAACAGGTGGAATTTACATACAACCATTTCAAAGTCTCGGAGAAGCTCATTTTCTTTTCACTCAGTATGTACTTGATGGAATTGCGTATGAAACCATTAACAATTGTTTATCAGTTTTCATATACGATATTAAAATTTTGCAGGCAAGTCTTCGAATTGATTTCTATCGATGAAGCGGAATATACCGTTAATGAGAATGAATTTCACGATGTTGTTCTTCAACACGAGCTGCCAAATAGTGATTTGACACAGGGAAGGAGTACTCACGACAAAGAAGCGATATTTTCTTCCGTAAGTAAATAAACAAATCATAATTCTTTGATTGATTTTCAATACACGATTTTTCTCTTGATATTTATTTGTTTAGATATCCTTGTACTTGATTTTTCTTTATCCCACAGATATCGAAATTGTTAGATCGCTTAAGTCAACGTCTCGAGAATCCTGGTCTCGATACTGATATAAACAATCTTCACAATACGACAATAACCGTTCTTTTCTATTATCTTGGAATGTTGGATCAGAACGATTTAAAAATGACCTACAACAAAATCTCCGGAACAAGCTACAAGGAAGAAACTGTCAGGTAAATGTCGCGGCGAGGAAAATAGAAGACTAGAAATTAAATAATTCGCCATTTCTTCTATATTATTGGCTCGTATTAAAAGTTTTGGGAACGAAGGAAAATAATAATGTGTGAATTTTTAACTTTTAATTTTATTTTGATTCGCTCGAATCTCAATGTTCCCCATATCATTAATTTTTCAAGAAAAATTCATTGATCGGCATTACAAATCTTCCCATATTAAGAAGCATGAGATTCTACCAATTTAATAGACAGTATATTTTCCTTTTCGACCATAACATCAGATGCGTTTGTCTAATATTCGAAAAATCTATTTAATTCGCAGAAACATGTTTCTTGAAACATTGCCGCAAGTTGGAACAAAGCACGCGGCACTATTTGTACTTGATCTTATACTGAAGCAAAAAGTATCAGATATAACAGCTATGCAATTATTGACATATCTTCCATTTCACATACGCAAACCGGACGTTGATTTACTTGCCAATATGCAAACATTGACCGACTTGCCCAAAGACAAGATATCCCTTGAGGTACGAAATACAGGTATCCTCACGTTCGGCACATTGATATACAAAACTTGCTTGTCCTATTGTCCATACGAGATGTTGGATGATTACGTAAGGCTCTACCTCGATAAATTCACAGGTATGATATTGAATTATATGGATGAATGAAATTGCACAAATTTAAAAAAGTACCCATTGCTTTCGTATCATGTTATCTTGCTCGCAACGCTTTCCCTAAAAATCTGCATTTCCTTGGGGGAGTGCAGGTTGGATTTCTCGATGTTCGTTTTCTCATATTGGAAGTTTAATAACCACGATAAAATCATCAGGAAGCTACATATAAATTTTTTATTTTCACTATTTTTTTGTAACTTTTTGTTATCTGGTGTGTGTGTTTGTTAAATTTACGTAAACTCGGTTAATCGGACTAAATTTCGTGGTAATGATAAAATATTTTTCAGAAAGTCCTGATTATGACAAGAAAATGGTTTGGCTCGAGGGACTCTCGAACATACAGCTGGGAAGAGTAGTGGAATTTCTGGAACCGATAGCAAGTGGTAACAGCGTCGAGTCGAGACATTTGAGAGTTCTTGCTGCTTGGGCATCACTGCCAACTGCGCCTTTAAGACCCGATGTGGTAATTATTAATTTATTTTTGAAAATTTGTTATAATTACGAAACTTTCAATATTGCAAATACGATACTGGACTAGTTAACACGAAATATGGAAAATTCCAGATCTATCCGGTATACTGGCCGATTTTCGTCAATCGTACCGAGGACCTCGAGCTCCGAATAGCTGCTCTCACACTCTTGATGATCTCAAATCCTTCGGCAAATAGAATGATATCGCTCTATTGGTACATGCACAGTGAGCCCGATCGACACCTTTACAACTTCTTCTATACAACATTGAAATCCATGGAGAGAACGAATTTTCCGTGCTACAAACACATGCAAGTCTCTTTAATAATAATGATTAACTTCCGGCGAAATTAAATAATTTATACAAATATTGATAAAGTTCAGAAAAATTATAAATTGTTATTGATTTTAGAGGTGGTATAGCTGCTCAATTTACGCGAGTTCTGCGGAAACCTTCATCCAAAGAGAACATTGCCACGGGTAATTATTTATTCGATTATCAAGATACGAAACGACACTTTGGCGCTATGGTACAAAGTTTGATAATCGCAAATCCACGGACAAATATTCCTCAAGTTGCTTACATCACCCTCAACAGTCACGGAAGTGGAACTAATCTAAACCATGTATCTGTGAGTAATTGTGAAATCAAAATTCGCCGTACCGTTTTGACATAAGTGAATCGAACTTTATTCAACTCCTAAAATATTTCAATGTTAATTTTGTTTTCATTTCAATGTTTCTTTTTTCTTGGCTGATATTTATTTTGCGTCCGAAAAATATGTTTAGCTTTACGTGAAGGCAGAGGGTTTGGTAAATTCACTATCTTCGTACATGGAGAGTCCAACAAGAGTCAGCGATATCCTAAAAAATTTTAAGATCGACGAGAGATCGAGCGGTGAGGTGCATTTGGAAATAATAGCTCGCGTTCAGCAAAAAGCAGTGTTCTGTTTGCACTTCAATAAAACGAGTATCCAGAAGGGCATTACATGTAAGATTTTATTTTCTTTCATATAACAGTAAAACCTGATTTTTTTGCCAATATTTTGTGCACAAATGATCGTTTATTTTTCACTTTTTTTGCTCGAACTTTCAGATCTTACATCGCTTCCGGCGAGCACTTATCATATTTATCAGAATATGGAATTTCATGTTAATCAACAAAGGATCAATATACCCCTCATAATGGAATCCGTACAGGTCACGGATCTCGGTACGAATGTGCGACTCGCTGCGACAGCGATGTCTCTTTTTTCAATGAGAGGGAATTTTACCCGTCAGTCGAGCGGTCGTAACAATCACGTTATTATACGGTATACACGTTAAAGCAATGTAAATATATATTTGGATAAAGATGTTTTTGAGAATTTCCTCTATGGATTTTTATTTTCATACTCGAGGCAACGAAACATAAGAAACTGGAACAAAAGAAACTGGAAATTTTCACATGTATGACAAGAATCACCGCATAGTATATTAGAAAGATAAATTCTAACGACTTGTAGTTACAATAATGGTTCCATGACTAATCGTGGCATTTATTTAATTGTTATTATTGACAGCACCGTAATTCATGGGAGAGAAGTCGTCGAGACTTATAATCCTCTGATCGATGTTTGGCATGCTGCTGAACGGGCTCAATCAATCCATGGATATTTGCCGATAAATGTGACGATCGGACTGGAGGATAAACTCTTTCTATTGTATAATACACCGGCCGGTAAGTCGATGAAAAGAAATATTTCTTCCCGAGGAAGTATAATGGAACGTGTTTCCTTCTTTCTACATCAGAATATCTGAGAACTGGCGTCACAGCAAACGTACGGACAGCGACATCGATAAGAGGTTTCCAGGTCCAGAAAAAATTGGCCGCCATCTGTCCGCGATGCACGACTCTTTATACCGTGAAAAGATCCAAAGATGAAGCAAAGGTGATTATGATTTTGTTTGCTAAATTTGACGATGACATTATTATTTTTACGAATAATATAAGATTTACGGATATTTTTTAGAAACAGGAGATATCCCTTTTCGAGGCGATAGTACCCGAATTGGGTGGACAATTGCACGTAAAGGTATTCGATTGCAACGGTCAAGTTGACCAAGAGAATTATTTGAGTGACGTACTATCTTCGCATAGAAGCAATTATCAGTGAGTATTTGAAAAGTACTTGAACATTGAAACGCATGTTGTGAAAATTTCAAAAGCGCAAATAACCATACCGAAGTATTTGAGTAGTTCGCTCCAGTTTGAGAATTACAAAAAATACTCTTAATTGGAATGTACTTTGTGGGAAAGATATAAAAACAAAAAATATCGGTGCGACTGTTACGATTTCTTTTTGGTAGTAAAACTTACATCCGTTTCTTACAGAACTTGGCCAGCAGCACGATTGCCTCTTTTGATAATTCATTTTCTCGATTTCTTTACTTACGTGCCCCCCAAAGGCAGCTGTGGATTATCAATTTATGTCGAGCCCGCAAGTCTAAAACCTTCCGAGGTTTGTAGTTTTATCATTCACGAAAATTCAATATATCTGCTCAATTTCTCGCCAGCAATATGCGAAACGAAATATTCATTTGTGAACAAATTTCAGGTGAAATTGGAATACGTAAAGACCGGTAAATATCACATGTTTGCGTTGATTCGTCGAGAATTCGGCACTCTCAAAGTGCTTCAGCAGTGGAACTTGGCGGCTATTTACGATTACACCAGTTGGGTATCGGACACGCTAAAAATAAAAGCCAGCAAAACCGTTCCAGGCGAGAAAGTTGTCAAAGTAAGAAAACAAAAAGAAGTAATAACAAGTCGTGTCGAATATTTAAGAAGTGTTCTCGAGCAATTTCCATCTTTCGAGCTTTTTAGCATCATGACGTTTAACACAGTTTACGTCGGTTAAAACACAATTGTTGATTCTTTACACGTAAAATGTATAACAGAACCGGAAATTGTTTTGATTCTTACTTCAAACTTTTTTTCCATAAATGAAAAAATATTTTTAAAAACTCATTCGTTTAGAAACTTTAATATCTTTCTTTTTCACGAAATAGCGAATTAAAAAAGTACGCGAAGAATTATTTCATGTTGTTTTTCGTATTTAAAAAAAATGACTGGACAATTTTTTTCGAAAATTTACTCAACGGAACTGACCGTTGAATGTAAAATGTATTTAGAAATAATCGAAATCTCGCAGGTTTGCATCGAGGGTGAAAGAGTGACACCATGGGCATGGGATTTCTTGAGCACAGAGTCAAGTGATCCTGCATCCCTAAAATTAAATGTTATATGGGGTCTGGATGACACTGCGAAAGGAAGATGCAACGGTTCCTCGGTCATCATGAATTTGGTTGGAGAAGTTACTCCGAGACAATTAGAGGAGAGTAAACGGAACAATTGGCCATATAAAGATTGTCGTGAACATACCAATGAGAAAAACTTTGTTCCTTATACAGAGGCATGCTACGAAGCATCGAGGGAATTATCGACATTGCGAAAATATCAAATGTTCGTTAAAACTGAGAATGTGAGTTAAAAGAGATAAAAAAAACATCGAGTAAAGATTATAAAAATTACAAACAAAATTTAGTATTACAGATAATAGTGATCGATTTTTACAATGTGAACTCGATTTTTACAGATGCCAGAAATATTGCGAAATTTCATGGGGCGAATGAAAGCATTGTACGATTTGTTGGGTGGTAACAGTACTTATTCAACGGATTCCAATCAATTTGTTGTTGCTGCTACTTTCCCAAGGGACTCTGAATTCGCAGAGATACAATTCAATAGAGATACATTGTCTCTTCGTTACGACTCGAGTATAGTCGATTTGTTACTCGTGCGAACGAGATTGCACAAATTTCTTGACAATTCCCTTCTTCGATCGGTCTTCAGTAAGTATTTGACTACGATTATTGTGAATAGATATTAAGATTTTGGTCGGAAAGTCGAATTCAGAAACAAGTTGACATGAGACATGCAGACAACTGCAGGGTCTTTCAAACTGCTTTGCCAGTGCCTTTTTTATATCATGTCAATTCAAACGAAATATTTTTAATATCTGCCATGTTAGATTTTCATTTTGACGCAATGTATTCAAATTTTATTTATAAGACGTAACGTAATTCGTTATTAACAATTCTTTACGTCGTTGTTAAGTTCTTTTTCTGAAAAAGAATATTTTTATTCATTCTTATAGGTATTTGCGCTCTGACGTCCACCATAGGTACAACTGCCGATAACGTTACATTTTCGATAACCGAGAATCGTGAATACTTGTTACTCGCCCAGTGTTACGAGAATAATCCAAGATTCGCACTCAGAGCTATAAGCAGCCCCAGTGGGATCACCGTGATGTCCGACGACGATTCGGGAAGTATCAAAATCGTACCTGATGATAATGGCGGTACAGTGTACAATTTCACAGAGCATTTCACGTTCAAAAGAGACTTCGAGTGGAACAACATTGACGCCAAGCGGTATATAAAAATTCCGACACAACTTATAATAGCAATTAAGCATTTGGAAATTAATAATGTATCCTGATTTTCAATTCGCAGGATCAGACTGGATAGCAAATCGATACATCTATTTATGAGCGACTATTTTGTATTCGTACACGCAACGCAGGAACAAGTGCTCATATTTTTCCCCAGTTACATGAAAGACTTTTCTTGTGGCGTTTGCACCGCAACGAGCTCTGATGAGGCAAAATCGTTTGAGAAATTATGATGCATCCTGTGTTGAACGCACGACGATATTTTAATCTGCTACAGAGCTAATGTGCTAGGAAAATGGGTGACGAGTTATTATTTTAACATTTTGAAAAACTCATATAAATCAATCGAAAGTCACAGGGGAATTACGTATGTGAACGCTAAATAGAAATTTAGTTATTCAAAATGTTATAGCCAGTTAGTCATATCGAGAAGGCATATAATTTGGTCAAGAACGTAATAATTTTTATTAATGAAGAGCTATTATTCAAAGAATGACACAGGTATCAAAAATAAAAATTCACAAAATCATAATATATCTTACAACGAAAAAATGCGATAGCGACAATGAAAGTTTAGGCGGATTTTCAATTTCGTTAAATAAATCCAACAAAAATTAACTATTCGATTATTCGCATAATCGAATGATTTTTCAAATATCTTGCTATTGCCGTTTTTATGAATCGAGAAGAGATGTAACGTAGTCGAAAACATAGACTCCTCATTTCGGTCCATTAATCTCCGAGAAACTTATAAATTTGTTTTGTACTAAATTTAACGCTCCTTACTGTAGCAACTGATCCTGTACTAACTGTTTTTATAAATAATCCATTATGATAAAAAAAGATAAATTATGAATAGATCGACGAGAATGCTCTGTACAATGTATGCATGGGAGACTTTTTGTTTCAACGTACTTTTTTTTCTTCCGATACTCCGAATAGTTGATTCTCCCAAATTCTTATCACCATTGTGCGAGTTTAATGGAAAAAAAACGAAAAACAATAAATTTGTGCTCGACGTACAGAAATAAAAGGACTCTGTCTTATTTCTATTTCAATAAGCATTTATCTAAATGATCGTTCATGAGATTGTCTGGTACGAGATCCATACAAATGGGACAAGGAAATTTCGCTTTCGCCGAGTCGTTCTTTGGCGACGAAATTTCCGTAATACTGTCATTACCGACATCGAACGTATCATCGTTGAAAATAGCTTGAACGCATTGCTCAAGATGATCGGTAAGTGCGATATCGCCGCTTATCTTGACGTTGCAGACAAGACAGGTGTAGGGTTTTTTTAAATTCGGGTTATCGTTGGTCAGATCAACGACATTCTCCGCTTCGACTTTCCGTCTCTGGTCTATTATTTCTCTCGTCGAAATCTTGTCCGAGCAATTATTATCAAGATGGTCATAGAGTTTGCTAATGTGAATTATTTTGTCGCAGGTCGGACAGGAAATAATATTTTGCTTGTTTTCTTTCGGTAACGTTCCAGGAGAGTTTTCATTGGTCTGTCTATGGGATGACGACGATCCGATCGCTCTTAATTTTCCATCAAATTGGTTCGTTCGACTATCATCAATAACAATAGTCGAAGTGTTATCCTTGACTGGACTCCTTTTGTTCGTATTAATCAGACATTCATCGATGTGATCGTTGAAACTGTTCCCGAAAATGGGCAACGTGCATACCGGGCAATCGTACAAGACAGTGGGATCATACTGAAAAACGTTGCGTATCGGGGTCGACGTTTCGGAAATTTTTGGCTTTTTCACAGGCGACGAAAAAACCTCGATCGTGTTCATGTCAAAAGACGAGGGTCGATTTTTCCCAAGTTTCACGACAGAAGCCGACGACCGACCGTACTTGTCTAGAAGATTGCTCCTGCCGCCGACTCCACCACCACCGAGTACATTACCAGTGGTTTCGATTTTGCGATGAATTTTGTTCTCTGGACTCGTCGTGGAAGAATTTGGCAATGTCGAGGACGAACGTCCAGGTCCTCCGGTTCCCCAGCCATAAACGTTGTTCGTACGTCCACCAAGTTTAATCAGACTAGCCGAGGATGGGTTCCCAATTGTAGGCCGAGGATAACCATTTGGAGCCCATGGAGAGACTGGTGAAAATGGTTGGTTTAGCGTTCCCATTGAACTACTGGATAACGTTGAAGCACCAATATCTTTTTTCGACCTCATCCAATCATCCAAATTTTTGTTACTCTTAGTAATAGAAGTTTCTCCTTTCGGTTGTTTATTCTCGTTGCCGCGGCGCGAAATCTTTGGACTCTTTGTTTTGTTCTCCGGTTCTCGTACTTTAATATAAATCCCACCACAATTGTTCTGATGAGCTTGCCACCAATAATCGGAAGGACCAGGAGCTCTGTTCATTGCTCGGCGAATCATGCCGAAGTAAGGTGGACGTTTTTGACACGGACCATTACATCTCCACCAGTGTGTCTGATAGAGCTTTACCTCGTCGTGAAAACTGTGGTAGATCTGAAGCAAAAAAAGAACAGAGATTATTAGTGATCTTGAACTCTGATGGAGAGGAGGACTTCGGCTATAATGAAGTTGTGTAGGGTTATTTATTTTTTATTCCTCGATTTATTACCGAACAGTACCAAATACGCATGAGGCGTATAGGCGGCCATCTCGTTATTCCCAAATAGCTTCTTTTCTCTCTTTATTACATAATTTAGTTGATATAGGCTATTTTAATAAACAGGACCGCATCCGATATGATCATATATTTAAAATAGCTATTAAAAACAAGAATATTGTTTTCCGATTTTATACATAAAATACAATCTCCGAGTTTGTAAAACCCAAAAGTAATGAATAACGAATCATATAATCAAATAACAGTTCTTTTATCCAATATGCAATATTGAAGCTATAAAGTATCCATTAGTAATCAATTATTTTATTGTCAGTCAAAATTATCGAGTCATAAAATATTGTAAATTTGACTACTATGAAACTGTGTAAAAACATGCTCTATTAATCATCGAGGTAAGTTTTTGGGATGGATTAGATCGAATTATCATTGCGGAATTAAAATTTGTGTAACATACGCTTATCGCCGTTCCAGCTTCTTTGTTTATCCTGTTCATGATCTTACAGAATTCAGGCCCATGACCATCACGATCTCGATTGTTGTTAGTCAAAAATAAGTATCCATGGATCATTTCGTGCTAAATAAAAGAAATTAATCTTTATACGCATTTGGTTGTATTTTTTAAATATTTTTTGCAATAACGTTCAAAACATGACAAAAGCATACCAGTAAAGTCTCAACCAAGTCCTTACGTGGTCTGAGTTTAAGTAATGGACTGCTCAAAGAGATAATGCAGTCTCTGTTTCGAGGACTAAAGCTGCATACTCCGGCGCACCTGAACAAGGATTCATTTCTTCACAATATAAAATCCTGGAATATCTTAAAAATGATATGTATCCATCATCGCAAAGTGGGTCCGATAAGCCAGTTAACGGTGGATATTCCGAGTCGTGTGTTACTTTGTCATGAATTTTTTCTTTGTACGATGGGGAGAACATAGATGAATTGGTGCCTTCTACACTCTACCATTGTCATTCTCACCTTTATCGTAAACCATAATCGAAGCTTTCTTTTTTATTATCTAGAAACTGATACGAATGGACAATGTATAAAAATACAAAATTTATCAAATCTGAAAGCTTTCTTACGATGTCATTCGATTGCTCCATTTGACTTCCACAGAAACAAGCTTGTTGGAAAAATATCTTTCATTAAACTGACTAAACAGTGTATAGATGTTAGGTGTAGGATCGAGCAGTTCCAATGTCTGATCGATCAGTGTTCTGGGTTGATAAGTATTAACTCTCTGCCATACCCATGTAAATAATAAACTTGTATTATTAAAAACGAAATGAAACTCTTATGTAAATTTAATAATGAACATGCACATAAATGGTGCAGAAAATTCTTACGTCCGCCGGTAAAACGGCATTTTCCGTTAATCCAAACGGATTATATCTGTCGTATTGTTCATAAGCCCTGGCAAGTTCGAAGTCCCTCCTGTCATCGTTCGAGGTGTTCTTTTGCTTGGCCATGGCCATTCATTTATCTGCCGATGCGTCTTTTACTATCTGTACCTAATCGTTATCGTTGGGTTTTCAGAAAAATTATAGCAAAATGTGTTCCCTAATGAATTTTAAAAATATAAATACAAACTACGATTACAAAACACGTGACGTTATGTCGATAAAGATAGACCTAACTTAGTCCGACCTAACCGCACACATCGCATAATAATACCTGATTCTCGCGCGCATTCGACAAACGTCTAAAGCCGGCGCACACGACACACAGCAGCTTGTTTTGCTGCTGGATTAGCTGGATTGCTTGCTAGAATTTGCCGCTGGGTGCCGCAAGGATATGGTTGACTACCTAACGTTTTAATTAGTATATTCATGACCACCTAACGATTACGCATCATTTGAGCATCTTGAAAAGATAAATAAAGGAAAAAACAAAATTTTCGGCCAACTTCACATACATTTTTTATTTATTTTTTTTTTAAACAATTCACTACCTAACGTTTTAATTAGACTACCTAACACTACCTAAGGACCACCTAACGATATAAAAAAAGTCAATTAATAAAGTGCAAGTTGTTCGGCCAACTTCACGGGGGTGTCGACACCCCCTTTTGCGCACCATGTGGCCTAAAATTAAAGCTGTAAAAACTGGACGCTAAGCGATCCTTCTCCCACTACCGTCGTTTCCAGACCTGTATTGTAAGACCGTGGTCTAAGGGGTCTAAGAGTCTAAGCACATGGTCACCATAGCCACCAACTAGGGAATAATCCGGATAATCCGTTTCTACTCACACGAATGTGGTCAATGATAAATATACGCGTAACTTCTCCAATTTACTCTGTTTTCACGATTTTGAGTGCTCTTGACGGAATTGTCATTGAAAAATATACGTAAAAACTAGTCAAAGAAACGACGGTATAACGATAGATGATATTACGGTGACGCACAACGTTTCTGTAAAATTATCAGTGACAATGAATTTAAAGCACATTTTGAGGTTATGCGCTACCGGCAAATTCCCGGCAAAGGATCAGCGGAGATTTTACACGAATAGAAATGTCCTGAAGCTTCACGAGAGGGGTGTGTTTCAAGACATGTTCCCCGACAGTAGTGCGTAAGTATGAGAAATGAGCAACTTTTTCATATTGGTGATGATTTATTAATACTACTTGAGCCTTTGTCTGAAGTCGCATAACCGCCTTTTAAAAAATCAGGCGACATCATTTAATGCTCTCCATGTTAAAACACGTTTTCTAATTGACGATTGCGTACCTCTTATTTATCTAGAATAGGAATCACCTTTTTATACCATTAAGTTTGTAAAATAATCTTTTCAGAAATGAAATAAGCAAGCTTCTCATCAAAGAACCCCAATGCGTTTATGCAGGTTTTGATCCTACAGCCGATAGTCTGCATGTTGGAAATCTTCTGGTACTGATGAACCTTTTACACTGGCAAAGAGCCGGCCATCAAGTGGTGGCTCTTCTCGGCGGAGCCACGGGGCTCATCGGTGATCCGAGTCATAGAACTTCGGAACGCGCAGAGCTCAACGATTTTGTAGCGAAGGAAAATCTCAATAACATAGAGACGAATATTCGGGAAATTTTTAGTAATCATGAGAAATACTTCTGGAATAATTGCAAAGACGCACTCAAACCGCCAATGTTGGTTAACAATGTGGAATGGTACAAAGACGTAAATATAATAAATTTCGTGCGAGATATCGGCAAACACTTCAGACTCGGCACTATGATGGGAAGAAGTTCAGTACAATCGCGCTTAAGTTCTGAGGGTGGTATGAGCTTTGCGGAATTTACCTATCAGATATTTCAAGCTTACGATTGGCTGTATCTCGCAAAAACGTACAATTGTCGTTTTCAAATCGGTGGTAACGATCAGATGGGCAACATGATATCGGGCCATGACCTGATAGGAAAACTATCGAAGAAGGATGTCTATGCTCTTACATTGCCATTGATAACTGCCGAAGGAGGCAAGAAATTTGGCAAATCCGTGGGTAACGCCGTTTGGTTAACTCCAACGAAATCATCCAGCTTTCAACTGTATCAATTTTTCATAAGAACGAAAGATTCCGATGTAGAAAATTACCTCAAGATATTTACGTTCTTACCACTTATGGAAATCGAAATGATTATGAAAAATCACACCAACACACCAGAGAAACGCGAAGCTCAAAGACACCTTGCCGAAAACGTCACACTATTGGTTCATGGAGGTACGAGTAGTTCTTGAAGTTTTCTTGATATAGAAAATTCTTGCCAAATTGTTCGAGTATCTATAGACATTTACCGCAAAAAGGACTGCGCTATGTAGTAAAATCAGTATGCCTTGATAACGTTTTATGAAACAAATTTTTTCCTTCGCTCGTTTCTTTTCAGAGGATGGATTGAAGTCTGCGCAACTTACTTCGAACGTTCTATACAAGAATTCCATCGAGAATCTATGTAAAATGACCGCTGATGAAGTAACACAGGTCTTCCAGGGGGCCAGAGTAACGGATATGATGCCAGAAGTAGGTTTAACGATTCATGAACTTGCAATGAAAATCAAATGCTTCAAGACCGATGAAGAAGCCATGAGAATCATACCAGCGGGAGGATTTCATATAAATCATCAGAAAATCACAAACCCCAGTGAAGTCATAGCCGAGGGTATTCATGTACTACCAAATAATTTATCGCTCGTTAGAGTAGGAAAAAAGAGTTATCACATAGTGAGATGGATGTCATGATATGTTAAATAAAATATGCATTGTACAGTTCTGGACATTTCATTTTTCAAGTTTTGAATCTTCGAAGTCAATGGCAGCCAGCGTTTTCATCTGGCGAATTTTCTTTGGAAATTCATTTGCCGAAACCGAATTGCACCATTCGCCTTAAGCAAAGCCCCGATCCTCTCAGTTAATAATTAAAACTAATACCCTTTTTTCTTGCATGAGTATAAAGCTACCAATATAAATTAGGATATATGATAAATTATTAATAATCAATACACATTGCATCATTGCTATGTTTCACGTAGCTTCCATGCCCAATATTATTTTTCGAATGCTCTCCTTCAGTAATGGAAAATCACGTCTCGTGTCTTCCATAACATCTCTTAAATCGGCACTGATAGATCGTTGCTTATGCAACTCGTCGTTCAACGACATTTCTGATTTGAAGAGCATCTTGTAACGTCCGTCCTTGACGTCCTGAAGCATTCGTACTTTTCGCTGTTTTCGTACAAGACACTCGAGCTTCTATGAAAATGATAATGAACATTTGTAGATCATAAATTTGAACATTTACCTGTCCGAATTTGACTACGATAAAAAGGTCGCGCATACATGATACTTGATTATTTCACCCTCGTTTATTTGTTTATCTATATCCGGTATATTATCCTCGTACGCTCTAATGGTTGTCTGATTTTCGTCCAATTGCGCAACCAAACTTGTCTGTTGACCTTCCAATTCCAATATCTGATTTTCCATCTGTTTTATTTCCTGCAATGAATGCATGGGTATTAAATTGAATAATTGAAATAATTAACAATGATATTATTGTATTATAGTGAAGTAGGCTCCGGGTTGTTTTGTCGTAAATCTCACTTTGCCCATTTGTTTGATCTTGAGCCTCTGATCGCTCATACGTTTCTCAAAAACGATTCTCTGATTGTGCAACCCTTTAGGATTTCTTTTCTCTCGGGCCATTGCTCCATCCATTATAACGTCTCTTCGAGCTACACAAAATTCCATATCTCGTATCATCTTTTCCTGCGCTTTTCTCAAATGCGAAAGACGTATCTCCATCTTGTGAATTTCACTCTTCATTGCAGCCACGTCCCCACCTGTGGAACGTTCTTCCTTCAGTTCTTTGACAGTTTCCGATGCTAAGCGAATCTGCAAAACGCGATGAATTACTTCGTAAATACAGCGAAAAATCAATTTATAAGATTATTCTAATGTAAATGGCCCAGATTCATGACCTTTTTATCATATTTTCCGTTGCATCAATGAATATTAGCATGCGGTCATTATAAAATCATTGGTATGTTGTGCATAAGAATACGGCGAAATAAAATATTAACATAACTGATTGTTTTTTAAAATTCGTATCAATTCGTCCAAGTATTTCATAAATCTATAGCACACGTTGAATTTAATTACATCTCATGTAATTGGCCGCAGTGATTGTACCAGAGCGTGCATTATCATTGCTCCAAAATCATAGACGAAAAGTATCGCACCTTTTTTTCCCAGGAAAGAGTTTCTCGTTGAGCCGATCGTAATTGTTCCTCGAGAACCTTACGATCGGTCCCCAACTGTTTTATATCACTCTGCATCTTTAACAATGCAATCTCGGCTTCGCGAAGTGTCTCTATGCATTCACTCTTCGTTATACAGTTTTTGTCCTCGAGATCGTCGCGCACCTCTCGTTGCACGGTGAGGCGGGCATTGGCCGTGAGCAATTTTTGTTGAAGCATCTTGACCGCTCGGCATATATTCTCATTGTCTTTTCTTCGCATCTCGATTCCATGCTCGAGTTTCAAACTCTTTTGTTCCATAATCGTTATCTGCTTTTCAAGAAGATTTATCTCTCGCAACTGCGACGCACGTTCTTCGCTGAGCGTAACCATGTAGCCCTCTTGTCGTAGCCAAAGTTCCTGGAACTTTCGATTGCTTAATTCCGTCTTCTCTATGGACTTTTCCAATTCTGTTATCCTGAGATCTTGCGGACTGACTTCCTCGCCACCAGCCAATGATGAAATTATCTGAAATTTGGATACAATTAGTTAAACCTTAAAGTGAAAGTGAAAAGGTCACTCGTGTGGAGGATGCTGATTTGAGATAGCGAGACATTTTACATTATACTTGCATAGTTTCAAGGCCGGTATTATAGATATCTATCTCTAAAAAATCGTAAGAATATTATTCTTATCTCTCCAAGATCATTTATAGAGGCATAAACAAATTTTCGATTTCTCAACAATCGAGACGTTTTACGCGAAATATATAATAAATGAACGGTTGTTAAATGGTTTTAATAAGTTCTGTTTGTATATGGGTGATTTTATTAAAATTTGTCTCTTATTGCAATTTACAAAAATTATTATTAAAACCAATTTCTGGCCGCATTTATACTTCGCAAAAATCCTCGAAGAGAAATCAACATCATTGAAGTAACTAACCTCTTCAATTTTTTTGTTAAAACTGACGATTTTCTGTTGCTTCTTGCCAATTACCAAGTCACACTTTTTAAGCTCATTTTGCATAGCGTCCAATTCTTTTTCTCTTCCCGTATTAATTTTTATTAAATCTTCCACGTCGTATTTGTCGATTGTTATAAAAGAATTTAATTTTTCCAGCTCAAAAATATTCTTGCCATAATTATTTTCCGTCTGAAGCATCACCAGCTCCTCCTCGCGCATCTTATTCCGTGTTTCTCGCAACTTCTTATTTAACGACTTCACAGTTTTGTCATGAGTAACTTTTTTCTCGAGTTTCGACAATATTGTATCCTCGAGCTCGACCTTCTCACGAAACAATTTGTCCAATTCCTTGTCGACGATTTTGTCCTCATTGACACACCGTTCATTATCCTTAATGATACATGCAGCAAGAAAACGCAATCGGTTAACAAAAAAAACCAATGTCAATATTTTGTAACTATTGTATTCCAATATACGTTATAAATATACCCAGCAGACTGTATCGAACTCGGTCTGAGTTTGCTCCAAGAGTTTCGACATATCGATCAATTGGAATTCCAGATTGTCCATTTTCTCTTTGTCATTGGCGATCGTACCGGAATAATAGCGGACGTCATCTTCGAGTCTCGTCTGCACCGACGTTAAACGCTCATTGTTCTCCATCTCTTTGCTCGCATCTTTTTTCAGTTTCTCAATTTGTGAGCCCAGTGTTACAAAAGACTCGCGAATATTTCTACGAATAGACAATTGTCAACAAGCGATAATTTCTCAGTCAACTTTTTTTCATCCAATGTTTTAGGTTTTGCTCGGAAGCTTTTGTCTATAAAACCATTCTTACCCTCGTTCCCTGGCAAGTTCTTCGTTAACTTTATCCCTCTGTGTTATACTGGCGACTACACGGTTCCATTCGGCGAACAATTTCTTCTGAGTTCTTTGCAGTCCTTCCAAATCAGCATTTGCATCAGTTATTGTTTGACCAGCGTCTGATCTTTCCCGATCTTTGATCCCCAATTGTTCCTTGCAATCTTTTATCTCCTTCTCGAGCCTTGATACTTCTTCCATAAGCTGTGACAATATATAATCCTCGTATTGTTTTTGTCGTAACAGATCACGCTGTATGAAAGCCTCTTTCTCAGTCATTCTTCTCGAAATTTTCATATGACTGTCGTTCTCTCTCTTCCATTCAAGAAAATGACGATTCAGCGAACCCAGCCTCTCGATCTCATTCGCTAACCACGATGCCATATTTTTGTCGATGTTGAGCTTTTTTTTTGTCAAATTCCTTATTTCCTTTGTCTCGACAACACGGCTATTGTTCTCCTCGCGACATTTCGTTAATTCGGTCAATTGCTTTTCATAGTTATCAACTGTATTTTGCTGACGTGCAATCTCATCCTGTGCCGAGTACAATAGGGTGGCTTTTAACTCGCGACGTTTCTTCGATTCTTTTGTATCTTGTTCCTTTAACGAATTACATCGTAATATTACTGTTAATATCAATCAATTAATACTCATCTTATAAATACTCATAAATCCTAATCAACACGAAATTGTGATAAATAAGTAAATGAAAGTATTCAGATTCGGTACCAATCGAACTCACAAGATTTAAAATGTCGTCTGATAATGTTTTGTCTATACGGGTCAGGTGAGCTTTGAGGGCATCCTGAAAACGTCTCATCAGTGGGTCCTCGGGATCCAAAACAACAAGCGTTTCGCTCAAATTTTTCGTCGTCTCCTCTTTCCAGTGAATCGTAGAGCTTGCCATTTCGGGCTCGCAACAACGTTCTTCGGATGCAAATACCCCAGTATCGGTTGTTTTGTCCTCTTCCATGTTTTATTAGACGCGTATGTACGCAGACATAGTAATACAAATGCCGATCGTTTAGACTTTTAAAATTTGTGTTTTTTTAAGGCTACGATTGCACTCTCTCATCTAATGACACATTGAAGTACAACTTGATGGATGTAGGAAGGTCGGGCAAAAACGACGCTCTTTATTATCGTTGCCATGGTGAATAGGTTTAAAAGGAGGTTCGAACGCGTACTCGAGGGGAAACGGCAAGCGCGGGGGGGGGGGGGGGGGGGGGTGCCTAGGCTTATACCAGAGAACATAGATTTACATGGAACCACAGGTCCCATGTTAACTTTTGGCACAGAAAACGTAGTCCATAACCGAAGATCTATCGGTGTGCCACACACACTCGACGCATCAGCTGACCGCCACTCTCATGTTATCTCGCTTGCAGTTCTACATGCCTGCCGATAACTGTATCTCATTCGCTCTTGTATCAGCGGTAGGCTCGAAAGAGAAGGGGGAATTAGGTACATGCTAGCAACGAATGCGAGTCGTCTGAATTCGTTGATGCTAGCGATTCATGGATCGTGTTGGGGATTTTTTTTTAATAGATTTTTTTTTTTTTCGAAGTTCAAGTTTTTTTTCACAATATTCCTGCTTTTAGTAAAAATGATTTTTTTTTTAACCGAAAGAGAAATAGTCTGTAACAAAATGTGTGAATATCAATTTGCCTCGCTATCATAATTGTATGACATGTAAAAAAAAGCATATTCAGATACGGAATAAAATAATAAAGTTATCTAACAGAACATTTTCTCTTCTAAGTCTATAATTTGAGAGTTATTTGAGTTTTTAAAATAAGTTGTAAATAAATGCGTGCATATTTTTTGCAAAGTTGAAAAAATGTGATAAAAAGTTCCCTCCAAAAACATATTTTAGTTTTATTTTGATTATCCCTTAAAATCCTTTGTATGGCTTAATTTTTTTCGATTTTTGACGAATTTGGCATTTTATCTTCGTATTGATTTAAAAATCGCGACAATTTATCGACAACCATTGTGTTGTGCCAGCATCGTGCGAGCCGAGAGGGCAGCACAGTACGAGCCAAGTGCAGTTCAGGCGTGCTGAGCACCCCCGTGAAGTTGACCGGACACTTGCACTTTATTAATTGACTTTTTTTATATCGTTAGGTGGTCGTTAGGTAGTGTTAGGTAGTCAATAGTTAAAAAAAAATAATTAAAAATATCTGAAGTTGGCCGAAAAATGTTTTTTTCCTTTATTTATCTTTTCAAGATGCTCAAATGATGCGTAATCGTTAGGTGGTCATGAATATACTAATTAAAACGTTAGGTAGTCAACCATATCCTTGCAAATCCAAAAAGCGAATTTTGCGAATTATGCATGTAGGCGGTTGCAATAAAGATGTTATTTTTAAATAAGCTTTCATTTGAATTCTCGCTTGAGTGAGTTCCATTACCCTCTTTTACCCTAAATTTTGCATCAATCATTGTCAGGGGGTGGATATACAGAATTGCCCAGATTCCGATTGCAACTACACATCACTGTATAGTTTTATAACCTATGGCCAAAACTCAATTATGTTGGTATCATCGGCTTTCAAATGTTCAAAGGTTAGCGACCATGAGCTGCTTAGAAACCCGACAATTCCTTGATACACACAAGTTTGAAACACATAAGGGATCCATATAGCGTTTGAGAGAGTGGATATGATAAATATATTAAGTTGTATCCGTGTAGAGAAACTGAAACGTGTCGTAATTATTTAAACCTAATTTCCTACCAAAGTCTTCGTCCCAACACTTACTAGTTCGTAATAAGTAATAAAGTTGCTTTTCTTTATATGTTTATCGTATAGTTTAATCGTTATTTCATTAAGTCTTTTTTTTTAATTACATAACCAAACAATCAGACCGGTTATGGATCGTAACTCAGACGAGGATTCAGAGGAGTACAGGCTCGATGAATGCTCGAATAGTCGTGCGAGGAAGAAAAAAAAGACGGAACACCGAGATCAAAAATTCCGATGCGAATGGGAAAAAAAGAAAAGATTTAGGGGCTAATGTGTCTCTGTGGCTTAAGGGCAGGGTAGGGTTTAAAAATTTTGTTTGTCGATTTTTTTTTTATTTTAGCTGAAAGCATAATATCTCAAGAATATTGTGTCTAAATTTCAAGTCGATCGGAGCAAAATTGACGACGTTATGAGTATTTTTATACCACGCAATAGAATTTGCGAATGGCAAAAAGCTGCAGCTGATAATGCATTGGATTCGTTCAAACACACGTACCCCAAGGATGTTTTGGATGCCATAAAGCCCATCTATGAAGATCTGAGCAAAGATGCCCTCCTAGAGCGATGTGTCGGAGGCTTTACGCAGAACAACAATGAGAGTTAAAACCAACTTATTTGGAAAATCTCACCAAAGCACGTGGGTGGAACCTCTGTCATCGTTCAGATTTCAGCTTATGTGGCAGCCTGTGTCTTCAATGAAGGTTCTTTTGCTTTACTAACCTTCATGCAAGAAATGGGAATCAGTAGTGGACCAAACGCTCATGAGTGGGCGCGATCATCTGATTCTATGCGTATAGGCCGAGCAGATCAGGAAGCCGAAAAACAGACGAAAGAAGGCAGGATTCGCCGTAGACAAGATGTCTAAAGCAAAAAGATGCTTTAGACATCCTGGATGATAGCAACATCCTTTATGGGCCTGGCATCGATGATTCAGTGTGAGGTAAGCCGATAAAACTCACTTACGAACGTTTCATCTCAAATTTTTTAGTGTTCAAAATTTTAAAGCGGTTTTCCCACAACTCACATTTTCAAAGTCGGTGCCCATCATAATTTCAAAACTACTGCAGCGATCCTTTTGAAATTTTGCACACTATTTCTGTACATAATTTACGAGGTAACGCTGGAGAGTTTTGTTTTCAAATTTGTTTATATTTTTCATTTTATAACAACAAATTAACCAATTTTTTCGCTCAAAATCGCTTTTTTCCCTTTAAAGTGTTCCCAAAAATTGAAAAATTTAAATTTCGACCCCCTCCCCCAGCGTTACCTGGGGAAAGTCCGTATCTAACGATATAACTTTGATTTTTTTATTTCAGATGATCCAGCACGGAGTTATGATTGGCATCGCAATTCAACTTTTTTCCGAGACGCTTGACAAAAATTGCTGCCATCGCCGTATTTTTTAATATTTCTTCGTGAAAATTGGACACAATATTCTTCGAATGTCACACTTTAATGTACCATTGGTTTAAATAAATAGATTTTAACCGTTTCGTGAAAAAAAAAAATTATAAAAATGTGCCTTTTTTCACACGAATTAACCCTACCCTGCCCTTAAACCCTGCCCAGATAATGACTATAAAGCGAAATGCATGTGGTGTGCTATTACGTTAACAGCTAATGTCACAAACTTAAAAGATCACGAAAAATCAAAAAGACACCAAAATCACGAGAAAGGACGGGCGGCAAGTACGCCTACCGTCATGAGACAATTTTTAGCGAAAAGTACACCATCCTCGCGTGATAAAGCCATAAAAGAGGCAGAAATAAAATTAAGTGCCTTCCTAACGGCACAAAATATATCATTTAATATAGTCGATCACCTCATACCTACCTTAAAGGCATACTTTCCCGATTCCGCAATTTGCCAAGGCATGCAGCTGAAAAGAAAAAAATGCACGAACATTGTCACTAATGTAATCGGAGCCTCACATGCAGACGATTTGTGCACTAAGTTGAAAAACGTAAAATTCTCGGTTCTCACTGACGAGTCGACGAATATTAATAGTAAAACTGTGTAATGGTACAATTTTATGACATAAGCGTGGGCCGTATTGTTACTAGGTAAGTGTTGTGTATTTCTATCATAAACACAGAAATATATGCGGTTTTGCAAAAGTTACAATGACATTACATATATACTTTTATTTCTTGCAGATTTTACGATCTACGTGATGTCCTCCCAAAGGGCAACGTGACAGCCGCGGAAGAAGGCGCGACTGGAGCCAGACTCTACGAGTTATTGAAGAAATCGTTTAATGATAAGGGGGTTAATCGAATGTGACTCGGCCAGTAATAACATAGGGGAGTTCAATTCAATTATCAATCGCCTTCGTATTGACTGGCCGGATATAATCCTAATGAAATGTGGGTGCCATTCCCTGCATCCAGCTTCCAGTCACGCATGCAAAGTTTTACCGCGTACCTGCGAAGATTTAGCAAATAATGTGTATAGCTACTTTCGACACAGTGCAAAGAGATTGGCTCACTTCAGGCAATTTCAAGTATTTGTCCAGGTAAAATATTACGCGTTTTAACGTCGTTGTACAATCAACATTGTGTAATATTTATGAAATCGGCGGTTTAGTAAATATTTATAAATGTTATATATATATACTTACGTTGAAAATGTTATTTCTTTTCAGGTCCAAGAACATGAAATGCTAGGAATTGCTATAACTCGCTGGCTCTCGTTCCTACCAGCGATAGAACGGATTCTCGAACAGTGGGATGCTCTTGGGCTATATTTCACCGATGCCTCGATGAGCGAACGAACGATTGCGGCAGAACAGATTCAAAAAGCACTTCATGACCCGTTCATTAAATTGTATTACAATTTCTTGACATGAATACTCCCGAAAATTACGTATATGAATGGGTTTTTCCAGTCGGAGAAAGTGATTTTCACAACACTCCATGACAAAATGGAAACCGTATACAAGGAATTACTCGCGACATACATGCTTAATTGTTATGTAGCGAAAACGGCCCTCCAAAATGTAAATCTCCAGGAAAGCACGCAATTCGTACGCCTACATGTACCTAGGAGCACAAGTAGCGAAGGATTTAAAAAAATCAGAAATAACTATAAGACCTGATCTTATCCGTTACTTCAAAGAAAAATGTAGGGAGTATCTGTGCACTTAATGCATAGGCATAAAAGAGCGGTTCGCGTTTGACGACCCATTGTTTACGGCAATTAAAATTTTAACGCCCCACAAGGCGTTGTCCATAACGCAAAGAGATGCTACGCCCTTAATACTTTTTCTGTGCGACCTGTGTCCGAGAGCGCAGCTCCCAGAACAATTGCAGCAGCTAGACGACGAATGGCGCCAGCTGCCGTTTGAAAATATAGAGGAAGATGTCAGAGAGGAAAAAGAAGTAGACGTGTTCTGGCATAAGGTAATTAATTATATATTTTCCGTTCGTTACAAAATTCATGATTGAAATTTTACATAAACATGTAAAATTTCTAAAGCAGTTTTTTCTGTTTTAGGTGAGGAATATATCGTTCTCCGCCGAATAGGACAAAAATTATACAATTCCTGCTGATGTTGCACTGTCGATATTGACTCTACCTCACAGCAATGCTGATAATGAAAGATTCTTCAGTAAGAATAAATTAACAAAATCGACACTGCGGAACAAGTTATTAACACAAACTGTAAAGGGGTGTCTCTTGTCTTCACAATGCGTGAAAACGCAATCAACGAAGTGTCGTTACGGCGTCACACCGACTAGCGACATGCTTAGTCGGATGGCGTCTGCATTTTTATATGCAGAAGCAGACAGCACTGACGATGATTTGGAGCCTGAGGATTGTGGCTTAAACATTGGATAAATTGTTATTCGCTGGATACGTTTTCGCATCCCGGAACAACGGATGTACCGGGAAATATGCCATAAAAAAGTAAACATAATTTTGGAATAAAATAAAACATCTTTATTGCTTACATGTTCATATTTGCTTTTTCAATTGAGTATATGCCCACGGAACATGGGAACTTTCAGACCTGCGCAATTTCTCTGCAATGGCTTTCGTACACTGCGGGCGACGAGGGATGAACGATATCCAATAAGAACCCTGCTTTTCGGAACGTCGTCGCGGATCCAAAGGAGAGCTCTTATTGGATAACGCTCATCGTTTGTCACTCATCGTGCGCAGTGTGCAAAGCGGCTGTTTTCGTAACTATTAGCTAGCGAAAGCCAAGGGCAAAAGTGTCACGCTTTCTGTTGTGATCGAAGATGGGATTGGCTATTACTATTTATCGCAACGTAATCCACCTTGGATTCTATTCGTACAAACGTGGTCGTTGCCGATAGAACCTTCACGACACTAGTACTAATTGTCAATAAAATGGAATCGGGCACCGTTTTTTCCGGTCACCAGCACGAAATAATTTTGTTTATTTATATGCAGGGGAGTGATACGGCGCACAGCTAACCATTAAACGCTATACTTTTTGTCCAGATTTCTTAATTGCATCTCTGATCTGTATGATGCGCTACCGACCACGTGGGATATATACAGGGCGAATCGCATTAAGCATAGCAGAATTTATTCTGAGGTAGATGGGACCATTACAAACAAAAGTTGCAAATATACATTAGGGATATTTTCAATAGTTTACGAGATATAATTTTTTAAAGTTGGGCTAATCAGAGCGCGCCAAGAAGCGTTAGATCCGCCCGCTCTCCGCCCTAGCCGTAGAGACAGCGCAATGTATCAATCATTGGCTGCCCGCGCTTGCCGCCCCGCTCCCTCGTCACCCCGCGCCAAGACTGTCGTCTCTATGGTCAACAAACTCGCGAATTAGTACAGGATAGTTAAAGTTAAAAGGGGCGGAGAAATAGCACAAGGAAATTTTGTTGGTTTTCGGTGAATTTAGAGCGGAGAGCGGGCGGCTCCAACGCTTCTCGGCGCGCTCTGATTAGACCAACTTTAAAAAATTATATCTCGTAAACTATTGAAAATATCCCTAATGTATATTTGCAACTTTTGTTTGTAATGGTCCCATCTACCTCAGAATAAATTCTGCTATACTTAATGCGATTCGCCCTGTATATATATTGAGACAGTAACGGTCTCATACGAAGACCAACACTATCTTACAATTTCCCGCCGTGAGGAAAATAAAAGAAAATAGCACGACCAGCACGACGTTTTCCACAGCGCACCACGGCGGAACAGCTGATTCGTCGAGATGGACTCCCCACCAACCTAACACGGCAGAACAAATGGGTATAAAAGGGCTCAAAATTAAGGAAAGTGATAAGTTCTGGCTGGTCACTCACCGATCTCATACTCTGAAGAAGAGTCTTGCTTGGGAGGGACAAAGTGCTCTGAAAAGAACCCGACAGCCAGGCAGACGCCAAAAGAATATTCTGAGAGGATATTAAAGGCACGTACGTCGTGCGACAGTTACGAAAATCGTGCATTTGACGTTTTCACGCACTGAAACACGTAAATAGGGAGCCCTTCAGAAAGACACTTTCGACAAGTCCTCTATTCGACCGGATTATTCACTAAGAAATCGATGAGGAAAAAATTCGGAAAATAACTTACCAACTATTTTCGACATCGCTCTTTCGAAGGCGCTACTTAAATTGCGCTAAACAAATTTTTTATATCATATTTTGACAATATAATGGAAAAAAACACGAATTTTTGAGGGACATTTTTTTTCATTCGATATTTCGGAAGCTTTAGCGTATTATATTCGGACAATAAAGACGTCCAGCGGTGTCCTCGATTGTTGAACTTTTCAAAACTCTATATATTTTTATTTTTCTCTTGCGTCGTACCTGTAAAATAATGGAAAAAAGAATAACAAATTTTCGCCGTTTTTACAGCATTCATATGTTGTGCTGGGAACGAGTCTTTTACCGTTAATTCGTAAATTGGGTATGATTTCCGATGTTTTTTGCGTCGCTGATCAAGCGTTTGACATTATTTTTGCAAAATTAATTTGTTTGAACAATTGGTTTACACAGTTCGAAACAATAAAACATATTTTTTTTAAATCGTGATCTATGAACAATATTATATGAAAAACACCTGTAAAATTATTAGAAAAATTAAATACAGACTATATCATATAACAATATATAACGTGCTTTGCCATCGTAAAATTCAACCGATGTTGCCCGATTCTCACCACGAGAAGGTGCATGTCATTGAGAATCATCTTTTTTTTGTTTTTTTTTCATTTTTTTTGTTTTTTATTTTTTTACTTTTTCGTTTGTCTATGTTTGAAAAAAACTTATTTGTGCGTTTCATCAAAACATTTCGTACAAAAATATGCTTCACGCTCCTCGCACGCCTTGAGCGTCCTTACAGTACATTTTTCTGCTGAGCAAGATCGTTTGACGGTTTTAGTTTTGAGTTTATGTGTTTTTTTCATTTTTGTTGGACCGATTTAGATATTGTTCACTTATTGCCAATGCAAAGTCTTTCGTGCATCGTTTTTCTTTACATTCGTTGGCTGAATTGTATAATACCGTGGAATTCGTGATTGATGCCTGAACAAGTCTCATTATAATCACCCATGTCCATTTCTTTGATCGCACTACTGGCATAACTTTATTACAATCTTGATGATGCAAATCAACTCCGCCCATGAAACTGTTATAAGCTTTGCAACTTATAAAGTTTTGAAAACAGAATAGAAGAGACTAATGAGATCGATGCAAAAGCTTCTAAAGGGACGTTCAAGATGAAACACGAAAAGAACAGTGGTATAAACTTGATCGCAGTTGTTGATTCAAAACAAGTCTTTATTCTCTTCACAGTAGCTGGAGTTACACCCCTTTCAAATGTGAAACGTTACAACCAGGACAACACACAAAAACGCAATACCCTTTCCGAATGCGTTCAAAGCTTATAACAGTTTCATGGGGAAGTTGATTGCCTTTATTGTCCGAAAATAATACGATAAGGTTTCCGAAATATCGAATAAAAAAAAAAATGGTCACTCAAAAATTCGTGTTTCTTTACATTATTTTGTAAAAATATGATATACAAATTTTTTTTAGCGCAATTTAAGTAACGCCATTCGAAAGAGTGATGCCGAAAATAGTTGGTAAGGTATTTTACGAATTTTTTCCTCATCGATTTCATAGTGAATAATCCCGTCGAATAGAGGACTTCTGGTAAGTGTCTTTCTGACGTTAAAGGGTTAAAATAAAGAAGATAAATGATCGTTAAAAGACCATATGAGGCAGGAAGCGTACCGTGGCAAACGTTAGAAGTGTTAGAATAATAAATTTTCCGGCTGATACAGAGAGTTCTCTTTGAGAACGAACCAATATGGGCATGCGTTGAGTAGCTTCGCGATAATGGTGTTTGTACCATAGATAATTGCACACGGCGTATTGTACCCCTTCGCTCTGTGCGACAAAAATCGAGCATGTTGGATACTACGCGATTCTCACGTACGTATCTCACAATGCCAAAAATCAAACAACAGACACAAAATCCGAAATGATAATAATAATAACAACGGAACAATAACAGTAATAATGGAGACTTACTTGGGTCACGAGAATATCACCAATCATCGAATATACGCACATGATGAAGACTACGTACATCATATAACTTATGCAGAAAAGTGCTTGTATCAATGACCGTTCGATGTTGTCTGTCAAAATCTGTTGGAATTATGATACGATGGATAAAAATGCTCATTACAAAGCACAACTGCGCTCTTTCCAGGACGATAGCAACGACAAATAACTTACAACTATGATCTGATATCCCTGAATACAACGTATCAGTGTGAACCCTATGACAACTTGGAGAAGCATTATGTTAATCATGCTCTCTATGGATTCGGCAAATTCGTCCTTAAAAAAACAAACCGCCGTTGAGATGATAAATCAATGCAACGCGCATATGCGCTAAAAATCGATCAACCTTATCAGTCGCTGATGTTCCACGGTGTTGAATTTAATTTCTATTCGAAAGTGATCCTTATCACTACTGTTTTTCCCATTGTTTGTATTTTCTTGCCCAGATTCTCGAGCTGAGCACTGACGTGAAGTACGATAGCAGCGACCAGGGTACCGACGGTCGTGTCACAAAACCCACAGATCGAGCAAATGATCAATTGACTGATCGCCACGAGCTCGTAAATCGGCCAACGCTATGCGTCAACAAAATATATCGTTTGTAGTAGGAAAGGCCGATCGCTATCGACGTCAGTTAAATTAGTCAAAGTCCTTAGGACGAAACCAAACAGTAACGGGGAATGGTAACACACGATAGTAACACCGCTTCTTCCATATCCGCCGAGCGTTATGATACGGGATAACTTTCCATATCTCACCATCACTCTTCTCTCTCGTTCCGCGTTTGGCTTCAGCCAGTCGTCTTTTATGTATTCCATCATTGTCGACAACACTTGATGCGGTCCATAAAAAAAAACATTAATGAGAATGATTTGTTCTCGCAAGCCCAACAGAGGGGTTCGTGGTTGTCGGTACAAGAAAATAATCTACATATAGATAGGCATATATTTTAATACACGGCTATATGGGAAAATCGAGGGAAGGCGGACAAGAACATCTTGTTGCCGCTCCGTCGCACAAGTCCGTTGTAAATCTCTCCTACCTTCCTTCTTGTGCCACAGTGTAACGAGCTCACACTCGATCACAACGAAGAAAATGGAGGCTACGAGATTGACTATCGTGAGCAACAAATGGCCCCAGAATCTGGTGACAGCGATCGCTTGTGGAAACAACGAGATCACCAATATCCCTACGGAAAACAGAAGAATCCGCAGATTGGCCAATACATCTCGCCAACCGGTTTTCTTTTTCGTTCGTACGTCATGTACCGTATTCTATTTTTAAGCTCAAGCCATTTGAACCGATCACCCATTCGAAATCTAAAAACTCCACGTGCGATTGAGGAACGCCTCGATCCTCGAAACAACCACTTCTTCTATTCTCTTATTTACCGGCGTTTGTCTGCGCTCCGCAAGCGGCGGACATGATGGAAACAGTCGAGCGACTACCTAGAGTTTGTTTTCCTCGTCCGTGGAGTATAGGGGCTTGTGCGAGGGGGTACACAGCGATCAAATCGTAGTCACGGATGAAATTTTGGTGCGCATGCGACGAGTGAAAAATTAATTTTGCCGTCGATGAAAAAGTCGGGACGAAAACGAGACGAGACGTTATTTAAATTTTCATAAGACGAGTAGGGAACTATCGTCGCACAAAACGAGAGATATATATGTACTATAGTCGAGACTCGTGTACGTATGGGGTGTCCGCGCAAAAAAGTATGCACGAACGCTTCCTCCTCTTGACAATAGTTATATATATATATTTTTCCGACAGGCACCACCGGACTTCTCAAGTTTCGCGTCATCGACCAGACCGGGCGATACTTACGTGTAATCGCGCTTCCATGTAGCGACAAAGCCGTTCACTTTATTGATGGTGGAAAATTGATTTATCAACACGGACTATTTCACACCGCGAAAACCGTCCCGTAAGGGTTTAAAAAAGAAATTAATCCGTAGGAAATAAAAGAAATTTGTGCTTTAAGCACAAATGTTTTTATCGATTTGGTTCTTGCCAATGGTACAAGTTACACTCCCTCGTCTGCGTACATCGGCTATTCGTGAACGGCAAGAAGGCAAGATATGTAGCCACCTGTTGTTTTGAGCAACTGAAAGTCGCGCATCTTTTGTACCGTTTGATAGTAAATTGCGAATAAATGGCATACCGATCTCTATTTTACTCACGGAGGCAAAGGTACCGAGGTCAAGGGAAACGAATTTTCCAGCAGTAATGTGCAGAGGTTGTTGAGCTCGAATGAATATGACGACTAGCTGGGCCGCTTCTTTCGGTCCCAAATTGTACCATTCGCAGTTATAAACGGCGTATTGTATCTCCTGGCTCTGTAACACATTGTTCGACTTATGTCAGGAACGACCGATTCGTGATCTATCCATCGCGCTTGGAACGACGGACTCACTCGTGTCACGAGAATTTGCCCGACCGACGAATAGATGAACATGACGAGAACTATATAGGTCATGAATACGAAGCAGAAGATAACGAGGACGACGGGTCTCTTGACTTCACCAGAGAGAGCCTCAATTCAGGTACATATTAATTTTCGTTCGTTCAATTTTGAATTTTGTACATTTTTTTGTACTCTGAAAATTGTGCTTCGAACGAAAGACATCGAGTTACTCACGCTTATGAATTGAAATCCTTGTATGCAGAATGTTAATGTAAACGCTGGTACGATCATCAAGAGCATTATGCTAAATGTACTCTCTATCATGTCGACGAATCTGAAGAAAATTCTCGATTTTATTGTATTGTACACGCCGCGGTCGAGAAAGAGACTGGTAAAATGTGAGAAAGATCGTTCGAACAAAATAAAAAAACAAGATACCTAATCAATCGCTGATGCTCTTGGACGTTGGAGATCAACGAATTTTGAAAGGCTCGTCGACCTTCTTCATCGAATTCGGCCATATTCTCGATACGACTCTTGAGATTCTCTAACTGCGAACACACGTGAAGAACGATCATTCCGAAGAGCGCGCCAACCGTCGTATAACAAAAACACGCGAGCGAGCAAGTCATCGCTTGACTTATGACCGTCAATTCGTAAATCGGGGTTCGATAGACATCGATGAGATAGATCGCTGGAAGTACCAACGGACGACCACCGGTGTCGGTCAGATTCGTCACGGTTCGAAGTACGGTTCCGAATAAGACGGGAGGATGATGAACCAGGAGCGTCGCGGCGTTTACCAAGTATCCACCGAACGTTATCATTCTCGAAGCATGCGCATATTTAATCATAACGTTTCGTTCTTGTTCGCTCTTTTCTTTGGTCCAATCGTCCTCGATGAAATTCATAATCTCGATGATAACTTGAAAAAATGAACGAATTAAATTGGTCTTGCTGACAAATGAGGTAGAAACGAAATAAGAATCTATGGAGGCAGGATCGTGTCGTGAATAATGAGGATCGGGTATAAAGTATACACGGTGACAATTCTTTGTTCCAAGCTACGATGGTATGATTTAATACCTGTTTTCTTGTACCACATAGAAACGATTTTGCACAATGTCACGAGAAACGGTAAAAACGTAACGAGATTTTCAACGACGAGACCCATATCGCCCCAGACTTTGACGAGGGCAAAAGTTTGAGGAAATACAGCAACTATAGATATAATCAATGCGTACAGGGGCACAAGCATATTCGAGTATAGGTCCTGCGTGTGATTCTCGTTTCGGCATATGCCGCACATTCTGAGGCTCCAACGATTCGTACCGATGGCCCATTCCAATAAATCTGAAATATAGCGTTATGCTTGTGTCCACATATGAGTCTCGATCGGAAGAGAAAGCGAAGATACGCGCGAGCGAAGAAAAATGTTTTCTTATAAAAAGAAGAAAAAAAATGCTTAAATCCACGTATAGCTATGATCCAATTTCCGTTCTCGTAGAAATACCTCGATCAGGCTGTAAGGCGGAATTACTCGACGTACTCATGTCGAGGATCAAGTGGCAACTGACGCGTGCGGACAACGGTACTTCCGTGCGGAGAGCATCGTCGATGCTTTCACGATGGGATCTCCGCAAGCGGACTCTAAGAATAATTGTCCTGAGAATTGTTGCCCCTTTTTCTATACGCATGCTCGGGAAGAACGTAAAACCAAATCTTCCTCAATGAATTCACCGACCGCCTTCGCGCAAAAATAATCTTTCGCGATATCTCCCTTCGTAAAGAGTACGAACCTTCGGTGAAATTATCGGAAGTACAGCTCACGAAATATCATTTTGATTCGCAGCAACGTTAATCGATTCCCATTGGATACCCACCGCTGTGTACGTTAACGAGAATAAAATAAAAGTTTAGTGGTGGGTGGTTTGGGAAAATCGATTCGGAGCAGACAGCACGGTTCTACTGAATATTGATGTCGAGGAATTACCAGAAGCCATCCCTACTTGCTGCATCCACGAATAATCTCGATCGTACACGTACAAGTTGTATACAATGTAACGATTGTAGCGCGAGCGAGAGGTTCGTCGAGAACAAGCTTGCGATCACATTGAATATTCAACCTCTAACGAGTGTTTCAAGTTTGCTATATAATAGCCACTGGTCTATGGAAAAAGGAAACCATATTGGACGAGTAAGAAGAAACTATCCGCAAAACTTTTGCTGTGCAGTGCCAAAGCGTAATTTCCCCGATATGATGGGAGACGGGAACGAAAAGAGAACAAAAGAATAATTCTCTGTCGCGCATGGAGATTCAGCGATCCGCGTTCGTTAATATTTCACGAGGACGAGAATGAGCGAGGTAAAAAACAGGTAATGCGAGAATAGTTGGGGCTCGCTGTATTGCGACGGTGGGCGTCTAGTAGTATGATCTCTGGTATGATCACCGAAAGCGCATCTCGACTTTGTTACATTATTTGGCTGCTCGTAAAAATTACTTCGAAAAATAAATTCGAGTGAATCGCGTGTACTTTTTTAATACGTATGGAGAACATTTGCGGTACCCTGCATAGTCGTCGACGTATTTCGGTGCTTGTCACGAGTGCTGCGATTAATTAATCCATTAAGACTAGTTCTTGTTCGATTTAAAAATGTATTCTGAACTGATATGGTCTTGATTACGCCGGATTTTCCAACGAGTCAAATTAATTAAATTTTAGTCAATTTGAATTTTAATTTAGACTCTTCTACCTCTAAGTTTCATTAACAAGGGGGTAACCAAGTTGAGGAAATATCGGTGTAATACGGGTCGATCAAGAAAACGTCGAAAGACCCTAATCTTATCAGCCAACTTCATAGAGGAGGACGTGAGACTCCTGTGTGACAAGTGCACGCTCGACGCGCTCCTGCCAATTGTATAGTAGAGATTAAGGCGATTCCATAGCATCTCGCTCGAGAGGCAAGGGGGCTGGGAAAACATCTATTTTACCGACTTTTATTAAGTTTGTACCCCGGTCTTATATACAGGTCTGGAAACGACGGTCACATTGCATAGGCTGAAAGTGTGCCGCTTAGTGTCCAAACTTTTTATTCTCGTCGCTGCCGCCGTGCGGTGCTGTGATCGGGGGATGTTGTGAGACTAATCAAAACCGTACAGTTCTCTCTTCTCCGCATTTCGTGTAAAATCGGTGTAAAAATGTAAAAAAAACTCTCATTGACAAATTGATCGCGTAGAAATGACGAAATCCTGTGTGGTACCTCACTGCAAAACAGAGTACAAATCGAATAAAACTCCTACTTCATTATAAATTCAAGTGACATCGAATAAATAAATTGAAATTATAAAAATCATAAATAAAATTTCAATTTATAAATTCGATTATCTAAATTAATAAAAATAACAAAGTAATAAATTGGGAAAAGTATTTAATTATTATTTAATTGGTCATACTGAAGTTCTTATTTGAAATACCACATTGAAAACGAAAAAAAAACTTCTGTTTTACGCTACAAGAATGAAATAATGTCGATGTGTTGACTCCGTAGTGACCAATGCAGCAAATTATAACGAATTAAATGAATAATGAACCAATCGAACAAGCCGCCAAGTCTAATTAAATCTCAAGAGCGGCTATAAATTAAATATTACAAAACTATTATATTTACTTGGGTGTTTTCGGTACATGACAAATTTTTTCTTTTTTTTTCGTATGCATTTCGTATGATTCGTATGCATTACATCATTTTTCTGTCATTATGTTCTGAATAAGTGCGAGGGAGACGCAGATTGTTTCGCGCGAACGAAATATTGCACTCGTCCAGTCTCTGACATATAAATGTTGTTTCGTCGTCATTTGTATTTGTATACCAAAACAATGTAATGCGTGCGAATAATTAATACATAACCAGATGCCGGTACCAATTTTAAAAAAAAAAGAAAAAATATCTGAAGTCCTGGAAATCGAACTCAGTTCCTGCGAAATAGGAGTCAAGCACGCTACCGATGTCGTCACAAGAACGTAGTTTATTATCATATTTTTTTAATATTGGAAGTTATAGCCCTGCTTGGGGTTTAATTAGGCTTGGCGTCTTGTTCGGGTGATTTATTATTCATTGAATTCATTATAATTTGCAGTATTGGTCACTGCGGACCCAACACACAGACATTATTTCATTCTTCAATTGCTTTAATAAAATTTATAACCAAAAACGCATTCGCCGTTAGAGACATATGACTGTCTCTTTCGCACACGACATCCCCTTTCCTATGCTCACATTGTATGCAAACATTGTATTATTCTCCATTCTACGCAAACTAGATTAGCTGAGGCGTTTTTGAATAGTCCGCGCGCTCATAATCACTGTCACCAACATTATAACCATACGTATTTTGACAACGTTTTTATACTTTTGTATAAATAAGTGGACGGTAAGGTAATATGTTTTTTTATGGAATGGTCAAAACAGTGTTTATCTTTAACTTTGTGCATACTCTGAATTTATGTGTCATTCCGAACCTTCTTTATTTTATGTATAAAAGTGCGCATAAGAGCGTGTGATTTCCTATTTTTACTATAGAATCTCTTTAAGGTAGTACCCAGGTTCTGGAGTGAGCAAAAGTTAGTCCAATCATATTTTAAATGAGGTAAAATGAGTTGTTTTAATATAGCATTATATATTATGGTATATGTATACATAAATACCCTTGTAGGGATATACTGAAGTAATTGATTGCTTATTAAATATATTATCAGTCGATTAATTTTTTACGAGAAGCATGAACATTTGGATGGATACAAGCTGTACAGGCAGCCCTCACAATGAAATGTATATACAGATAAGGGTACACTAGTGTAGTTGGAAGAATAGTAGATGACGGCAACATCGCAGAGTATCAGCTGCTTAGAAAATGCGCAGAAGAGTGCGCATCTGTCTATTTGTCTACACGAGTCTATCTTCATACAAGTAAACGGTGCAAAAAATGTCTAACGTGAATTTAGAAAACTTAGTGCGGTACAAAGGAAAATTGAAGCGAAAAAGAATGGTTGAGAAGCAACTCAAATTCATTGAAATGAGGAAAGCTCAAGCTGTAAAAAAGAAAGAAAGCAGGGATCCATGCGTTCTGGAAGGGTTACGTATCATTGACCCAAAAGAAGTCAGCAAAACGATGATATGTCACAAATGCAAATTAGTCCTTCCGTTTAGCAGTATAATTCAGGAGAAAACCATGGGGTTTCATTGCAAATGGACTGCAAAATGCGAAAGTTGTTCGGAACTCACGACAATTCATTCGGGAAAATCGCATAGTTCAGAAAATAATCACTATCGCGACATAAATACAAGAGCTGTACTTGGTAAGTATATTTTAGTATAATTAATCTAGTAAAAATTATTTCCGGTCTTTGTAGTAAAAGAAAAACGATTTTTCTTAACATACACATGAACTGTGACGTTCTAATCTCAAATTGTAGGTGCTGTACATTCTGGGACGGGATACAGGGCATTGGAAAAAATATCGGCATGTTTGAATATGCCCAGCATGTCTGAAGAAACCTACAAACGTTATGAAGAAAAAGTTGGACTCGCAATGGAAAAAATCGCGAAAGAAAGCTGTCAGCGAGCTGCCGAGGAGGAACTTCGTTTGGTGGTCAACAATGTCGAAAAACTCTGTGAGTTACGGCAATGACTTTTTTTCAGGATATAAACTAAATCTCATTGGGTGTGTTTCAAACAACGCAGTGCTGCACAGCTAAAATCCCAACTCTTAACTGGGCAGGCTGCAGCTCAGCGCTGCATACCTAAAATCCCACTTTTGGACTGGGTAGGCTGCAGCGCTGCACTGCATACCTAAAATCTCAACTTTGCACTGAGCAGGCTGCGGTGCACCGCTGCACATATACAGCGCTGTTTTTGCAGCAAGCAAGCGCCTGCTACTTTTGCTGCTACAAGAGTAGCAGGCGCTGTGCAACACTGCATTATCCGAAACACACCCATTCTCTGCGGCATAAATTAAATATCTGTAAATAATGATAAATTGTATAAATTTAAACTCGACGACTATTTATAAGAATTTAATTCAGTTTACTACTCAGAAAATGAGCTCCTGTTCATGAAAGAGAAATTGTGTAGAAGTGAACCAATATATTTAAAACATTATATTTGTTAAGGGATTATCCTCGGTATTATCCAATCGTAATTTTGTTTTATTTATGCCATAAATGAGTGACATTTAATTTTTCATATTTAATTCACTCCGATACGATTATTTCACTCCGATACGATAAAGGACGCTTTGCGCACGCTTTGCATGCGTAAAGCATCCACTTTTGCACGTGATAAAATAAAATTATATCGGATGAAAACAAATTTCCTGATCTCGTGTGATTGTCAGAAACAGTTTTTTCGTACTCGTTAGATAATTTTACGATCGTCAGTTTCAGTTTATGTTCGACAGTTTATTACGAAATTGTAACAGAGGGAAACATATAATATGCAACTCGAAGATGAATTTCATTTTTTGCATGTATTACTCCTCGGTATTATCTTTTTTTACCAGGCCACCGGAAATAATTGACATCTTTTCTCAACTGGAGATTTTACGTTCCTCGGCCCAATCAAACTTCGACAAACCATTGGGTAATGCTTCAAATATCATTGTGTCCTACGACATGGGCTGGAGTAAACGAGGCAATGGCCGAAGTTACGATAGCCTCAATGGATACGGTGGAATGATTGGATTTTTAAGCGGCAAAATTCTGGATTTCGCGACTCGGAATCGCAAATGTAAAAAGTATGATATGGGACATGATAGTACTGCTCACAAGTGTAGGCAAAATTTCCAAGGCAGTGCGAAAGCCATGGAGGCCGATGTAGGAGCTCAGCTAATTAACAGAAGTACAATTCTGCAAGAAAAAGGGCTCAGAGTTCGCGTCGTGATCGGCGATGAAGACTCTTCAACAATAGCATCGATACGTCGAGGGAATCCCCATCGTATTTACAAACTCGCGGATATCAATCATTTGAAGACAAATGTTACCAAAGAGTTATACCAAATGCGGGTTCACTACAAGGATATGTGAGACAAAAGAAAGTAATTCCGCACTTGAAAAAATGTGTTGTATACGCTCTAGCGCAAAACGAAAGTAACACTGACAAACTCGCAGCATCTTTCCGCAGTATTCCGCAGCACGTTTTCGGGCAACATGAAAACTGTGGGCTTTGGTGTGGACGCAGCTTACTGTTGAATAAGGGTAAACACAGAATTTTATCAAAAGATCCCCAGTTATACGAACAATTGCCGCAGCTTATGCTCAAATACGCTATTAATGCGTCGAAATTTTCTGTGCGTGCCTCAAGTCAAGCAAACGAAAACCTAAATGGCATAATGGTTCACAAGGCCCCTAAAAGCAAATCCTTTAGTGTCAGCGCATCAAGAGATTATCGTTTCGCCAGTTCAGTGGTCTCTCAAAACGATGGTGAGAATCATTTGCTGCATTTAAAGGAGGAAATGTCCCAATCACCTGGTAAATATACAGGTATATACACAGAAAAACGCGATAAAAAGAAAACAGGCCGAGCGTTACGTCAAAAATTGCAGGAGAGTAAATGGGGCCGGAAAATTTTGCGTCAAGAGAGAGATGCTCTTCGAAAACGACAGGAAAAGTCGGAGGGCATCACTTATGAACCGAACTGTGGTTTCGACATTGACGGCAACGTGTGCAGCTATTCGGATCTCCCAAGTAATGAAGAACTCCTTGTGTCTCTTGATAACTCTCAAATTATATATTTTGACTTGGAAACATCGGAATTTTAATATTCTGCTGATATTCTCCAAATTGCAGCTAAAAGTGAAAGTTTCACTTTTAGTACGTATGTCAAACGCACGCAAAGTATCGGCAGACGAACTACTGCTATCGCAGGGCTTGAACATTTCGGAGGTGAATTATTCCTCAATGGAAAACGAGTAGATTCGATTGAACTACACGATGCCTTGTTAGCCTTCTTTGAATATCTCAAATTGCATGCAAAGAAGTGCCTACTTGTTGCTCATAATGCCTCGTTCGATTCGTCTCGATTATTGTTGGCTGTGAGAAAAAACTCCATGATCAAAGAGTATCAAGACGTTGTTGGTGGGTTTTCCAATACGTTACCGCGATTAAAAAATCTTCTTCCAGAAAGAAAAGGCACTGGAATGTTTACGCTACAAAAACTCGCAGAGGACTTATTGAATGTGGCCTCACAGTTCCACGATGCTTTGTTCGACGTAGAAATATTGGACAAACTCAGTCAGCTGGTTATATCAAGAACAGAACTGTACACGAATGGCAAATTGCTGTTGGTAAGGCTTACTGAGTGTGTTGAACCCGAGAAAGCTGCGAGGGGAGTGCGATTTTTGGAGCCATTAACAAACGCCGTGTTACCTGGAATTATAAAAAAAATGGCAATAAATGGAATCATTTGCGAACAATTGGGAAACATATATGAAGAAGATGGACGAGAAGGAATAATACAATTCCTAACAAACCCCGGAGCTGATAAGAAACCTCGCATTACTAAATGCAAAAAGGTATTGGACAAGATAGTCAATTACCTCGCCAAAAATTAATTTAAATTTGATATACGTCCTAAGAAAACAAAGTTTGTTCTAGCACATGTTTTTGTATAGCTTATTGTGGCTAAAAAAGTGTATTTCCCTCTAAAAGTACGTTATAGTTTTAATTTGACACGCGATAAGAATGATGAGACGTGGCAAATTGTTTTATTACATGTTTCCAATTAACTATCTATTTTATAACTGGTATTGACGTTAAAAAAAGATGTTATTTTTGTCATAATAAATATATATATATATATGTTAAAGGCAGCTCTAAAGTTTTGTTTTTTTAAATATCTTTTCAGGCTCAAAATAAATTCTACAATTATAAATGATTGTACGCATGGCAATTGGATTTGCTGCAATAAATACCGAACAAACATCATTTATGAAAAAAGCATTTTTTGTAACGTTTCCCGGGCTAAACACACACACACATCATCTCGTGTAGTCACGATCACGTCACAATAAGCATAACCAAGAACCTAGTTTCTCTACAACTCTCCGTCGCACCACATCCGAATGGTCTTAGGGTAATATAATTGATTTTTTTTATTGAAAATAATTGGTTCTGTATGGACATTTCGATAATAATCGGAAGATGAAGAGCCATTTTTGTGTGAACCGCCATTGACGAAGATATCAGACGATTGTGAGCTTCGGTCCGGACTGCAGATCGTCGCTCGGATAGGATTCCTGGCTCGGGTGCGGAATTGCGATTGGCCTCCATGGGCAGGATCCCTGGCTCGTGCATAATGTCGTGATTTGACGTTCTGGATTTTGTTGCGAGGTACCTCTGTGCTCGTCGGTGTCCATCCTTTCGAGTGAGTGATGCCGGGCTCCTTGGTCGACCACTCTCCCCTCCCTTTCCGATTAGGCTTCGCTACTGTTCGAATTTTCTCGAAGCGTCTTCAATCTCTCCCTCTTTCTCTCTCTCTCTCTCTCTGTCTTTCGTTCCTACATGGTCTATATTCCTACACCCCCTTTGGCTCTGCCTCTCTTCTTCTCTCTCACTGCCACCTTTGTATCCCATTCGAAGTTCTTGTCCAATTTGGTTCTCACTTTCCCTTCTTCTTTTTCTTGCTCCAACCACGTTTCCTACTTGTTTACTCCAATTCGCCTTTGATTTCGTTCCAGTTCCACCACTTTCCATTTATCCGCATTTTGAGATATCCCACTGCCACGTCACTCCACTTTTTTGCCCTCGTACTCTCGCGTTTTCCTCAATCCAGCTCTGCATCTCCCTTTCCCTCTTGGTCATGTCGTCCCTTATTACTGTTCCTCCTCCCGTTCTCCTTCCTGTTCCGTTCATTATTTTAATTTTATTTTCCATTGACACCATCTGTACTATGAGTCCTCTTTGGGTCGCTCTCCATTTATGTAGCCAAGGCTTGACCCCTGTGTTTTCCTATACCGCCTTTTCTATATCCCACTCCGGTATATTAAAATATTATTTTTTCTCCTTCTTCTTTCCTGTCATTCTTTCTCTCACTCTTCGCTACTCAGCCCTCCCGGCTTTTCATGCCTTATCCTTCTTTCTCTCCCTTGTTCCTCCCGTCTGCTTCTTTTTCCCCTTCTTACATCTCTTCTTCTTCTCGAGTTCCTTGTTGCCACTGTCCTAATGTCATTCATTCTCCATGTAAATCCATCAGCATCTCGTTTTGGTTTATCTTTGTTTCCCTCCAGTTCGAATGTTTATCCTCCATCATAACGTTTCGATTTTCGTTCCATCGTATTTCTTTTCGATTCATGTAATCCTCTTCTGCTCCCCCATCGTGTGAACATCAGAAGGGGATACAAAAGCAGGAAGATACGCATATGCACGGACTGCCAGGCGGCCCTTGGGGCACTGGTGGCAGGGAGATGCAGAACCAAATTAGTAAAGGACTGCAAGGATGCCTTGGGCGCCTTTGCGAGCCGAAACAAGGTAAGCTTGCTGCGGGTACCCGGATCGAGGGGTATTGAGGGCAACGAGATGGCGGACGAGCTCGCGCGAGAAGGGGCAGCTCTGCCATTCCTGGGGCCGGAACCGGCTACGGGGGTAGCTAGGTGTCTCATAAAGGCGGACCCTTCGGGCGTGGATAAAAAGCCAGCACGAAATGGAATGGACGAGCTCGCCGGGTATGAAACAGGCCAGGATGGTCTTGAAGGGGTTGGACAGGAAGCTGACACAGTAACTTTTAGGACTGTACAGAGGGGCTCTGAGGGTAGCAGTGGGACTATACACGGGACGCTGCAAACTCAGGAAGCATCTGCACCTCCTCGGGAAAAGTAAGAAGGCGACATGCAGGAAGTGTGGGGAGGAGGAGGAGTCCTCCCTCCACATATTTTGCCGGTGTCCGGCGCTCTCTGCGAGCTGGACAATCTGCTTAGGGCAATTCGTTGTGGAACCCGAAGAGATAAGTACACTCGCGCGACCCTGATCGACTCGCAAGGAGGTCGGGGCTGCTGGGGTGAGGGGGAATAAAGGGAGCACAATCAGCCTACGGCCTAAGTGCATTAGGTGGGGGCCGGCAGCGGAACCACCACTCCCGGCATAATAATAATAATAACATATATATATTTAAAACAAATGAGTGTTTTATTTCGCTTTTCATTTTGGTGGCATACTTTATTTGAAATCAAGAAGAAATCTCTATATATAGATATACATAAATGATAATTTTATTTTGTCCCGTACGCGTTTATTTTTATATATAATATTGTTCTACTAATGCAGAAACCTTCGCGGGTGTCCGCACTACACTCGCCAAATTTTCATCGCAATCGGCTGAATGGTATAGGAACTCAGTCGGGACGAACAAACACAAACATTCTTCCATGGTTATACATAGAGATAATAATGAATTTAGACCTACCTCTTTGTTATTAATTTTTTTGTAACATCACTTCTAAAACTATCGGTCTAAACGGGATAAACCATACGCGTAATTGATATATCCGAAATGTCAAAATAGGCGGTTGGTCACTACCTAATGGGAATACTGCTATAGGTCAGCCATTAAAGTTTGAGGTGACACGAGTGGCGAAACCTATAAGCTCTTCAACGAGATACATGTGACGCTTTTTCTACCTCATTCATATATTATGGGAGTTCACACTCCTTTTCTCTAGTCTTCTTGGCTGATTTCTTCACCTCTGGATAAGTCCCCAATGAATTTATCCGCTAGAAACTGCGTATATTTATAGTATATACACTCATGTACACAAGCATATACACGGTACGCGTGCCTGTGTACGTGCATGTATGTATGCCTAACCTATTTCTTCACATTTTTTAATGAAGTTGAACAAAGGTAAGTAGTGAAAAAATTATTACATTCAATACCAATTTTAATTATTCCTAACCCAATTATAATTTTCCAGTTGATATACCATAGCAGACAGAAAGTATTGATATGCAAAGATGCCAATCGTTCACTGTTTGCTTAGATCCTTACTTCAAAAATGGCTATTTTTCTCGAGTTAATCGTTAATAACTAACTAAATACACGCCAAATACCATAAATTTGTAATGAAAATCATTCTAATGCATTTAATCATCGTTGATGTATGTTTTATCAAGATATCTGTTGCTCAGAAATACTTGTTAAGAGTCAGTACAGAGCCTAAAGTGCCTTTATGGATGCGCGGGGTGAAGCCATAGGGGTGAAGAGAAATCATGTGTCAGCGATCATAGTTGATCAGATTTTTATCTACATATATAATCGATATATAGATATAGCCGCCGCCATTTTGGTCGATCATATCCGATATAGCAGGCTTTCATTCCAACTTCGAGAACTAGTTACTAGCAATTATAAGGTATAAGAATGCATGCCTAGGAAATTCGAGACGTAAGTCTCAACATCATTATAAGTATTTTAAAAAAAACGCAACCGCTTCACATTACAACAAAAAAGTTCGAAAAACTGATATTTTCTGGATTTTTACCTTTTGATAGGCAAATTGCAGATAATCGATAATAAAAATAAGGCTGGAAATCAGCGATATGGCCAGTTGGTCTTGTTTGTTTATTCGTAACATTTTATATGTGGACCATGAAAATTATTTGAGATATACGGGACTTTGATAAAAAAAATCAACGGTGCACTTCGAAGAACATTTTAGACTATGAATAGATAAATAATACACAATAATAATCATATTAATCCAGATGTGATTTCCACGTAGGACGACCTTTATTACTTAATCATTTTACAATATAATGTCACAATATGTCATTATAATCATGTAATATTAAGAATAATAGTTATTAAGTCGTAATATATATACCTATGTGGTTACCTCGTATTATATAATCCACCTTTTATCTTTCATCTTATTTCTTTTAATCTTGTATCATATATATATATATATACACACACAACATATATATGTATATATATAATATATCATCAGGATGGTATAAATAATATTGTATTTCATAAAAGCACTTCTTGTTGCTTATAATATTATCATTTCTTTCCATATTGCTCCAGTAACGTCTCGCATCTTCTCTCGAGTTTCGATTTTTTCAACTTTTTCCCCGATCTCCCTACGTTTTTTTCGTCTATTTCATGCCCTCGATTTCTTTTCTTTCTAGAGTCGCATTGATTAATTGATTTATTCACTTGATTAATTCACTCAATTGTTTTTTGCGATTTGCATATATATTCGTACTAAAATCCATCCTCCGGCGATTACGCACAGCGATATATACGTATATACGTCCCTGTTCCTCAAATTTGAAAGGTTTCTCCAACTTATCATTTCTTCCTGAATCTCTATTTCCGTTCGTTTTTATTTTCTTTCTAATCGACATTTCGTCTTAGCCCTTCAAAACGTTACACTCGTGTTTCGTGGTCCGCTAATTATGTGTGTTACACATCTTGGATGAAAGAGACAAACGCAATTTCCCGTAAGCACTCTCGCTATTGCCCCGAAGAAACGTATGAATATTTTTATTTTTTTGTATTTTTAGATTTTTGTGGTTTTTTTTCAATATCATATATTACGTGTACATATTTCCCTCGTTACCGACCAACATTCAGTTTCAACAAACTTCCCCTCGGGGGTTTATATATACATATTTTCTTTTCATTATAATCGCCGAGTAATCTCGTTGTGTCGTTACCTTTGTTTTCTTTTTCTCGTACAGCGAAAGTCCGATAGAGAAAGAGAGAGAGAGAGAGGAATTGCGTTCAAACTCGTCTGACCACAGTGTTGACACGCATCCCTTGGGACCAGAGAGTACAGTGAAAAAAGCTGCGACGGTCAGACCTCAAAATTCAAATGTTCTGTTTGGTTTTTTCCGTTTGGCTTATTAATTATAATGCGTGGCGTTTGTTTTATTAATTTGTGTTTACATAGTCTCGATACTACGATGATGAAAGAATAAGGCCTGAAACTTTTTATTATTTTTTTCTCTTCGATAATAAGTAAAAAATAACATATACATAGATATATATGTTATTTTGTCATCAATGAGTTCAACGTTCGATCCGAAGACCTCGCACAGTTGAGGCGACCGGTTTAAACGTTGTTCTTTTCATTTGTTTTTTCACTTTTCTTTAACGCATGCTAGTCGAACGCTCCGAGGTAATTTGTAGTATCATTTTTCTTAGTTCCTGCATGATTACTTAGTATTTTAAATATCTTTTTTAACAATCGTCTCGAATTGCTTGTCCCATAAATCATGTCAGCCATCTGCATTATAAATTAATGCGAGGGGCGAGGGGGAGTCTCGTTAATAATAATCAATTAATGAATTAATCAATCAATCGATAGTCCATTCGACACGCTCAATTGATATGAATGCGCACGCGTAAAATGTTTCGTCGACTGTCCACGTCTCGATCACAAGACTATATATATAAATACCTTATTTTTACACTGGTATATAGTATATGTATATGAATATATATTTTAATATTAATTACGATAAGGAGATATTTACCTTAAGCTGCTGCAACGCATCAGATCTGTTAACTATTTTCCTCGTAATCTATATTGCTGTATGGTATTTATTTATATTATTATTATTGTTATATAGTTTATGATTCCTTATATATATATATATATATCGTAACGGCAACACGAATGTAATCGTGAAACGCGCGAGATAAATACATTCAATCAACATGAAAGTTCTGGCACGAGTGGCACAATTGATCACAAATATACTAAAGGAAACGCAAGAAGGGTGAAGAGCTTCGACGAGAATCGTGTGCGCCGAGTAGTGTCTGAAATGATTACTTATTTATTTTATTTTTTTCAATTACTCGTATGTATCAATTTTAACACTTCTCGCGAGCTCACCACCTCACCGCGTTCTTCTCTCTACTATTTTGTCCCGAAAAACAAAACGCAAATAATTGTCGGTTTCGATATCGACGCTTGACATGCATATGGCACATATATGTGTCGGTAATTACATATACACATACATACACACACACACACGTATATATATATATATTTGCATGTATATATGTGCACATTACGAGGATCTCTCATTTGCACATCCCATGCACAATTCGAATACAAACTTGTTATTGTTGATTTTATTTTTCCTCATTTACTTTTCTCCATCTCTCTCGTTGAATTCCATCGATTATCTCGTAACGAGGGAATACGATGCAATTTTTCTAACGACAGAAAGTCTCGACGAACCCATTGGTGTACGTATTTTATAATATCGTAGTATAGATGCGATCGACGAAGCAGACAGATAAATATATTCAACGATATTGGGAACGACGGAGAAAGAGTGAGCGAGAGCTGGACTGAGAGAGAGAGAGACCATACGAATAATATCGTGCGTACGTATATTATTATCGTGCATTCGGGGTTCTCGCATTAATCGAAATTTGTCTCGTTTGCTTCCTTCGCTTATTTCACTTAAAAATTCAAGTAAATTTTTAAGTTAGTTTCATCTCGATCGCAAAAAAACAATAAAAACGACAAATAATGGAACAAAAGTGACTTTTTTCACGATCGATCCGTCTCTCGCCTATCCCTATTCGAGAACACCCTGGAACCTTCTCGTCTACGTCCTCGAAATTGAACGAATCGACTTTTTTGCTCGAGTCGCTTTCGATTTATTAATCGATCTTACGAAGCGGCGTAACTCGATTGATTTGTTACAGATTATACACATATACATATATATATTATATATGTACCATTATTGTAATACGTATGTCGAAAAGTCACAAACATTAATATTTAACACGAGCGTCGTATGTTTCTTACGTGTTTATCGTCAAAAATATATATCGTATATTTTACTTTTCATTTTTTCATTTTTTTTAAATAATAATATATGTATATATGTGTATATATGTATACATATATACATATTTAATATTGTTAAGTGACGTTTAGATCTAAAATGACGTATATTTAATACTTACGTACCTTAACATTTACCCATATGTACCTGTGCAATCTTATCGTACACTCGAGTGTATTTATTTATATATATATTCGTACTATTGTATATGTATCGATATTATATAAGGTATCTTTTTTCGGATTTTTTTTTTACTTCCTCCGTCCTCGCTCGACTCGTCCGAGAATTTCATTCTCGGTCCAAAGTCTTTGCACACGCGGAAAACAGCGCTCCTTCTCGGTCTGTTTTCTCTGTCGCCCTAAGGAGATGATTTTTCTGTCTTTCTTTCGTCTTTCACCAAATTACACGGATACGATTGATATAATTCGCGATGCTGATGACCGTTGAATATTTCTTTTCACTGCTGTTTTGTTTTATTTCACGAAAAGAAATTCGAAAGAAGAATATTCGTGTTTTTTTTGTAGTTTTCGTTAATCTCTTTTCTTGTTACGTTTTCCTCTATACATACACGTTTATATATCACAAATATCAGAACTTGGAGACATCTCCCATGTCCCTCTTGTTTCTCTAAATTATTTAATTATATCCATGGCGGATGTTTTTTTAAATTATTTTGTGGTTTTCCATACACGCAAACACGGGACGACTCGTTGCGGAAATTCATGCGATCGTATCTTTCGTTTTCCACTTTTCTCGGGGCTGTTTTTCTTTTTTTCTACTTTTCTTTTTTTTTAAACGGTGGCCGGCAGTGTTTGCAGCTCGAACGGAAACCAGAAACGTAATTAGCTAATCTTGTTTTATTCGTAATTTATTTATTTCATTCGCCATTGACACTTTTTACCGTCTGCTCCGACGGATTTTACCCGATGAAAAATGCCGAATGAATTAAAATGAAAATCCGGGGCAGGGGGAGGGGACGTAAACAGACAGAAAATTTAATTCACTTAATTAAGCTTCAACCTGAACACGTTTTTCGACACCGCAATCCTGAACACGTGGGTCACTGGCGTCCGAGCCAACTTTCTTACTTTAAAATCACCTGGAAAATTCCGATAAACATCATACAGCTTCTTCGAAATGTACGTCAGCCTTCAACCTGAGCACGTTACTCGTTCGTGCCCATCGATTTCTAGGAAAATCAATACAATTTTTAGGTTGACAAAGCTTCTATAACATATGTGTGTGAAGGATGATTTATATCTAAGGGACTAATGCAAACGGCCGCTTCAGTGCCAGCGCCAGCGAGTTCTAATCAAGAACACACGCGAATGATTCAGTTCGTGAACATTCAACGAATAGTTTTCAGCAATTTTTTTTTTATTCTAAACGACTTTTTTTTTAGAGCAATTTTTTTATAGTTTCCATAGTTTCCATAATTCTATATAGAAATAAAATGAATATCGCGTTGCGGCCATGTGACGAGGTAAGTCACTCGCTTCGTCGTCTTCATAATACACGAGATGAAAATACTTTGAGTGACGTACCGTCTGACGAGGATTTAAAAATTGATCAGGAAAGCTCCAAACCCGTACATTGTGTAACGAAGATGAGAACTCGAAAAGCGAATTATAGCGTCGTCCAAATCGCAGATGGACCTTTCTTTGCGGAAAAACAAAATTTAAGTGGTCCGGAAACTCGGGGTCGGCGTTCGAGTTCGACCATTAGAGAACTTGAAACTGGTCCGAAGAAACTGGGCTCGCCATCGCTGCAGCCACGAGCTTCCGGAAGTGTGGTCATTGCTTTGTACCGATTAGATGTTTCGGTTCATGACCAAACCTTATGAACGAAGAGATAAAAAGAAAAACATCGAACATCCAGGAACAAACTTACGATAAAGGAACAAACATACCAGAGTTGAAAGGATTCGTCAGACTTTTGTATTTTTCTGGTGTGAAAAAGAGCCATTCGTCGTTTCGAAATTCTTAGTTATTTTTTACGATTTCGCGGTAAAAGCACACGTTTTAGGAGAAAACACACTTAATGGCTCCCATAAGCGAGTTGAGAGATATTTATTGGCAGCTGTTAATTAAAGTAATGGAACTCCATCAAGGAATATTACAATTAATGGGCAAAAGTTTAAGGATTTTGGTAAGCGATTTGATGCGAAAGTGTATATAAAAATCAATCCAGTACGTTACGGAATAAAAATTTTAAGCTTCATTGACGTTTGTACGGCTTATTTGTTTAGCGCTATTTCGTTCGTGCAGGGCGAGTGACTACAAAATTTACCCAAAGTCATCCAAGTCAAGTTTCTCGAGCCTGCATTTAATTAATATGCACAACATGTTCGGATGAAAAAAATATATTTCGATCAAAAGTGTTAGATTTCGACCGAGCAACAAGCGCAAATATATCGCCTGGGTTCGTCGCAAACTGACTTTCCACCGCTTCTGTTGGCCAAAAACAGCAGTGTTTTCTTTTTCGAAGATTTTTTGTTTTTTTCTCGTGGCCTCTTGTTTACTTTCACCGTCTTTCACAGACCCGGAAACATTAATCGTTCACGAAGTCGAGGCTCAACCAAAGCGATGATAGGTGTCTTGGAAAAATATATTCGCTCGATAATTTTATTTTGCGGATTGGAATTATACAAAATCGAAGCATTTGTCTCTGACCCATCGCGAATGCGAAAAAAATCGTATGGGCTAGCGATTTGTTCTCCGTAGCGCCGGAATACAAATTGCAAAACTGGTCAAAGTTAAACATGCCCCTTCTTTTGGTCCGTTGTAAAGTTCTATTATCGCGCGTTCCTCAGAATTTACTCGACAACCATTAGAACACAAACTTGTTCTTCTTCTCGCATTATGAAAATAAAGCCACGTTGTCGTCGCAATAATACTGTACCGTGTCAGTTGCAGCGGTCCTCGTGAATGTCCCTGGAATGTTTCTTTTGTCTTGTCTTACCCTGCCCACCTCGGTAAGCGTATAATCGTTCAACATTTTGTGAACGAATTAAACCGATCCGGATCAACGATCGCTTGCTATGACGTTACGATTAGTCTGATTAATTGGATCAGAACTTTTTCGATAAATTATATTTTGTCAGACGCCTTGTGGGGACTCTGTTACGACCCACCGACCGCAGTATTTTCGTTCGTGTTATTCCCGCGCGGGTGTCGAATCTTGCGTACGTGTGAGACTGAACAATTAATTTAGGCGACATCGGTATTCGTTTGGTCAATGCTTTAAGGAAAAGAATACAATACTTAAAAACATTAGTGTAATTTATTAAAACAAAGTAAAGAAAGGTGAGGTTTCCTGTTTATAACTCGCCTATCGGCAAACGGCTCGGAGTCGCCTGCTTGATGGCCAACTGTGGCGTGAACGACACGGCAAGTAAGACCGACATGGCGTTTAGTGTGTTAAGCACACAATATTTATTCCATAAAGTACTGATTTGCTTTTTGAGTATATTTCTGTAGTAAAAAGTTCACGAAAATTTAAATGCTGCACATCGAGCGTAATATTTATTGACAGAATGTAATGTTTTTGACACGTTAAACGCTATGGCTGTATAGTTTATCTTTCGGTCTAGCTCGTGATACCCAAGGTGGCCTGAACGAAACGCACAACTAAAGTATAATGTCGTTCACCGGTGACCGACTTGTTTCTTAAAGTCTTAACAGTTGCCGATAAATATCTCTCATACTCTCTTATTTCCTCTCACTAAAAGCACATCCGCTTTTGCCCCCAATTGCAAAAAAGGCCTAAGAAACTAAGGGGTTTGTAATCACCGTTCTTAACAATGTCGAAGTAAATTGCGCTGACAACAATTTTTCGACGAATACACGATTGCTCTTTTTCACACCAGAAAAATACAAAACGCCGATGTATTATTTCAATTCCGGCATGTTTAAAGGCTTTATTGTAAGTTCGTTCCTGGAGGTTCGATGTTTTCCTTCTTATCTCTTCGTTCGTAAGGTTTATCATAAACCGAAATATCTCATCGGTACGAAGCAATGACCAACCACACTTCCGGGAAGGTGTCCTCGCATCGACCGTAACACCATTCGGACCAGTTTCAAATTCTCTAATAGATTGAACTCTATTGCTAATCTCGAATTTCGGGACCATTTACATTTATATTTTCGATACAAAAAGGGCCTTCTCCGACGACCTATTTGGGCAACGTTACGATTCGCTTATCGAGTTCTCATCTTCATCACCCTCTTCTTATTGTTCGACGTCGGAGCTTTCTTGATCAACCACGAAATCTTTCACGTCAGACGTTACATGGTCTTTATCTCGTGTCTATTTGACACGTGAGAACACGAAGCGAGTGTCATCTGCACCTGACCGAAATACTGCCATAATCACTGTCTTTTTCCAAAAAATTATACAAACTTTGAATTTCGCTTCATTAGTCAGGATCCAAAAGAGTCAAAAAAATAAGTACTTGTAAGACAAATTACTTACCAAAAACTACTCGTTAAATGTTCGTAAAGTGAAAATACATCGGTCACTCGTGTTCGCTCTCGGTTAAAACTGGCTGACCTTGGGTACCAAACTGACCGTTTATGCCCTTTAGGTATAAGTCCTTTTTCTAGAAATCGATGCGTTAGAAATAATCTGGGCACGAATGAACCACGAGTTCAGATTGGTAATTAACAAGTGGTACCTGTTTGTCAATTTTGCTTATCTGGATCGGACGTACTGGGATAATATTTCGTCATTGCATTCCGCAATTTTAGAGGATTTTTTTTATTGATTCATTGTAATATAATATAATATAATAATAATAATAATAATAATAATAATAATCCATAATAATAGCAATAATAATAATAATCATCATAATAATGAAATAGGTATCATTATACTACTTAGGTACAGTTGCTTGATACTCTTTTGTTACAAAACAAACAAAGATGAAAAAAACAAAGAAATAGAGAGAAACGAAGGAGTGGAACAGAATGAAAAAAAATACAATATCGATTGCCCGCCGGCGTACGAGGTCGCGCCTGCACGTCCACGATTATTTTCGTTGTCCTTTAGAGTTTTTTATTTATGTTTTTATTTTTGGTTTTTATTATCATATCGGTCGTACCCTCGAAATAAGCGAGAAAGCGGCGGGACATTGCGAAGAATATTATTTTTTTTACGGTATGATTCAACGAAACATCATAATTTCTTCTTTGTTTTTGTTATCAAATCGTGGAACGAACAGCTGTAATCTCGACCGGGAGGAGTTTCGATGATTTAAAAAAGAATGGAGAAAATTGCGCATAGCCCCACGCACCGGAGGCGTATAACGTAATATATAAACATACACATATATAAGTATATATATATATATATATTTATATATATATATAGCATAGCAGTGGCGAAAAATAGCATGTACTATATATATATATATTTCTCGTATGTACGCAGACAACTCTTCCGTGTGGCAATTATTAGTTTCTCACCATCGAGAGAAAGGAAAAAAAATCTAACAAATATCCCTCCCAATTAAATCCAAATTCAATCATATTATAAGTAATTAATAATAATTATGCCGTAATATTAATAATGTTTATATTCATATCAAGATAAGAGAATGCGCTCTTTTTCCACTGTCCCTTTTAGCTTTACACTTGTCACTCCATTTGTTTTCTTCGTATCCTCTTCGAGCTCGTTTTAACATATCTTTCATTTTCTCCGGATACTTCCCTCTTCCCTAATAATACCGCACGCGTCTTGCGTCAAAAATTTCGGACAATATTGGAAGAAATTTCGTCTCGCTGTAAATTCTATTCGAGCAAAAAAATATTATTTTGTTTGTTTGTATTAAATCAAATTGATCAGATTCGCGTCTTTTTTGTTCTCGGCGCGCGCGTCGATATCGCGAAGATAATACAAAATTTCACATTTATCGTCCCACACCTCTTACGATTTTTCATCGAATACTCGAGTCTATCTCTCGTTACATCTTCTTTCGCTTGTTTCATTTTTTTTAAATTCTTTTCGTCACGACTATATTAACGTATATTAAAAATTATATTACGAATGAGGATAAATTAAGTTTCGAGAGGCTCGAAGTCGAGGCTCCTTTCACGCGAGACGTAACTTTTCAAGACTCCGTCCGTTTTACGACGTGGAGGTTTTTTTTTGTTTTTTTGTTTTTTTTTTAATTCTCGAGTCCATTCGATTCTATACGAGGTACGTACAAAAGTAGGTTATCTCTTAAAAGCAAAAGTGGGCGACTAAATTTCTTTTAGTTTCTTTCTTTATGTCAAATAAATTAAGGGAAACAAGGGGAGGGGCGCGAAGTTTTTATAAAACTGTTTTTGCTTGTGTTTTTTCCTTGCTTCGTTTACATAACTGGCTTAACTGGGGGGTAAGATTCAGTCGTGATTACTTCGGATCTCGATTTGGTTTTTCATTTCACAAGTAATCGATCCGTCGATCAATTGTCGTCGCGTCGATCGTTAGAAAAAGAAAAGCATTTGTGTTTTCATTCTCGTGTGTTTGTGTATGTATGTCTTTCCGAACCTATGTGCACTTGGTTTGTGAGAGAATTAAGTGTTATGCGCGCTCTTCGTACGATCGACGAAGCGCTCTCGCAGCTCGCTGTCGAGGGCTTCGCCACATAGGGACTTAAAGAACATGAATTTTTGTTGCTCATTAATTATTTCTCTATCCGTTTTCTTTCATTTTTCTTCTTTCGATTAATCAACGTTTATTTCAATTATATCCAATATTATACTCACGATCTATGGTATAGAGCTATACGCCTATGATAAGTATATTAAGGCCATGTTTCGAGGTTCCGGAGAATTTTAGCGTCACCCTTAATACGCGATTTTCAACTGTTTATCACTCCCGAAAGAAAAATTAAAGAAAAATTATAAAAACAAGAACAGCTATACACACACACAAATAATAAACACATTTTTCATCATCAATTAAACGAGCGGGAAGAGAGAAAGTACCAAGGACCCAGAACGAAAAGAGAGAGAGAGAGAGAGAGAGAGAGAGAGTGCGAGACAAAAGCAGGGAAGAATATGTGAAAATTACACTTTATATATATATATATATATGTATACAAGATGTGATTTTTTTTAAATATATATATAAAATGTAATTTTTTTCTAAATATATGATATATTATTACATATATATGTATGTATATATATATAATACGATTGGCTCAGGTTCGTGTTTTACACTATTCGTTGAACATTTGTTTAAGGTCATATTAATTATTATTATTTTTTTCATTTCTTCACTATGCGTACGATATTCTCACCCCCGGAGGAGAAAAAAGCGAAACTTGCCACAGCCAAAGTAAAAAGGATACAGAACGAAAAAATAAAATAAAAATAAAATAAAAGACGAAAAAGAATTCGTTGAAAATGATAATCGTTGGGACGACTGTCACGTAAAAAGCAAAGAAAATATATATATATATCCATATACATATATATATAATCCGAGGATAATCTAAAACGACGATTTTTTAGTATATGGTACGATTACAGGCTAACGAGAGTGTCTAGGAGCTATTTCGACTAATCCTACGATTGCACGAGAAATTGGTGTGAAAAAGGCGATCATTTTTTTTTCTTTTTTCATTTTCCCTCACACTCTCTTTCGATCGAAGTCGTTCTTTCATTCTCGCGGTCACGATTCGTGTTTATCGTTTTTTCGAAACTTCGACTCGCGTACGACCTGCATGTCTATCTCTCCATCTGTCGCCCTCCCTCCCTCGCTACCGCCCTCTCTCTTTTCTTTACAATTGAAATCGCAGAATATGCGGTAGAGATTGACGAAACTTGATAAAACGTCGAACATGATCATTATCGTTAATCTCCTTGACCAATATGCATTTTTTAATAAGTAAATAAATATTCAATTATCATATATACTTTCGTACAAGTGATCCTCGTTAAGTATAGCTTTCTTTTTGGGCTCCGTATTAATCTTGCATTGACTCGAGTGAAAATAAACAAAAATTACAACAACGAAATAGTACTATCGAGTTTTGGACGCGCAATCAGTTTTTTTTCCCCGCCGGTCGAACGATCTTACGATTTTCCTCGCCTCGTATTTAATAATATCATAGATTAATATTCTCGTTTCTTATATGGCTTGGAACAAAAACGAAAAAGGTAAAATAAGAGAAGACAGTCTTAAGATTCAAGGTCTTCCGAGAGTGTAACGCAAGTTTCGTTGAAATGAGCATTAAGGAACGGGACAGCGAAGAATATGTATTTCTCACTTTCGGTTCTCAATACCGCGAGAACGACGAACGCGCAACGAGAAAATCTCGGGCGCCAAAAATTCGTTGACTCGTGAAGAAGGAAAAATATCTTTTGAAATTGAGAGAATCACGTCGAAGTGAGCGAAAGAAAAAAAAACGTCACGGAATTATTATATGGCAACTGGATTATTTGGATCTTCCGAAAAAACAAAAACTCGGATATACAAGGTTTTTTCGGCAAAGTACGACAAGTTAAGAAAGAAGACGACTACGCAAGCGACCAGTGGAACACTAGAGTTTACGCTAGAGTTTCCAATAAAAAGTTACATCTCTAGGTTACGGTAATAGGATGAGTGAGATAACGGGGGGTGGGTTTACCGCACTGCCCGGGACGGGTGGAGAGGCACTGGAAGGTGGGACAGATGGAGTCGGAGTGAGGATTAGAGGTAAGGTGTCACGGCCCGTGGAGGGAGTAAATAGGGTGAGCTCGGTCGGCGGGGCACGGGCGGCCTCTGACTAGGTCAGAGGGATATGGAGCTCTCGGGATACGTTCAGAGCGGAGAGCAGATATCTGGTCCGGAGGGATGACCCGCGGTTGCCTGTCGTGAGGCCATGTGTCCCCTACATTCGTGAGGAGATCGGGGATCGGACGGAAGGGTTGGGGTGCGCGCGGGGGGGGGGGGGTCTTCCCGGCTCACCCTCCACTGTTTGAGGATATCACTATGCCCGTCCGGGACGCCAAGGGCCGTAAGGACCTGTTGTGGCTGAGGGCGGGGATGGGGGCACTTAAGATGGTGGGCTTCCGAGAAGATCTGGATGCTTGCGAGGTGTTGGGGGTGCAGGCTGCGAGTGGGGGTAGCCAGGCGGGGGATAGTAAGGGAAAGGGTAGGAATAACAAGCCGCTGGTTGATAGGGCAGCGGGGATGGCTGCTATCATAATGCACAGCGAGAGGAGGATGTTAGGGTTTTTGCCTCTAACGGGAAGCTGGAGTGGAAGTCCGAAGTGGCCAGACAGATCAGACGCCTAGGCGTCGAATCAGGTGCAAGGTACACTATGCAGATGACAAAAGTGCTGAAGCTGTACGCTCGTACAGATGACAACTCCAGCGAGGAGGTCGACTGCAAGTGTGTCGATTGCCCATACTGCGACACGGGGGACTTTAGCGCTCATGTAGAAAGGTTGGAACAGGAAACGGACCTGCCCGAAGAAATACAGGCAGGGATGGAGGAGTTTAGTGACTGGCCGAGAGCGGGAGGGCAGAGAGAGGGAGATGGGGTGGAGGGTGATGGTGAGGGAGGAGGGGAAGGAGAGGAGGAAGTGGTTGAGGATGAGGAGAAAGATGAGGACGATGGAGAGATCAAGAACGGAAAGCTGGACTACACGCAGCTCATGAGACATGGTGTGTACGAGGATGGAGAACCGGTACGACGTTCTAGACCTCGACCTTCCACGAGCAAATGGGAACACAGCCGGCGTCGGGGAGAAGGAAGGAAGAGTAATGCTCGCGTTGATGTAGTGGGCCAACAGCTCTTGCTGGAGCTAATAGCGTCTCTTGTAACCCTTAGGTTGCTGTTTACCTGGAGTGGTATCTGCCCGGTATGCTGGATAGAGTACCACTGGAGGGTCGACAGCATATCTTCGGATAGGATAGGAGACCTGGAGCACATGTGTCGGTGTGGCGGGGGAGGTCAAGTCCCCTCCGATGCTGCAGGGCTGTTGGATTTCGCCTTTACGGCGCCCTCGGGATGGCTGCTGGCCGTCTCGAAGATACACAATGCGGAGATGCACGCACTCAACGGGAACGGGATGACCCTGTTCGTGTTGTTGTTGTGTGTCTTGGGCCATTCTAACGGGTTCATAGCATTTAAGTGTGACGCAAGGGCCTCAAATATCACCGAGGTCGCGCTGGTGAATCTCCCTGGGTGTGAGGTCAGTAATAGGACGGAGTCTTCCGAGTTCCTATATGTACAGTTGTTGCAGAGAAGAACATCACATGTGGAAAGAGTGCGCGCTTGTCGGGTCAACATCCTAAGGCACATCAGCTATTGTGGTATGCACTCCCACGCGGCGGAGGTGGAGGGAGGGTTTGGAACATTCATGCCAGATTATTTGGATCTTTAGTCCGAGGGACAGTGTATCATTTTTTCTCTCTCCTTTTTACGCGAAAAATCACGGAATAAAAAGAAGAAGAAGAAGAAGAAGAGAGAGAGAGAGAGAGAGAGAGAGAGAGAGAGAGAGTACGAGTCGAAAATAGCAAGGATCGCTCCGGACCCCGGAGGGCGACAGCTCGTCCAGTTTTGGAACGTATATGTTAGCTTTATCGTCGATCGCTATCGTCGAGTTGAATAAAAAAAAAGACAACCCCAATTTAAATATTTTTTTCATACGCCTTTCTCTCTATTGCATGATTCGTTTCTTTAATTCTTTTAGATTTTTATATTGTTTCTTATCGCGTCATGTATCAGCTCGCGCGAATTTCGCAAAGGTTATCGTACATCTGTTTCTTTTTCTATAATGTACGATTTTTCTATGTATATATATATATATATATATAAATAGATATACATGAAATATATAGAGCTATTTTGCTTCCATAACGGGTAGGAGCCCCGGAGGATCGGCTGGGTGACCGGGCTTAGGATAAGCCATCAAGTTCGTTCGAAAATCTGATCAACGAAATACGAAAGAGAACTAGCCTAGTGCTCGCAACACGGTTGTACGCAAATATCCCCCCCCCCTCCCGCTTCCAGATCAAAGTGATTTTTCTTATCTGCCTTCTATAAATGTTTTTTGTATTATTATTATTGTTGTTTTTTTTCATTATTCTTCCGTTTACCAATCGATTAATACTCGCCCTTAATAAATTGGCATACACAATTTATACTCATAGTAATTAATTATAATTAATCAATCAAATATGTCATATATATATATATATACCTATATGTATGTATGTACGTATACATATACGCATATCATTGGTTAAATATAATTTTATATTATCGTTATTTGTTGTGTGTGTGTTTATATAAATTTATTTTGCTTATTCGATAAAAATGTATATATATATCGTAAAACACTTGTGTACGTGTGTTTTCATTCATCACTCCTTGTTTCCGTTTGTGTGTTTATTTTTAAGTATTTATGTTGGTTTGCATTCCACGAAACGTTGATTTGTTTGAGTTTGTTTTTTTCTTTATTATTCCATAAAAATGCAGGAAATGCTTGGGGCGTTTCGTTCAACAACTCAACGTCTTGGTTTTTTTGTCTTCTTTATCGTATCGTACATCGATATTTTGTTCAATATTTTCTCATTATTCGTAGGTTGTGTGTTTTTTATCTGCTATCGGAGCACACGTATCGTCGCATTGAAATGTTTTTGTTTTTCTCTTCTTTTTTTATCTCACGATCGCCAGAAATTCGGGCAGATCGTTGAAAAATTTATCGAGGGAGGAGAATATGCAAAAGGAGATTTCTTTCTCTCTCTCTCTCTCTCTTTCTCTCTCTCTGTTATCTTTCGTCCGAAGCATCGCAACAATATGTTATACGCGCAGGTCAGGTGCGTTTGAGGAGGGGTCGAGGGGCTATGAGGGGACTTAAGGTCACTTGTCTTCGTCTAAATACTAATTAATCAATTAATTCAATTAATCGTCGAAACGAGTCGTATCTTACGTGCGTTCTTCCTTTCTTTCTTTTTTTTTCGCTCTCTCTCTCTCTCTCCCGTCGCCCTCTACGAATTCTTCTTTGCCTATCGCTCTTAGGACTAGATTCGGGCAGGTTTTACGGAACAATGAAATTGGCAAACTATCGCTAATTCGTCATATAGTGAATTACTAACGAATCGGTTTTTTTTTCCGAAACATAAAATAAAAAAGCAAAGAAAGCAAACTAAATTATCGATCTTTGAGCAGAGAACAGTTTTTCTCTGGCTTGTTTTCCTCTCTTAATTGATTATCTTAACGATAATTATTTTTCAAAAAAAACCAAAGAGAAAGTACGAATTTACTTATACGACGAAAATGTTTTACTTTTTCGTTTAATAATTATATATTACCATTACGTCTCTCATTATCGATGAGGCACTGAGATGCGGAACAAATCTCCTCGTGGAATTCTTATCCGCGACTCGGAATTTTTCTCGTCATACACACACACACACACACAGGAACCCACTCATACACGTTTATTTTGTGATTTTTTTTTTCGTTTTTCAACTTTTCTTTCTTTCTTGTTCAATTACGAGAAGAATTTTCGCCCGTACACTGACTCTCCTACGACTTTATTCTTACTCGGAATTTGTTTATTTGTTGTTGTTGTTTTCTTCTCTTTGCCCAACTTCCCCAACTCTTCCGTTCGTGATCAGCGAGTATCGCCGTTTTATTTCGCTCTCTCGTTACGATCGTTACTTTCGATCTCTATACTGGCCGGAAGCGTTTGGCAAAATCCACCGGGATACCACGAGTCGACACTTTTTCGTTCGTCATTCGTCGCGCGATCGATTTTATAATTGTTATTTTCGTTTCTCCGTTCCCGGCGATCACAACGAGATTCACGATCGATCGTACGATCGATCCGAGTTCCGATCGTCGTAATGCGCGCAATTGGAAGGTTCTCTCATTTTTGTTTTCTCTCTTGTCCCGTTTTCGCGCAAGGAAGGCGATGATAAAGCGTGAACGATAAGGCACGATAAGAATAAGAATAATAATCGTTAACGATAATAATTATAATCATAATAATATTTAGTAGTAATAAGCGATTATTAGAAGAAAGACTGGTTTTCGAGGAGTGTTTATGTACGTTTTTCTTGTTCTTGTTCTTTAATGATAAAAATAGTTGAAGCACGCGTTCGTAAAAGCTTACGTTAAAGTACATATGCATTTGTAATGTATCGTAGGAAGAACGCATTATGTGCTGTTAATAATTGAGCGGCTACGTCGGAAAGTCTGTTTCTTTTTTTTCTTTTCTCTATTGTTATTATTTTGTTTTTTGTTATCAAGAATCCCGAATAAATTTCGAGAGTCTCGCCGATCAGCCACGGTTCGTCGGAGGTTGGTTCTCTTTTTTAGTTCCGTTTTTTGGTAAATCATAATTTCGCGACATGCCCCGTCGGCGTTACGAGAATCAAGGATACGTCGGGTTTTTCTTTTGTTTTTTTACTCACTCTCGTTATCACGATAGTTATACTAAAAAATTAAATAAAAGAAAAAAGAGCCGAGCTCTAGGTCGATGTAGCAAGAATGAGCGATTCGCGCGAAAGGAAAACAAAAAATACACACAAACAAAAGAAAGTAAAAATACACACTAATCGAATAATACTAAGGGATTTTCGTAATATATGTATATATATTTGTTTCATATCGATGATGTAGATTAAAAATTAATTAAGGTAATTAACATTTATGATTGGCAACACAATTAAGCGTATATCGGAGCAGTTGCGTTCTTTATTTTTCCTTTTCTTTCACTCAATCGCGATCCTTTCCGCTATTTTCCTCTCTCACTCTCTTACTCTCTCGCCTCGTCTATAATTCGTCATACGTTAAATCGTAACTCGTCGATATGACTAACGTTTGCGTTTTTCGTTTTTTTTCTCCTTTTTTCATTTTTTTCTTTTCCTTCCTTCACGCTATCATAAAACTTTGAGGGATGATAAATAGCGCGTCGATGGAAGAGAGTCGATCTTATTCACTCGTATTATGATAATTTTCTTGCTTCTTTCGCCGTACGATCCCAGCTTTTTATTTATATATATATATATTCTTTTCTTTTTTTTTTGTGTTTTCGTTTGCTTTTTCATTAATTGGATCGAAGATACCGTAACTGGAATGATCGAGTCGCGTAGAACCTCGTATTCGTTTAATTATTAAAGCTGGACGATCGTGTGGGCTTGGCGTTTTTTCTTTCTTTCGTTTCATAGCATTTTAGCGCTCGAAGAGGCACTCGCGTCATCGTTACACGTCTTCTGATTAAGTGTCTTCCTCCCTCTCTCTCTCTCTCTCTGTCTCTCTATCTCTCTATCTTACAATTCGGATCGATTACATTATCGTCATTGTTCGTTCAGCTAGTGATCGATGTGATTTTCCGACTTGGACACGATCGATATCGTTACCGAATTTATTTCGGTTTTTCGTTTTTATTTTTCTGTTTATCCTCGTCATCGTTTATTTTTTACCCGAAATCGATCGCGTTCCGCTTTTCGATGCAAGCGGGAACGCTCTCGAATCGTTTACGTTCGATCAACGTAATTCTCGGAGAATATAAACGCGAAAAGCAGAAATACGTAGCTCGATAGTCGTATTTAGGTTCGTAAATGTAAAATGTACAAGGGCGATTGAAAATACAACATCGAGAATCTTTCGTCCACGATCGCGCCTTTCGGTTTTTCTTTTTCATTGTCTAGTTTTATTGTTGTGTTTTCTTTTCGTTCCTCTCCGTCTTCTTCTTATTTCATTATTCTAATTGATTCGTCGCCGCGTTCGGTAACGATCGAAATTATTCGAAACGATAATAGTCGATCTCTCGCACATAATTTTCTCCGTTCACGCTTTTCCGGTCATCTTTCTCACTCATTCCTAATTCGACTTGACTCTCCTTCGACGTTTTTTTTCTTCCTCTGTTTTTTTTAGAATATACTCTAAAAATATGTTTCTTATTGATATTTTGAAGTTACATTGATCCCTCGTAGACGTATTTTTTTATTTTTATTTTTTTTCACTTTTTTTTTTAACTCCTTATCCTCTTATCTCGCATTTTTCATTTGTTTTACATTTATTTTTGGCTTCGTAGTGAGCAGTGATGAGAATAATTTTCACGAGACCTTTTCTTCTCATTTTCTCTCTCCCCTCTCTCTCTCTCTCTCTCTTTCTCTCTATCTCCCTCTCTCTCTCTCTCTCTCTTTCTCTCGCCCGAACCCCTTCGATACATTATTCCGCATTTTAGATTTCTTATTAGTTTTTCTTTTTTCTCAAGCGAAAGAGAACATTTTTGTTCTCGCTCGTTTTCAAAGCTCCGAGTATTCGAGTCGAAATCTCGATTGATTGGCCGTTATTTTTATCCCTTACGGGGTCCGAGGTAATATTTTTTCATTTTCTTTTTTGCCAAAACAAAATCGACGTAGAGGCATTTTCTTCTCGACGATTAAGTTTTTTTTTCATTTTTCTTATCTCGTTCTCCTCGCAATGTTACATGACTTTTTTGTTATACTTCGATATTTAGTCTAATGTCTAGTCGAATTTACACAATAATCAACTACGTAAAAATATGATTACACAAATAGCACTCGAATGACTTTGATTCACAAAGATAGTTAGAGAGAGAGAGAGAGAGAGAGAGAGAGAGAGAGGGAGGAAAAAAATATATATATAGAAAGAGAGAGAGAGAGAGAAGGAAGGAACAGAGGCTGAGAGGAAAAGAGACGAGGCGATTGAATTTAGAGAGCGAGAGACGACGCAAAAAAACTAATGAGATAAAAGTTAGATATGAAACTTTGATATTTCTCTCGTATAATAAGATTTTGGTTTTCTCTTTCTTCGTTTTAATTTTTCGACAACTCGAAAAAAAATTCGTTTGTCAGTACGTACACGCGCTTTTTCCGAATAAAATCCTTTGGTTAATTAAGTTAATTGCTTAATCAATTAAATATTTAACCGATCGATCGCTCGTATCGATTAATCGATTAGTCAAATTAATCGATCGAATTGATCGATTATTTATTGGCCACTCGAATTTGATGAAGGCGATTTGTTTTCTTTTTTCAAGTTTAGTCTTTTCGGAGCTTCTCCCGCGACATTTAACCCCCCCCCCCCCCCCCCCCCCAACCCCAATCTCGAATATTTCACTATTTCTAATTATTTTGGTTTCATCGAGTTTTAGATGTTCTTTTTTTTATCTCGATTAAACTTTTCGTTTACTTTTTTGTTAATACTTTTTATGATTTTTTGTTGTTGTTTCATTTGTCATCTCACTCTAAATCTGTCCGTTTCGCGTTCTCTCTCTTCCTCCCACACACACTTAATTATTTTTAAAGTAGGGCGAATTTGCTGAGCGCAGTCAGCCGGCTGGAATGAACACACGTTCGCTTTTGGAAATGTACCTACGGCCTAAGAATACTAAGTCGCACATACGTACAGAGACTTCGCCCCAAATTAAACGAAACAATCTTGGTTTTTCTTTCTTTCTAAAATTCGTTTTCACGCGCTTGGTATTTTTCGTCTTCTTCGAACCGGTACTTTTTCACGCGAATCGAATACGAATCGTCTACGGTACGAAAAGATCGGACGGAATACAAAAAATAGGAGAGAGTTCGTTAGAAAAGTCAAAGAAAAAGAACGACGTGCGAATCTTCGGGAAAATTAATCATCGAGATAAGTCGCGGTACAGGAAAAACGAAAACAAACAAAAACAAACAAACAAAAGAAATATTCCATAATCTTCAACGACGAAAAATGGATGAAACGATAATCGACATCGATGAGTTATCGATCGGGGAATAATTTATTATCGATAAAGTCGTTGCTCGAACGATAAATGAACTTGAGCTGTCTTTTTTGTCCCGTCCTTCGCGTGTACATTTTCTCGATTCGAGGAATCGCACTCTCGGCGTCGAGACACGATTTTGCATTCGGATTATTCGACGATAGTGCCGATCGTTGGTTATAATCGGAGATCGTTCAACAAGTATTACAGAAATTATCGTCGTAGGGCGATCGATGATTCGCGAGAGAGGAACGAAAATACAATAACAAAATTATTGTACAACGATAATAACGACGTTAATGGTAATTTACACGGTACCAGTAATAATTAAACATTTAGCGTATACGGTATATAATTTTGTTCTCTTCTTTTCTTGTCTTTAGTGGTAAACTGTAGTAGTAAGGGTGTAGTAGTATGCGTTAACAACTTAAGCAAAAAGAAAAATGAGTAAAGAAATAAAAGAAAAACAAAAAAAAGAGAGAAACATCGAAATAACGTTGCGGGTAGTCGTTAATATTATAGTAATAGTGTTATGCATTTATTCGCACATTGATATCGACACGAAATACTAAATATTCGTATATGCGTGCATATACGAAAATATATATATACGGTGTGTTTGTTGTTATATTTCATTGTCCGTTCGTTCGCTTCGTATTACCGAGTCTAGAATTGAGAGCCGTTTAATCAGGAATCTCCGACTCGAGATAAGTAAAATTCGTGCTTTAATTGTTTTTGTTTCTTGTTTTTAGATACATACATTTCTTTTATTTATTTACAGATAAAATTCGTTTTCTTTTCCTTTCCCTCGAGCGTTTCGTCGCGCTCGATGGCGTATCTCACTTCGCGAGATCACAGACTTATACTGGCATTTTATTTTTCTTATATAATTTGACGAAATTCATTTCTCTCTCTCTCTTTCTCTACTTCTTTCGCTTCTCTTTATTCACGATAAGTAAAATAAAAAAATTGAATCGAGTTTTAATCGTCCTAAGAATTCTACGGTTTGGGAACACCGCGCTCGAATGACTGCTCGAGTACACGGTAAAAACATAATATATTATTGTATACATACATACATACATACATACATATATATGGAGATAAGAAATTTTGAGTTTTCAAGAGGGACAGAACGAGAGTGAATGGATATGGACCCGTGCTTCGTGACAAAGGCAAAACGAAGATCGATTCTAAAAAAAGGCAAAAAAATAAAATAAAAATAGAAATAAAGGAGGAAAATACGAAAGAAAACATTAGGAACGAAATGTACGCGACTCGTGTGTGCGCAATATATTGCTGCGCATGCGCGCGATAAAAACCGAATCTTTAATGTCTTTCTTCTTCTCCGGATTATTTTTTCTTTCCGACCGGCCGACTCGCCCGCTCCGACACAAAGAAGAAAAGTAAGCGGGAACAAAAAGACACAAAAAAAACAACGTTACAGCAAATTTCAGGTACGAGATCGAGTTTGCCGATTGCATCGTTCGAACTCTCGAGAGCCCGGCACTTCCGGAAACTTTTTCACAACGAATCCTTCGCGAGCCGACGACGCGCTTAATTAGTCTCTCGTCTCGATTCTACAAATAACAAATCGGCAAAGGGGCATTGTTTAACGCCGTTTCTTAACGCACTTTCTGCTACAAAAACTAAACCAAAAAACAAAAAACAGAAAAGTTTTCTAATTAATTGTGAAAAAATTGAGTTGCGAGAGGAAAAGAAAAAATCTTTCTTGGTTTTCTTTTATGTAATTCGCGAGAGATCAATGACTACGATGGGCCTCGATCGCTAGCAGGCATAGGACAAGTAACGACGATAATGATACTAAAAATTAATAATGAATTCATTACTTACTACTTAATACCAATAATAATAATAATAATAATAATAATAATAATAATAAAACGAAATGTGAAAACAGAAAAAAAAGGAAAAAAAACACCTTTACTGACTAAAATGGCATAGAAAATCAAATCCTCCGGACTATAGTGTCGTAGGCCGCGTTTATTTTCGCATTTCTTGCGGACGCGTTAACTAGAAGAAAAGAGACGAAAAGACATTTCCATCGGTTGAGCCCGTGACTCCCCCATATATATATAAATATCGTTCGTCTCGTTTACGTGTGTGTGTATACTCGAAAAGAAAAAAGAAAAAAAAAAGAAAAAACAACAAAATTAAAACAAAAAGCCCTATGATTAGGGCGATTCACGCTCCCTTCACCGCGAACAAAAAAATTCTAAACAATTATAAATAAGAAGTAGGGGAGGAAGGGGCAATTGATAATAAAGGGCGGGTAAGTGCGTCGGAAAACGTTTTTTTTTTGAGCGGCGACAATGATTTGTGTTGAGCCCTCTCGCGTTTATAATATAATTCCTAAAAGCTGAGCGCCAATTTGCTAAACCCACATTTACTCTGACTTATTATTCTGCCTGTCTGCCTGTCTGTCTGTCTGTCTGTCTCTCTCTCTTTCTCTCTCACTCACTCTCGCAAATGTCAGACTAATTTTTTCTTGTTTGTATTTTTTGTTTGTTTTCTCACTTTCTTTTCGTGATTCTTTCTTATCATTGAACCTTTGTTTCTTCACTGGAACATATAGAACAACGTCGGCGTACCTTGTCTCTCGCATCCACCCGCGCAACAACATCTCTCACTCTCTCGCTTTCTTGTTTCCTAGACAACAGGAGAAACACGTTATCTTCTCGTTTATCTCGCGTTCGAAATTATTTATTACCGTTATCATTATTCATTTTTCTCGCTTGTCGCTTCCACAAGACGAAACGTCAACTATGATTATTATTATGTGTTTTTTTTTGTTTTTTTTTTTGTGTTTTTGTTTTGTTTATATCTTAAAAACAACGTCTCTCGTCGGACAAGACACGAGAATATCACATTGCAGGTGTGTTTCTTTTTTTTAACTTTTTTTCTCACTTTTTTTGTTATCTCTCTCTCTCTCTCTCTCTCTCTCTCTCTCTCTCTCTCGTAAATATTTAAGTTTTTGACACAAAAAAACCGTTTACAACCTCCTCAGCCTCGGTGTACGCATCACGCGGCATCGTAACGTGATTCGCAGTAACGCGCCTACTTCATATCCCACCGATCGTTCGTCGACCTTTTTTGTTTATTTTCTCTCTTTTCAACCTTTTAATTTTATCTTTCGTCCTCGTCTTCAATTCGCTTTTGTTTTTTATTCGGATCGTATTATGTTTTTGAGTTCTTTGATAACGAGGGACCTTCGTTAATCGCGACACCCGTCAACGCCTATTTTAACGAATTTCGTTTCGTCGATCGCCCCTCGCTCTCTCTCTCTCTCTCTCTCTCTCTCTCTCTCTGTCTCTATCTCTATCTCATTTTCGTTTTCTTCAATTTTTGTTTTCTTTCGTTTTCCATTTTTATTTTTCACAAATATTATTTTTACTCGTCGATATCGTCGTGTTTTTTTTTTAAATACGCACTCGCGTTGTCATGATTCGATCGTATCACCGAGCGAAAGGCCTACGAGGTGAATTGTAAAAATAAAAACAAAAGAAGAAAAAAACGAGACGATCGAACGAAACGAAAGTCGTAATTTTATTCGACTTTTTTTTGTTATTCTTAAGAATACTGGACGAGTTACGAAAGAAAAAGAAAAGAGATAGATATTGTGCGTCATGTTACACACGGATGCGCACGTACACACACACCCACCCCCATATATATATATGTATATCGTGAGAAGTTGAACGAATAAAAATGAGATAAAATGTCTGTCGAAGCGATTTACGATGATCCCACATTTGTCTTCTTTTTGTTTTGCTCAATCTTAAAACGATCTCTACACGACCACGGAGCAGCAATTTTCTCTCGTTTCACTCTCTCCCTCTCTATAAATATATAGAGTAAACTTTCTAATGCATTACAATACAGCGTGCGTCAAGCTAATCGCGTACATTTCACAACACTCAATGATAAACGATACTTATTTTTTTTGTGTTTTTGTTGTTTTTTTTTCTTGTTTGTTTAATCTACATATACGCTGAGGACGCTACTCCATAGATATAATATAATAATATTAATAATAATAATCATTGTAATAATAGTTTTAATAATAATAATAATAATAATAATAATAATAATAATAATAATAATAATCCTCGAAACAATAAAGAAAACTGTAGGCTAATAGCTCGTTATAAGTATATACGTATGTATACATATATATATACACGCATATATAATTAAAAATCGTTATGTTTTTTATCCTCGAACTTCTCCGCGATATCGTACTAAAAAAAATTATACATTTTCATATATCCATCGTGTTATTTATATGTTTAGGTGGCGGGTGACTGGGCGAAGGAGGAGCCGAGTTTTGTGATGCGCAAGATTTTTCTCGCCATCCGTCGATTTTTAGTCCGTTTGTATATATGTGTGGGTGTGTAACAGTTTACGAGGAAAAATATGAAAAAAGAAAAACAGTCTCTATAATAGTTTACAATGGTACGGATCTCAGTTGCATAGACGAAAACGGCAGACGCTCGCAGTCGCGAGAGAAGAAAAAAAGATTTAAAAAAAAAAACAAAAAACAGATTTAAAAACGATCAGTGATATAAAAGTTGATTTTTTATTTTCTCTCTGTCTCTCTCTCTCTCTCTCTCTCTCTCTCTCGCGCATTTTCTCAATTCTCATTTTTCTCTCGTGTCTCCCCCGGCGAGGGCACGAAAAAAAAAAAGTGTAAGGAAAAGTAATATAAAACGAAAAGAAAACGCAATTCCCTCTCTTACACGCTAAGATTCATTATCGTTAATTATTATTTAATAATATTATACCTATATAATCATCCATTGAACATCGGTAAAGATTGATCCATCGAGAGACCCCCACCTAAGTGTCTAAATTCAATAGTTATTATCACAACAAATATCTTTCTACAGCTCGGAGAAAGAAGTATTTTTCTTCTTCTTCTTCTTCTTCTCTTTCTATCCTCGTCTTTGATTCGATCAATAAATATTACTTCGACGACCCGACCCTCTTCGTACGCAATACTTTGAATTATCATTATGTTTTCTTTTCTTTTTTTTTCATTTTTTGTTGTCCTTAAATATTCATTATTACCTGTATCGTGGCTGAGTGTGTGAGTGTATCTGTTTTCGCGTCTGTCGCGTACCTCGCGTTAGCATCGCCGTGTACGTTTATTAGTTCTCTTTCTCTTCCTTAAGCTTTCTTCATTTATTTTCCTCGCCTGTATATACATATGTACTATATATGTATATACGCGTGTTATATTAGCCCGTTCTCAGACTCCCTGGCTAGTTTGCAATCTCTCTCTCTCTCTCTCTCTCTCTCTCTCTCTCTCTCTCTCTCTCTCTCTCTGTTCCTCTCTTTTCAGACTTCGAATCACGGGACATTTTTCTCTTTAATTCCCTTTCGAAAGATTTCGTTTCATAAATGCCAAGCACAAGGAACCCCAAAATCTCAGTATCGATCAACGAGAGAATATGTACAAAGTCCCCAATATTCGAAAATATATATATATATGTATTTAAAAAACGAAAACAACATCTCTCACTCTTTCAAGACAGTCTGATCGGGGGGGCAATGTTTTATGTGTTCCTTCCTCTTTCTCCCAACCACCTACGTGTCTTTATCCCTCAATGTTTTTTTTTTAGTTTTCTTTTATTTTCTGTCCTTTTTGTTTTTTTTTGTTTATTTTTAAAACACCAATTTTAAAGATGGGCCTATTTTCGAGTGGGGAGAGCGAACGGATTCGGGGCGCTTCGTATTACGTTAAACGTACGTCGCGGAAAAACTGGTCGGGGCGCTATACGTAGTTTTGACTTGGTTTGCCTCGGTACCCGCAAGAACGAAATTATGAAGGAAAGAAAAAAAAAAAAAAAGAAAGAAAAGCCGCTTCGATCATTCGCCCGAGAAAACAACGAGGCTGCGGCGGGATGTTATCAACTGGCTGACTTCCGTGCGTCGCTCGGCTGATTTCCGTAAATCGTCCGTCGTCGGTGTCTCCTGTCGTCTCGCGTTCGTTTAATCAAGTCGAGCCACAAAGCGGTTCGAGCGGCCGCATCGGAAAATTTTATCTCTCACAAATTCGGTTTTTACGTAATTTTCTGTTCATCTCCCGTTTTCTCATTTACAATCAGCTATTATTTAATCCTAGAGATTACACATTTCCTTATCGCAGTAATAATATTCGAGGTCTATGGTTATCATTATTCATTACATCACCCATTAGTTTCGGTATTTTTGAGTTTCACATTTTTCAATATTTTTTTTTATTTTATATCTATATATATATTTTTTTGTTTTTTTTTCGTTTTTTTTGTTTTATAATTTATTTTTTAATTAAAAGCTTGGTTGGTGTGTGTGTGTGTTGGATGCACCCGGATTCGTATCGTCCCGTAAATAACTCGCGATTGTTATTTTATTACTCGCCTTTGTCTAACTGCGCTCTCTCTCTCTCTCTCATCTTATTTCGCTCCCTTCTTTTCTCTTTGCAAAACACACACGCAAACGCACGACACCGGAAACCATCGAACACGCAATCTCCCCCCCCCCCTCCCACCCCCATTACACATGTACAATAATTATGTAGTTCGCCTTCTCCATCGCCTCGTCGTTTGGTTTTCAGTCCATCAGGTACCTTCGACGTTGGGGAAAAAAACAACTAGTAAATTCGACGCGACTCCGTTCCGAAAAGTCCGCCCATAGCACGTACGAGTTTGTCCGTAATATATTTATTTTTACTTATGTTTTTTTGTTTCTTTTTTTTCCTTTCCTCATTCACATTCACATTCACATTGACATTCTCATTTTCATTTTCTCTCTCTCCCTCTCTCTTTCGCTCCAGTTAATCTTTCATTATTAATTTAACGTTCTCTCCTTAAAAAAATTGATGCTTCGCGAAAAGCTCGCGGTACGAAGACCGTAATCTCCTCTCGATTGGGCCGTGTCAGCGGTCAGTTTTCCTTTTTTTTTTGTTTTTGTTTTTTTTTTCGTATCACAAGGAGGCATAACGCATTTAATAGCGGGCCCAGTACTTAATGCCACCACGACTTGACTCGAATTAAAATGTGATGTTTCTCTCTCTCTCTTTCTTACATACACGCACGCTCGCTTTCCCTCACTAGTTTATCGTCTTTGTCATTGTTTTTTGTTTTTCCTTTGCGCTTCGGATGTTTTCTTCATCCCTTTCTTGTTTTTGTTTTCATTTCCCCGTGTTTTTTTTTTATTTTCAGCCAGTCTGCGGAGTCGAGAAACGTTTCGCGATATTTTTCGCAACATTGCTCCCCCCACCCCCTATTATCCATTGTCCCACCCCTCCGTTGCCGATTCTCGGTCATTTAATTCTACATTTAATAAACGGTACAGAGACACACTGGACATTGGCACGACAGGTGGCATTTTTTCATTTTGTTTGTTTGTTTTGTTTAGGTTTAATATAGAATAAAATTTACGTTATTGCGATAACATTTGGTATCGTTGTGTCGTTGCCCGACCAGCCTGAATCTCTTTTTTTTATTTCTGTTTTTTTTTAAATATTTTTTTTCCTTTTTTTTTAGTTTTTCGTTTCATTTGTGTTTTTCATTTTCGTCTCTTTCTTATTTGTTTGTCTCTTTGTTCTCACGTTCATCTCTCTTGGTGCATACCACGACTTTCGAACATTCGGTTTATGATTTACTTCTCCGTTCTTTTTTTTTTCACTTTCGTGATCGTGAATCTCTACCATTCCCCACTGGCAGGACGGCGGGCAGCGACGTCAATGCTTTGTTTAAGATTTTTTTTGTTTCTTCGTTTTCTCACTCTCTCTCTCTCTCTCCCTCTTTTCCTCTCCCATTTTTTGTTTTGTTTGTTTTGATTAGATTGGTACAGTCTAAGTTTGATACTCGCCGCAGTCTTTAAACTGTCCAACAAAAATGAAAAATATATAATTGGGTAACGCCCGTTTTTCCCGCGAACACGGTTTTTTTTCTCACGCTCCTCCACTCAACTCTTGCCCCCTCCCCACCTTCTTACCTGCATCAAAGAGTTTCTTAGAAAGCGAAAGTTAACTGACGCGGCTAACGTCTCTATCTTTCTGTCTCTCACTCTCTCTCTCTCTCTCTCTGTCTCTCTAATTTTGTTCTCTGGGAATCGTTTTTGGCCTAATTCGAGCACTGACAATGACGATGTTTCATCTACATTATTATTCATTTTTGTTTCATTTTTCTTTAAGTTTAAGTAACTCGTTCGAAAGAAAAAAAGAAAAAGGAAAGAAAAGAAAGAAAAGAAACACCTCGCTCTCCCTAAGCTTTTTACATTAATTGACATTTCGAGAAGACTCTTGTGTAGAGAGCGCGTATCTGCTGTTGGTTTTTTTTTTGTTCGCTTTCGCGTTTTTCTTTTTTTCTCTTTCTTCTTTATATTCATATATATATATTTATATATACATATATATATTCGTTTCGTTTCGTTTGTTCTCGCCCCGGAGTCCCGCGCGAGTTTTAAACCGCGCGCCCGAGAGGGGGGGGAGGGCAGAGATTTCGGGTGAGAGTGAGGGAAAATTATCGGGCGTCGCCTTGATATTATCGTTGAGTCGATTCGATAAGTGTAGACGACATTAACACGTAGTTTCTGTTTGTTCGTTTTTTTTTTGCTTTTCTTGTTTTTTCTTTGTTTTTAATATATATAATAATATAATCGTAAAACGCGATAAATTGTGGATGGGTGTAACGAATCGGGAAGAGATTCGCGTCGATATATATCACACATCGACGTGCTATTTTTATAAGTTTATAATATAATAATTTATATTATCCATTATTTATAGTCTGTCTCGTGGATCCGTTTGAGATCGTCGGAGTCGTGCCTCGGTCGTTTCTTTTGTTTGTTTATTTATTATTTGTTGTCTTCGCCATGATCGAATTAGTAGTTTGGAGAGAGAGAGAGACAGAGAGAGAGAGAGAGAGAGGGGAGAGGTTGAGGAGACGGGGTGTGGTGGCGCAGGAGGCGCAGGCGTGCGAAAAGAGGAGGGCAGCCGCCATCGCCGCACCGCGATAATTCTCGACGACCAAACAATAATATTATCGGTCGTTTTCCATTGTTTTTTCTTTTTCGATATTGCGCTTGTCGTCGCTCGTGATTTTTTTCGTATCGTAATATTGTTGTCGCTGTGGCTATAATCGCTGCTGCGCGCTCTCTCGTCACAGACTGAGTATTTTTTGTGCGAACTGACTCGTTCTCTACATCGACTCACCTCCCAGAAGATCTCCGGGCAAATACAAGTTGAGAGAGCTCGGTGTGGTCCTTTGGGTATCGCTGCTGTCGATACCCGTGTTGCTCCACAGTGAATTGCTCGCTGGTGGCGCGCTCCACAATTGACTCGAGGTGCCGCTCCACGTATCGGGTGGCGGACCAGCTTTCGTCGTCGGTCTCATTGCCCAACCGCTGTTACCACTACCGGCAGTCTGTTGTCCACCACCGCCGTGACTCAGTGTGTGAAGAAGCGCGTGTGCCTCATTGTCGACCGGTGATTCCGCGAATATCGTTGTATTGCCAAGTACGCAATTGTTCAATGCACCTTGGGCCTGGTTTTTTACAGAAAATTAACAGAAAATGTAATCGGGCGTTCCGGTCGTTGCGTACATTTTCCACATTTCTTTTTATCGAAGATTCGAGCGAAAGAATTTTACAAAAGTATGCATTTTTTAAATATTTCTCACAAAAAGAAAGTACTCTTAAAAGTTATTCTTAACTCTCGTCAGCTAACGTCATCTTTTGAGCATTTTGTTCTTCGCTTATTTCATAATGTTTAAATTTTAGAAAAAATCTGGAAAACGTCATGGACCTTCTTTGAACTCTTAACTAAATGATAATACTTTGTCCCATGAGGAAAAAAATGTTTAGTAACGATTTCATGCAAAATATGAAGACGTATCGTAACAGAAAATTTTTGCCTGAACCAAAATGACCCATCGTTGGCGTTTGAGGGTTAATATATATCTTTTTAATTCGGAGCCGACGCAGTCTCGTTCGTTTCGTTTTTTCAATATTTTAATCAATTTAAAAGATTCGCCTTGTTAGGTATAAGGTTCCGCGACTATTTTCATAGAACTGACAATTAGAAAATGATCTTGGAGGATGTTGGATCATATTTAAATTTATTTCTCAAGAAAATTGCTGAATGAAAAATCGTTTATAATTCTTATTATTATCCATGAAAAAATTTAAAGGACGTTTTTTTCCTACATTTCATCCATTCTTAGATTTCCGAATGATTTTAAGAAGAGTCATTATTTTTTTTTGGAAAAAAACGAGGCGTGAAATTAAATGTCGTTGTCGGAAAGAAGAAAGACAAATATGGCGTGAAACAGAGTCGAAGGGCAGGTAATCTTACCTTGGTCGCTTCGTCGCGCGTCGAGTACTTCGTAAGTGCAATTCCATGATTGAGATATAGACGGAAGTCCAATACCGGTCCGTGTTGCATACAGAGAGTTTTAAGTGTCGAGCCGTCGATCTGTGGTGTGAGATTTTTCAACAATAGCCAAGTACCGGAAGTCCAGCCGGCCGATTTATTACTGCCAAGACCGGGTGGCGGACCGCGAACTCTCATCGGCACACCCCATACCTCGGTCCACGTGTTCTTCGAGCTGTTGATCGAAAAATCAGTCGTCAAAATATAGTATAACGATTTATCGTAAAAAAACGAAGAGATCGCTTCGAGAAGTGGAATTTGATGCGTTCCGTGTGTGAATTTTTAAATACCTGGCAAAAGCACTGGGCGTCGTAGCGGGTGGATTGAAGCTCCATGTCGAGTTGCTCAGACTTGGAATCGAAGTGTCAGGATTGACGGATTGCGGAGGGGGCGAAGTCTTGCTGCTAGACGAGAATATCGCATCGGGATCTTTGATGGCAGCAAGAGATAGCGAACGTACGACCGAGCCTGGAGTAATGCTCGGATCATCCTCGATGTTCTTCATCTGCGAAAATAGTGAAAAAAAATAGAAACACGCCGGTAAGTTAAAAAAACTGTTTCCATAGTAAAATAGCAACATTGTTTTGTTCTCCCGTATACCAAGTGTTGTTTCACATCGATTTTATTATTCATTATTTTTATCGGCTGGTATCGTTATTGTATTTGCCTTCTCGCCGAGACTTTTACTTGCGAGAGTAATAAAGAAACGAGTGCGTCCGCTTTGTGTTAATAATATTCACGTTCGCAGAATAATTGTTCGAAAGTTTGAAAATTACCTTCCACGGCTTGCCAGGTTCAAATTCGGGCACGAGATCGGTGAATGCGGTACCGCCGGGTTGCCAATCTTTACCATCGGTAGCATCGTTATTGCCGGCATCGGGCCAACCGCTATCACCGAGTCGGCTAGACCACGTACCGTCCCCTTGTCCCAAGAGAGGATTCATGTTCGGACTGCTGTGCGTGTGACCGAGACCAACGGGTGTCTGCGGTGGTTTGCTCGTCGTGCCTGGAGCTCGCGAGAACTCGTTGGCGCTCAAGTCGCCATCTTTGTCGAGCGAGGGCAACTTCCATTGATTCAAACGTGACTGTTGTTGACTCTGCAATCGATCGAAACACAGAATCAAAATCTATGCAAATTTTCAATCCTACTTTGCGCCAAAATATAAATAACGATGATAAAGTAAAGAAAATGAATCGAACGTGAAATACGTTGGCAAGGATGTAGTATAATGTTCGTTGACTCACAACAGGTGGCTCTTTGTTCATAGCCAAATCGCTGAAACTGTTCTGCAACGCCGACATCGGATCGTGGACCGACGATGGCTTGTAGTAATCGGACGTTTGCGACGGTGCGACCGGGTGTTGTTGCTGTTGCTGCTGCTGTTGTTGCTGTTGTTTCATGTACGTCGCTTGTTGAACGGCGATTTGATTCTGAAGATTGGCGATCTGTTGCTTCGTCTTCGTTATCTGTACGCTTATTTGCAACACCGTCTGACCGTTGCCTTTGAGCGAATTTTGCACAGAGTGCTGTTGATGCAATTGTTGCAAGACCTTGATCTGCTGTAACAACTGATTGAGTAGCAACAGTGTCGGAGGTGCGAGAGGCTGATTCAGTATCTGCTGATTGAGATAACCTTCCTGTACGGCGAGCTGGATCTGTTGCACGAGCATACGTAGCTGCTGAGTGCTCGGTGGATTTTGAAGAGTTCTCGATGCCTAAGAGAACGCACGCGATCAAACAGACAAAAATAAACGATCTTATTCAATTTGTCACGGAGCTTTGGACATTATTTACATTGTCGTTGTTCTTTTTTTTTACTTGCCCGCTAGAAAAAAAGTTCGCCCGAAACCAAAAGTCATGGAAAACCATGTCGTATTGCAAATATTCGTCCAGGACGATAATCGAGATATCCGAAGGATTCGCAGAAACCCGGCAAAATCGTTTTCCCCAATTGCGATAATAAAACTGAAGATATTACTTTTTATCGTCGTCCTTTTTTTGGATTATTTTAATGTCAATTGAAAGTTGTCACTCGTACAACGAATGGTTTTAAAAATTAATTTTCAAATGAAATATTTGTATCTTTCGGACAATTGGGGAACTCTGCAATTTTACCCATTTCAGTTACCTCTAGAGAAGCATCAAGTAATTCGGATAGAGCGAGAGAGATAGAGAGCGCAGGAGAGAGCAAGGTATAGAAGACAACACATGCTATAAAGCCAAGGAGCGAGGAAGCAAAAGCAACAAAAAGGAAGAGGAACAAAACTTAAATAAAAGCTTGTAAAGACAAATTAATCTGTACATGCAGCGACTATCGAAGAAATCCTATACTATTTTTCAAATAATGGTGTTAAGTGAAGAATAAAGGCGTAGAACGATTGTAGATAAAGCTTGCGAAGTAGCTTCCCGAACATGCGCCGTGCAGTTTGCGCGACGTAAAACGCAATACTATAAATTTGTATTAATAAAAAAAAGAAAACATAGGCTTGGTAACGCGGTAAACTGTCGCGAGTCGATATTTAGATACACGTCTGTGATCATTGTAAATTTAATTCCGAACAGAATGACTTACGGATGCGATAATATTTTTGTTTTTGCAACTTCGATTTATGGCCGCTAGGGGCGCATCGATAATACGTGCTTAAATATTAGCAATTTTTCTTTTGCTTGTTTTTTCTTTTTCTTTCTTTGTATATCTGGACACGTCGGGTAGGTTTTCACCTGGTTGAAAGGAGCTTGCGGAGGATTGGCACTCGGCTGTTGTTGCTGCAGTTGAACTGCCGCCTGCTGTTGCTGCTGTTGTTGAAGCTTGAGGAGACTGGCGCTGGCGACCGAACCACTAACGTTGCCGGTAGCCGCCCCGCTGGGCACCCCGGCACCCTGCGTTACATGAGAATAACCCTGTACCCCACACCCTTGTTCTAGCAAAATTCTAAATATAATTCGGCTACTATCAAATAATCCTATACATACATGTCGCAGGATGTTTTTCAGGACCATTTAAATTGCATCGAAACCACGATTAAGATAGTTCGCGTACGTATTCTCATTTTAACATTAGATCACACCGTTACGATTTCACCGATTAAGAAGTTTCACCAAGACCAAACCCAAGCATTTGCCACAGCATAATTTTCGAAACAGAGAAAAAATTATATTCGAAAATAATATTTCACGAAACAACTTTGTTTTAAAATTACTCTGAGGAATATATTTTTTTGTACGTTACTTTAAATCAATTTTCAGCGCTGTCGTTTTTTTCAAAAACATTCCGATCGAATGAAGCGATCGAATTAACTTTGGCTTTAAGCTTACGCAATATCAGTTTTTCGATACAAACTTTAAAGACGACCGATCTTTTAATTTCAATGCTATCATGTCTTTCAAATGATTCCATTCGATCGGATTATACCATTTTTTTAAATATGTCCTGGAAAATGCCCTGCGACAAAAATATGTTTGTTATATAATAAATTAAAAGGAATTCGTTTGATTTACAAAAAGCGCATACTGATGCGTCGAATGGCTGGCAAACCTAGATAATCGCTTAGTTACCGAGTCGACCTTTGCAATGAGAGAATGAAAGGTGGAGGGGGAAAGATGTAAACAATGTTGATAATTAATTTTGATCTGCAAGGGATACGGGTGATTTCGCGCCTGCGCAATATTTTAGAAGAATGCCTTCCATCGTTTTTTCTTTCTTTCTATAGATATCTTCACTCTGAATTGATTAAACGATTCCGTCATCTTTCCACGATTAACGCGTGGAAGCTTTGAAATTTCGCCGAATTTCTTGATCAACTTGATAAATACATTGTTCGATACTTCGGCGTCAATCGCACAAATTAATAACTACAGAAATAATTTAGAATTTGATATAATTTGACGGGGCCTTTGACCGCTCGAAAATGTTGTCAAATTTGTCAAATCTTTGTGGTGAACTTTATCCTTTAGTCGAACATTTTGTCGAACGAACATATCACGAGATCGTAGTTTTTAAGTTTTACTTGTATAATAAACGAATAAATTATTGAGGAATTCTTGCGAGAATCGACTACTGGCGAAGATTACAGAATTTTGAGGAATATAATATTTCTTTTTTCTGTATATGTTAAAAAAATGTAGTGTGATGTTACCTGTATATAAACACCTCCACCACGAGAACACCAGCCCAATTCTCTACCATCTCATTTGACGGAATAACGTATACGAGATAATAGATACGTCGTATAATTTGTTAAGATTATGTGTAGCGAAAGTTCAGACAACAAAACACCCGTCGACAGATTTCGAGCTCACACGCATCAATCATAAACATAATCTCGCTTGTTACGAAAAAGGTCCAGATTGGTGTTACGATTAAATTTCCACTCGCAAAAAGAAAAGAAACACAACTTTCGCTGGCTAGTTTAAATTCGTGAATCAAGAAGACATACAGCTTTTCGGGGTAAATTCGACAATAAATCCCTCACTCAAATCCACGGGCTATTCTGGTAGACCAGGTAGGTAGCTTTTCTCGTTATATCGACGCGATGAATTTTACGAGCAAGGAACGAAAAGAAAAGGAAACGCCAACTTACCGGTGGGAATGACATCTGTTGAGCGACGTGATTGAATCGCGGATAAGCAGCGGCTGTCGTGGCTTGACTCGTTGGATCGTAGGCTGATTGAGCGTCGTGACGACGCCACTGATCCAGCAGCTGGGTCGAGCGCAGTTGACTCAATAATTCTTGTGCCTCGTCTCTGTTCATCTCTCGCGTTCTCAGTGCAACTTCGACATCCTCCTTCTGCAATCGCGAGAAACAATCGAATGAGTATCAACGTATTGTTATTATGCCATTATCGATTAATTTAACGACGAAATAGTTATAACAAAAAAAAACCCGCATGTATAATTCAATTGAGAATCATTAAGAATTATTTTGTGATTAATTATGCTGCGACCACAATGAATATTGATATTTTTCAGAGTGATAAGCGATCGTTAAAAAAAAGTGTGTTTAAATCGTTTTTGCGGTTAAGCCACTCATCCCATCATGCGAAGGCCCTTTTTTTGTTCTTTTTGAGAATTAAATAAACATACAACTGCGAACTTTTCACCACATATTTATTAATATTTTGAGCAAACTTTACAATTTTCTCAGAGCAAAATTGTCGCTCATTGCTGAAGTACGCGTTTTTCTCGGAACTGTATTTTTCAAATTGACTTCCGTAATAACTCGAAAACTATTTAACCGATTTTGTTCAAATTTGTATGATATATTCAGCATATTTATAGTTCTAACTAGAACTAGAATATTTGGGATTTGTGTGAAATTGGACTGTTGATACGGTTTGAAAAAAATCGATTCCAAGTTTCGTCACTTTTTCCCTACTTTCTCAACTTAAAAAAAAACTATGACTGATATTAAAAATATTACAGTTCCACTTGAAACTATAGAAAAATCGGATAAATAGTTTCCAAGTTATCATGGAAGTCAGTGTGAAAAATACAGTTTTGGGGGAAACGCGTACTTCAGCGATAAGCGACGATTTTGATCTGAAAAAATTGTAAATTGTACTCAAAATATTAATAAATAAGTCGTGAAAAGTTCGCAGTTTCATGTTTATTTAATCCCAAAAAAGCGCAAAAAAAGTGCCTTGACATGGGAAGCCTTAAATGGGGACCAAGTGTATTTACCTTGTAACCAAGATCGCAGAGATAACGAAATTCTCGACTGCTCCATATGATCTCTTTGGTGAGTGTTGGTTTGACAGGATGCGCCCAGCTCGGTGTAGGGTCCATGTCGGTATCGGCCCAGCTACCAGCACCGGGTCCACCCATTGCTTTAGATTTGTGACCACCCGGTCCTCCCCAGGCGGCTTGATTCAACTGTGGTTCGTTCCAAGCGGCTGGTGTCTTGGGTTCGTCCCAGGACATAGTCTCGTGCGGTCCATCGGCCCATGAGCCGTTTCGGCCACCCGGACCACCAGGATGACCCCACATCGGTCCACCACCACCACCTCCTCCGCCGCCACCACCACCGCCTCCACCCCCACCACCGCCACCAACTCCAACCCCAACGTCCGGCTTTATTCCAGGCTGTCCCGACATACGATTTTGCGGCATTCCCGGTGGGCACTGCATTCCACCGCGTCCGAGATTCGCCGTTGGCAGATCTTTCCAATGAGAGACTTTAGTGCCTGGCATTGAGCGTTGATTGCTCGCTGGATTGGCCCAAAGGCTCGTACCATCGTCGTAATTAGCCACGTTTCTGCGTTGAGTCGGCGGTGATGGTTCTTCCCAGCCGGATGGTTTGCCCGGTAGCATGTCTTTCGGAGGCGGGGCTGCCCACTGATTCATGCTTGATGGATTTATCATCTTGGCGGGTGGACCGCCCGAAGGATGCTGATGGCTCATCTGATGATGAGGCGGCCCTGGTGGTTGTCCCCACATCGCGTCCGCGTTCGCACCGTTCAAACGTCCCGATATACCGCGTGGATCGCCTCGCATGTCGGCCATACGCGGGTCTCGTCCGGCCATCGGATCCATAACTCGCATATGATCACGAGGATCGAGTGTCATACGATGATCGCGAGGATCGCGCATCTCTCGTGGATCGACCGAACGAAGATCTCGAGTATCTCGTGGATCTATTCGAGGATCGCCCCAGCTCGAACCTGATAAACCAAACGACAAAACGATTCATCGATTTAAGAGCTGTAAAAACTATGACGTTATATGAACTTTGGTAATACATGGAATATTTCATGTTCATGGTACCACGAACGTCTCGAAGACAAATGATTTTGACGAAAGGAGAAAATTTCATTAAAAATATAACTCACCGCTCTGATTGGCAGTGGCACCGGGCCACTGGGCGGTATTCGGTTGACTCGGCGGGGGAGCTCCGGTCCACATGTTGGATGAATCAGCCGCATCGTCGTCCTCGCCCCATGTACCACCGATATTCGTCAATGGTGTATGACCCCAAGGAGTCTTGGCTTGTTGAGGCGGAGGTGGTTGTCCGCCATTGCGCAAATTTGCCTCCCACAGATCTGTACCGTTGTTAACCGGTGGTTTCCACATTGGCACTCCGTCTTTTGTTAATGCAGGCTCTGGCGACGCTGGCACGTCCCAATTGGTGTCTTGATTCACGTGTTGCTGTGGAATTGGCAAGAGAAAAATCAATAACTAATAATTAAATAAACTAATAAGTCAATAGAATTCATCGTTAATCTCTTAAAGGTTATATTATTTGGTTATTTTGTTTGTGTGTCCTGGTGCTATAAAATTTGTACCCAGTATGTTTTGTTTCGATACTTTGTCTTCGACATGAGTTTTTCAAAAACGTTGTTCCTCGATATGGCTAAGCCAAGTTTAATTTCAGGTGTAAATCACGATTAGACGATTTGTATTTAATAAATGGGAGAAGAACCAACAATATGTTGCATTCATTAGTAGAATTAAAAATTTCGGGCGAGAGAATTCTAAAAGTCTCTAATAACCCAAAGGATAATTATTAAACCAATTATTGTGAGGTGAATATTTATTTTCACTTGGCTAACCTCAAAATGTAACGCGCGCTCACTTTTCACCTGCATAACCGTGCTTTCTATTTTATCCCGAAGTATAATCCTACGCTGGGAGAACATTTTCACGGAATTGAAGAGAAATTGTTGAAAAACAATGTTTCTTTATTCGACTAGTCTTTGTTGTCGTTTCAATGTGAACGCGATGTGAAATACCGACAGTGGCGCTATGGGTACGAATAAGGTAGCTTTATGTTCACCCTCGCAATTTCTCCCAAACGGTTAATATTTTGTGAAAAAGACATGAACAGTAAACCGCGTATTTGTGGCGGCGTCTTCGTCGTTTTCTGTTTTTATCCGGAAATCAACCGTCCGCGAACATTCGATGACTATTAAGCGACCGAGGCTCCAATGAAGGACCACGGGTAAACGACAAAGGACGTGTTTATATTCCAAAAGACTCGGTCAGTGGCAAAAGTCGAACTCTCATTTTGTTCGTAATAGCTGACCTTTCGAAGAACCGAAGAGAGTAACGAGCCGAATCTAACAATGTCGGTATATTTTGCGCGAAAATTCAACAGTGTGGGAGAAAATGGGGATGGAAAGTCCCCGCAACTACTTTATCAGTACGTTTGTTCGAAACAAAACACAGAGTAAAGATTGATTTTCCAAGTATGAAAAAAAACGCCATTCTTTTTTTTTTTCATAAACTAGCGAAAATGCTCTCTACCGGATGTCAGCTTTGGCGCGTATATCCTTTAGATTATCTCCTAACTTTCTAGAAGGGAAGAACGAGTGGGATGCGAAGCCTTGGAATATGGGATGAGGACAGTCTGTGACAATATCCGCTATTTGTCATAAACGAGAATGAAGCAAGAGTGTTGAAGATACGTCCAAAATTATTTGAGTGATCCCATGGAAGCGAATGAAATTACTCCCGTTTTCTTGAACAGATGATTTAATAAGATGCATTATAAATTTTTATAAAAGAAAGACAAATTTATTTTTCTTCGAGAAGTTAACGGTTTTCGTCCATAAAATACTTCAAACCAATTATCCATATTACGTTGAATTCATGTGCGCGGTTCATTCCATTGGCTCATAAATTCATTAATGAAAAACAAATCATAAAATGGTCCCGAAGAGGTCTGATGATTTATAGAATAATAGAAGATATTTCAAATGAATATCTTCGGTTACCAAACCCCTCGATGCTCTTCGGCTCGATCTCGAGTGTGTCGATCACTTTAAGAACGAGATTCCCAAATTGTTACACACGGTGCAACCGATTGAGATTAGGCTAAGCTAAATTCCATGCCGAAGAATTTACGAGTCGCGTTTGAGAGGGTTTTACAAAAAGCGAAATGCCTTTTTAAAAAAAAACGAAAAGTAAGAATAGAACTCACCCGACCCCATCCATCCTGACTGAAAAGAGCCTCTCTCATCGTGTTCAATTGTTCCAGTTGAGCTTTGGTCGATGGATTGGTAGCTACCACCGTGCCGGTAGTCGCAACTGTACCCTGGGTCGGATTGCTAACTTGATTGTTGTTGACGTTCGAGCCCGATGGCTGTTGTGGCACATTGTTACCGTTGTTGTTCTGCGACGATGGATTCGGAACACCGGGACCAACTGGATTATTTGGCTTTCCTTGGGACCATTGCCCAGCGCTATTCTGGTTGCCCTGAGTTGGATTCGACGACTGCGAGGTTGGCTGCCCGGATTGTGGATTTCCTGGTTGATTCGGATTGTTTACTTTGTTTACGTTACCTGAAAGATAAAAAATAAAACAATGAGAGTACATTAACGAGTCGTAACCGACGAAAGAGGAAATTGTATCAATGACAGAAAAACGTGGAAGTCGCTGGTGGGTTGGTATAAAAAAAAATGATAATGAAACGAATAGATATAAAATACGGAGGTTTTCTTTTACATAAATGTCCATAAAATGGATAAAAAGAAATATTCTCACCAGGATTGGTCTGAGTTCCCGGTGGTCCCTGATTTTGATTCGCGTTTGGATTACCGGTGACGGGTCTATTGACGTTGTTGCCACCCCAGTTGCTCGGTGGTCCGGCGCTACCGGGTGGATTGCCCGGGGTACCACCCCAGCCCGATTGATTAGCGTTGTTGTTATTCGGGGTGGTTGCCGGAGCCGAACCCCAATTTGCACCACCACCGCTGTTCAACGAGCTTTCACCACCTCCGCAAAGTCTCAGGATCGTCGGTATTCCCCAGCGTTGTTTGTACTCGGCAATCGGATCGTTGACGACGCATCCTCGGTGTTGTCGTTGCTGTTGGTCGGTCTCGTTAAAACTCGTACCAAAAATGATGTTTAGCGCTTTCTTGAGCTCGTCGCGTCTCTCCTCGCGATTCGTCTCGTTGTTTTTGTACGCGACTCGGTATGCGTCAATGTGATCACGAATTCGTGGCATCATTATTGACAACAAACTACTCGTCGAAGGCCTCGTCGTTTGCGTCGCAGCTTCGTCATATTCGCACTTTGTAATATCTTCTTTTTCTCCTTTCTCGTTCTCGTTCTTCTTCTTCGTCTTCTTCTTCTTCTTCTTCTTTTTCTTCTTCTTCTCCTCCTCCTCCTCCTCATCATCGAATTGATTATCTTCGTTCGAGATTTCATCGTCTTTAGCGTCGTTATACTTCCAATCGATGTATGAGTTATCGATGATTTCTTCGTCAACGTGGCACGTTGTTCTGGCAACGATATTACTGGTCGTTATATCGTCGATCGATCGTGACGATGTTCGAAGAACGTCGTTTATGGGACGATCGACGACGATCGGTGCGTACGATCGTTCGTCGAGACGAAGGTACGCGGCATTAAAGTCGTGATAACTCGTTAGATTCACGTCACGAGATACAGGTACATCGTTTGTTTGGGATGTGACGGTGGCTGATTGGCATTTAAGCGTCATCGTAGGCTCGCAGGTAGTCGGTGTAGGAATGTTGACGATCGTACTGTCAATTTTCACATCGTGACACGTACAATTTTCGTCATTTTCGCCAAATCGAGCTTCATCATAATCGTCGTAATCTTCCCCCTTAATCGTCATCTCATCGTCGTCATTATTCATCATCTTATCATCAACTTTCTCGTGAGATGTTTCAGACTTATCGCCATACTTAACGCTCGGCGTAGACTTAGATACGGACTTAACATACTCAGAGTTAGATTCAAGATCAACTTTAGTAGACACTTGATACTTGTTATTATCCTTAAGACTATCGTTGAGAGGCTTGTTAGACTTATCGTTATCCTGAAATGAAAGAGCACCAACAGTAAACATTGTTGCTTCGGTACGTCTAATACCATCATTTTGAGACCCTAACACGCTAATATTAGTAGTCGTTATATAACTAGTCTTGTAGCACACAGCGACGTTAACAATGTCTTCGATAACATCTTGATTATTGTTACTAATATTCATCGTATCGTCGTAATCATCGTTTTCGTCATCGTCCTCGTCCTCCTCCTTCTTCTTCTTCTTCTTCATCGTCGTCGTCATCATTATTTCGTCGTTTTTGTCCTTGTCCTCGTCGTCTTCCTTATCATCGGCCAAAACGACGATTTTCTCCTCAGTGTTATTATTATTATCATCATCATCATCATCATCATCATCATCAGCATCATCATCATGATCGTCATCATTGTTGAAATAATAATCGTAATCGTTAATCACGTCAATCTCGTCGTCGTAGTCGTTATAATTATTATTACCAACTTTTTTATCATCGTAACCCTTATTCATTATCAATAATGGAACACATATGCGTTGCTTCAGCTCGTTCACGGTGACGCGATCTATTAGATAATTATTTGTAGTCGTAATGCGAGACTCTGCTCGGACTTTAGTGAGATTATCCAGGAAAGATTGCAATGTGTGGTCGGTGATTTCGTTTTCGTAAACGATAAGCGTAATGGAAGAACCGGCGTTATGCGCCGTTGAATTTTTTCGTACGCGTGACTTATTCGCGACATATTTACTGTCGTTTGACGATTTTGACGTCGTCGAGAGAGCGTTTGGTACTTCGACGAGTTCAACATCACGGTAATGAGCCTTCGTGAGTCTTTTCGGTGATGACACTCGCGCCCGCGTCGTCCTCCTCGTCGTTTTTTTCATCTTCTTTTTCGTCGTCGTTGTTATCGCGTACTTTTTGTACATCTCGTGTTCGTGATTGGCGCTTTTCGACGACGACGACGACGACGACGACGACGACGACGATTCGATCGTTGACTTTACGTCGACGTTACGAATTAACGTACGAACGTTGAATCTCGTACGATAATCGATATTGTTGTTCGCGTCGATGTTCGAATCGTTTTTTTCATCGTACTCGACAAAGACGACGCCGTCGTCCTCGACCTCGTCCTCGTTATGATCAACTAGAATAACCGGGATTTCGGCGTCTACGCCAGCGAGGCCAAATTCGGCCAGGAGATAGTAGTCACCGTGACTTTTTGAGCTGAGCAATATCACAGACTTTGAGTTATTATTACAATAATAATTATTACTTACGAGACTAATATTAGCCTTAAATTTATTGTTTTCGCCGTGGTCAAGGCGGGACCCTAGTAAGGAGTAATTGTCGACAATGTTGGCGTGACGCGACTGCCGCTGGGGGCGATCAGACTTGGGTATCCTAACTAGGCTAGGTACCCCAGCGGGGCGGCGCTTATCACCCCTATTTTTCTTCGTCTTCTTTACAACTAAGCGTACACTTAATTTTAGTACCCTAACGCTTATATCACTAAAGCTATCCTTATTATCACTTAACGGCTTACACGTAGACTTAGACGTATCGGCGGAGCTGCCCAGCTGCTGACCAAACAGCGAGCCCGGTGTTTTTTGCTTTCTGTACTTGTGATGATTATGTTCTGCATTGTTGTGGTTATTTACTTTATTATTATTATCGTAGGTTAGAAGGTGATTTGTTGGGTTTTTTGTGGTTTCTTTTGCCACTGACTGGCAGGCCTCGCCTACACCGGCAAAGCTGAGCTCACCTGCAATTAAAACAACACAAAACTACTATATTTCGGGTTCTCTCTGTTCGACCCTTTCTTTCAAACTTCTTGAAAGAAACTCTGTTTCTCTTATTTCGGCCCTAATTTTCTTCGATCTTCGCTCGTTCGTTTAAACATCAACAATCAATCGTTTACGCGTGTATCGAATAATCTACGAGTTTTCAAACTTTTATCAACATTTCCCATTATCAACAAAATTTATAACGCCTTGTATTTAAACAAATCGTCTCTACCTGTTCAAAGGAACACTATCGATCATAATTTTCAAATGATAATGGCTAATCTTTTTGAATCCGTAACTTCTTTTTACTATCTGTGCTAAATACTCTCACGGCGAGAACTTATTTTGAATTCTGAAAAGTGTTATAACCAAGTAACGAAAATTACAGCCTTGTAATCTTTGAGCGATAGATATATATATATTGGCTTCTGGATGATCAATAATTTAAGACCCGCATGGCCAAGAATCTTGTTCAGCGTTGAAAGGCATCGCAATAATGCCTCATTTCAAAATGCTTGATTTTGTCCAACCCTGGGATATTATTTCAACAACATAGACCATGAAATTCGGAAAATAAGAACGAAATTAATTTTTCACCACGAATTGGAGTTCATTTAGTTCAATAAAAAAAAAGCTCTTACTTCGGGCCAGGTGTTCGACCTTACAAGCGTGCAAATTCGTGATTGTTACGTTTTTCAACCAGCAATTTCACTAGACATAAGCAAGCTTACATTTTTTTACATCACTCCGTGATACCCTAATTTACAAGGTTTCCAGCCGAAAAACGGTGCATTGTTTTTGTCGTAGGGTTAAAGTCATTCGATCTTTATTTTTACGTTTTTTGTTTTCTACTTGATTCATCTACAAAGCGATTCGACGATTTTCTACACTCGAGCTGATCTAGTAACGATCTTCAGCTTCCGAAAGGGGTTACGTGATAAATGCACTATTCGTTTCCGAACGATGATCGATCATCGAAATAAAAACTCACCAGATTGGCGTGGCAGGACGGTTAAGAAGTCATTGGCGGCGGTAGCTTCGGGGTGGCTGATAGGTGCTGCCATCATGCTGCTGTTTATGAATTCGATATCACAGTACCTAGCATGCTCTGGTCGTTCCCCCTCCCGCGCCCCTCTCAGACTGCTTCCCTCTAATACTACTACATCCCCCTGAAAAACGTATGAAAAACAGATTACTCTTAAGTCAACATTTTAAATGTGGGAAATTGATCGATCTCGCATTGGTAAGTAACAGAAATATTTCGACTCGAAGACTACTACTTCTATTTCTTACTGGATATTTGCCATCCGAATAATAGCGACCACGGACCAAGTCGCGTTGTCTAACCGACGGCCCGGAATAACCGTATTCTTGATATTGCAGATTTTAATCAAACTTCTTTCACAATTTGTCTTGTAGAAAAAATTGGCGACGATCGATCGTTGTGTGCCAATTTTTCTGTTCTATCTTCAATCGCATAGCAATTCCCACATGAAAAATATACCTGTTTTCGAAATACATCGGTATATGTACATACGAACCTTAACCTACAAAACCTAGAAAATATATGCGAATACGAAAACTTTTTCGTATTTTTGTTTCGTTATTAATTTTATTGAAGGTATCGAATTTCAGTCACAAAAATATTGAAAATATTCATACAATATGGCAAGTGACCGCTTCAAATTCGTTTTATAAATATGAATGCCTATTTATGAAAAATATATTTCTCATAAATTTCGATCGAAAATCGACCATTCCAAGTTTTTTGTAAAATTTTTCTAGGCAGTATGGAATTTGAATATGAAGCCTACGAAAGATTTTTAAGATTTGATCCGGGGCAAAAAATAAAATCTTTTATCGACTTATACTTTTTTAGACCGTGGTTCATTTTTGGTCAAATGCTAAATTAGTGCAGGATGTGAGAATTCTCCATCTCATAATAATTTGCATTTATCCGGAAACGTTCCACACTCTGAAACAACATTTTTCGAAAAAATTTGTCAACCAAGAAAATCTGTTTCGCATTGTCTTGAGGCTAAATATTAATAATATTAACGTGTATACAAAGGGAATTGCATACACTTAACAAAGGGAGGTGTATACAAACCTTGGAATTTTGTACGAAGGCATTTGTTTCGGTAGAAATCTCATGTGAACTAGAATTGTGTGGAAACATTGGGCTCAGTTCTTCTTTGGCAGGCAATGCATAGAAACCAAGATCTGGAAATACAAAAAAAGAAGGAAAACACGATCAGACAGCTGAAATAATTTATAGTTGCTTTGAACGACGAGGCGATTAATCAGAGTCATCAATGAAAAATTAAAAGAAAAAAAGAAGAACTAATATAAGACGGACAAATATCTTGCCTCATAGACTATCACTATCAGTGTGCTCCTAGCTCCATGCCAATAGGGATCTGCAACAGAATGTTGTCTTTTCAACGTCGAAAAAAAAAAAAGAAAATAAGAAAAATTGTCTTTTCCCAATTTTAAACTCATAAACGAAATATAGCTCATCGCGAGGTCGTCGAGTTCTTTACATATATTTGAAAAAATTGCCATCCATCAATGCGCGATATCCTCCCGTGGTCCCAGACTTTCGTTCGACCGATAGAATCTGCGCACGAAAAAAGGGAGATAATCCCTGAGAATATCTAAGATAAGATAATTGACAATATCGTCGGATCTCCTCGGGACGACGAAATCTTGTTTACGGAGAGCACTTAAAAATATCACGATCGCAAAATTCAAAATGCAAACGCGCATCACGCATTTGTTACCCTCCGTGTCGGGGTTGCATTTTAGAAAACTATATAATGGAAGCTTTTCCTAGTGCCGAAAATATTTCATCTATACATACATAATTATCTATGTGTATCATCGGTACACATAACCAGAAAAAAAATGGAATGAATGGCCGATTCGCCGGGGCGTGCGACCCACGATCATCACGTATACGTAGTTTTGTGTAGTAACATCGTAGTAGATTTCAACTGTATCGAACGTAGGGCACAGGACACACAACGCGGAACATATATACCTACGTATATATCTATACGTACGAATGACGGCAGAGAGTACAATTTCTATCGCAGGTATGCCATTTCAACAGTGAAAACATAAATTCCTCGGTTGAACGTATTACACCAAGCTTCTCTCTATCCCCACCAGTCCCCTGGCCGAGCAGCGGTTCGCGATCGTCGTCACGGGCGTTAGGTATTTCGAAAGGTCAGCCAACGATTCCGAGGCACAGAACACACACGAGCGCGAACGGAGTAAGGCTGATCACCAACGGAGGCGATTCGTCGCCCGTGGAGAGAACGAATAAAATGGAAAAAAAGTGCGAAAGAAAAAAGAAATGAAACAGAATCGGGCCACGGAGATCGCGCGGTCTGATTTATCGCGCAATCGAGCTCTCGTCCGGTAGATGGACACACACGCACACACGCATAGGTTAGCAGGCTCGAGTCAATCAGGCTGAAAATCCCGTGGACGAACGAAAAAAGAATCGTCAGGATTTCACAATACGAATTAAATCCCTAGATCCGCCTTTATCTCTCCGGCGTTGCACTTTACCAGAATATTATGCCGACCGACGCGTGATACGTAGTACAACAAAAAACAAGCGCCAAAATTTAAATACGAGGCGATAGCACAAAAAAAAGAATAAAAGCCATGGTCAAATTCGAGGTATAAAAACAAAAACAGTCGCGATAGATCGTAGAGTTAGATAACGAGAGCACAACCTCACGAAAGGATTCGAGAACGCGAAGATACCGCGCCACGAACCAAACTCGGCGGTGGCAAGAGACACATACATGTATACATATATATATACATTCGTCGTCGTCGCTTCGCCATTCGTCGCACTACACAAACGTTATATATACATGCGCATGTATACCTAGTATTATATATATTAAAACTATTCCACTGTTAATCGTACGATGGACGGCGGGGGACACAACACTGTGCTCGTGCGGTTCGCGTCGTCATTACGTTGTCGAACGGTGCTCGCAAGGGAGACAGACAGACAGAAAGAGAAGGGGGGATACACTTAGTAGGAAGTGTGCTGTAGGCAGTTTGCACCACAGCCCTGAATGGAGTTAGAAACGAGATCGTGATTTTTTTAAAACTTTTCTCGTTTTTTCCTCCACTCACTTGTTTCAGGTCGCAAGGCCCCGTGATTCTCGACAGAAATACGAGCGAAAGAGAGAGAGAGAGAGAGAGAGACAACACGAGAGTAACGTTACACCGTTTGAGACTAAACGACGCGCGATTTCATTCTCGACGACATGGATTCGTCGTTCGCACGTACAGACACACCACACTTGATTTCTTTTTCCTATTTTTTCGGAGCAGATTCGTTTTTTTCTGGTTGGTTCGACTCGTCGCGTTATTGTTAGCTTGTTACACGTTCTCGTTCGATAAAGTTAAACAGAGGGCGAGAGAGAACACAGGGGGAAAACTTACGCTTCGAGCCCACGAAGAACACGGACAGTCTGCACGGAGCTATTTCGCTAGCGCGGAATAGGCGAAGCGTACGCTCGCGCGCTAGCCTCTCTGTGGTGTGTGCTATTCTCGCGAGCGTTCCTCCTCCCCTCTCTCCGTTAGACTGTGAACATGGTGCGCGGCGCTCACACTCTCTGGCTCGCGAACCTCGCTAGTTCGAGCATTCGACGACGAACTAACCGGCGACAGCACCGTCGCGTTTGATTTTTCGTCGGAATGGTGGCGGCAGCTTGGAGCTCGGAGCAGAAGCGATGACGACGTCGACCCGGTGCCACGTTCGCTTTAATGTTACGATGGTTTGTTCCTCATTCTTGCTCGCGACATACACCAGAGTTCGTTATCGCGTGTATTGAGAAATTATTGAGAAAAATTGACAATTGTTTTCTTATATTATTTGCAATCGACCTTTATCATTATTACGTTCGAAACCATTTCCAATGTATCTTTTCTTTGTTCATTAAAATCACGTAAATGAACTATGGGCTCATCCACTTAGTGATTGGCGAAAAATCTACCATTTTTAGGAAAATAAATAAATCTAAACACAGATGGTATAAAAATAAAATTCCAGACTGCCCTAGGTGTTTTAAACAAAAACATATCTCGCTATTCTCTACAAACGAGACTACAAAGATTTCGCCCCTTATTTCTCAAGATCTACTTTAACAATGCATTTCTATTTGCCATGATTATGAAAAAAAGACAAAAAAAATTAGGTCGGCGGAACAATCACTCCGCATTCCAACAGCATTTGATGTCTTCCCTCGGTATTAAGAAAGATATATTACCGATCTCGGCTATTATACAACAGTATTATAACTAGCTATTGTCGACATTATGGCCATACTGCATAAAAATAGAAAAATAGTATTTTTGTAAACAATTAGCTGCGTTCGTAAAAATACTATACTATACGAAAAAATATCCTCCACTGGTTTACATAAAGTCTCAGCATGGCACGGAGGCTAAAATACACTGCAATCGAACAAACCCTTTAAAATTGGAAATATGTCTCGAAATATGCCTCCGATTGTGAGACACTTGCGATAAAACGCAACGAAGCTCATAACAAACTTGTAACATTTCCTTTTCTACATGACCTGCATCTCTATTTATGGAAAAAATAGCAATATAAATGGAAAGCAGATGAAACGTACAAAAATACCCCGAGGGAGTTTGCAAAGAGTTTGAATACTTGTTTTCACTTCGACACTGATTTGGCTAGAATATAATAGTGTGTAGTTCACCTAAGGCCCGTTCGCGCGCTGGAGTATCAACGAGCCTACAATAATGCCTTCGTCTATCAATTCCGAGCTTCTAAAGTATCTGATAACAGTCGCCCCCACTTATCACACTGTAATATTGCTCAATTACTTTGATATCATTAAAACAGCAATATTTTTCTTGCCGACAAACAAAGTCTGCGAGACAATTTAAAAGTAAGATTATGTTGTAATTTTTGATTACTTATATCGTAGTCATGATGAATCTCGTCATTAAAACGATATGAAATTCATGATTAATTGATTACGAAGGCTGATAGAAATGAGAACAGAGGCAATGGCCATTTGTCCATAAACTCGGAATAAATGAAAGATCAAATTGTCAAATTGCCAATCATCGTCTGACACTCAACGGGCCTTACCAAATAATATTGAATTATTAATATCATTATTACCGTTGTTTTAAGCGTATGATACATAGGTAATTGTTTTATCAGCATACTCGTTTCATCGAGGGAAGAGCGTAAATACGGAAGTATTAAATTTCGAGGTTAGGTCGGACGATCGGGGTAACGCGTTTGGTGAGAGTTCGCTTGTGCCATAACCCATGCACCGTCCACTTCTCGCGGTCGTCGAATGATTCTACCAGTTTCTCAAAATCTGTGGAAGAAGGATGGGAAAATTAATTTTGCTCGAGGCTCCATCTTTGACCCGGTCCCGACGAACTTTGCCAACTCGGAAGAGTTAAAAATCTCCCCCCGCGACATTTCAAGACTGTCGTTATTATTGTCGTATAACTTCGCGTACGAGTGTGTGAGAAAGTGACATAGAGAAAGCGAGCGGGGGGATTGCGTCGCGACGAGCTCCGAAGCTTTCAGGCTCTTCGTTCACGGTCGCATTTGAAATTATTGATCTGGGAGGAATATATAGCAACGTTACATGGAGCGACCAGGGCTAGTCGTCGTCGTCGTCGTCGTTGTGCTGTGTGCTGTGGTGCTGCTGCCGTCGACATCGCGACGCCGCTCTTCCCTCTGGCGCTGCTTGCTGCTACTACTACTACGCCCCCCCCCCCCTGCCTGCTCGATCTGACTCTCTCACTCTCTCTCTCTCTCTCTCTTCGCCCCTCCCGCACCGCGCCTCTTCAGCCATCGCCGCCAACGCTGTTCTCAGTGCTGCTCCGTTTCCCAGCTATGGCACTTTACACTCCCTTTTTTCTTTTATTTTCTTTTTTCTCTCTTCTTTCTTTGCTACAGTAACGCTTCTCTGTCCGTCTGTCTCGCTCGCTTAAGCTTCTAGGTTAAAGATATATGGCTCATTCCACCAATTTATACCTTGGCGACCGGCGCGAAATTTTCGTTCTTTCACACTTTATTATAAGTTATAACAAATACAGATGATTTAGAAAGTTTACGCTCTTTAAAAGCTGGAAACGTTTTTTTTAGTTCGGATAAGCAAATCGAATTTTTATTTTTCACTTGCAGTCGGAAATGAGGGAACTAAACGCTTATATAGAGCGACGATCATATCGTCGGTGTCCATGGAAATAATTAAATATTGGTTCTCTCGAAACCTTACAGGGTTAAAGACCTTCAATTATCTAAATCTACTTTATTTGCTTACAATTAGACTTTGATACGTACAGAGCAGGGCAAGTTTGTAAACTTGGAATGAACATAGAAAGGATTTGCTCGGAGCTAGACTTATCGAGTTTTTTTGGAATAAATATTCATAGTCTGCATAGGATATTTATATTAATTGATTTTATTTTAATTTCCTGATAATTAGTTTTTTTTTTATTTATTTTGGAAACCATTAGAGTTTGTACTTGAAACAAAAAGCCATCGCAACCCATTGGTTTGCTCAAAAGGTGTGACTGTATAAAAATCGTACCTTCTCAACGTCCTCGCAAAATTCGGAGAGTTTCCTTTTTACCGGCGGAAGGAAAAAAGCAAGATTATGCTTCTCCAAAATTGTTCTTTACATTTTTTATCATGAAATTTTTTCCAAAATATTCTCCGGCACTGAGCGTTAAAGTTTTGAGGGTATCTAGAGAATTACGGCAAATATTTTGGAAAACAAATACCTAGATCCACTTTTTGCCAAAATTCTCTGTGTAGCTGCCAATTTTTAACTAGGTTTATCTGGTCAACGAATTAACAAATAGATATTGATGAAAAAAATCAGAATATAGTTATCAGTATCTAAAAAATCATCTCTTAAAATTTCAAGACCCGAGGATACCTTGTTCGTGAGAAATAAATAAAAATATATTTCTTAAATTAACATGGGTCTTTATGGGTTTCACTGATTTTTCCATCTATAAACATTAAATTCACAATCATTGACAAACAGTTTTTGACGAAATTTGCAGAATTAAGAAACAAATATCTCAGGAACATTTGTAGAGCTTCATAAAATCGATTGAGTACTCGTGAGATTCATAATAAATTAATTTGTCTCGAATAATGCTGATTTATGTGAGGCTAAGCTTGACAGTGCTCTGATCATGGCAACCTAGAGTGTCTTCCATTGTCCGATAGCTCGACGATAAAAGCGACAACACGAGTGACAAAATTCTCGTTCGATGACAGCTGTACGGGTTATGTGATCGCGGCGTTGTCAAGCGTACTAAGCTGACTACGCTAGTCACAAACAATTTTCATTTTACTTACTCGGTACCAGGGAAACCTAAACACGATCGGTTGTTAAGTGCTCGTGTGATTGCTGATCAAATTTTTGAAGCGCACGTCGCTTGTGCCTCTTAACGCGCTCCGATAAGTTACAGCGCCAAACGTCCCAATACTACTACTACTAACGTTAAGCGGGCTCTTACTGTATTTCCTTTTTTATACATTATTTCCAAAGTAGACGGGTTTTTGGTTTTTTTTCGACTCGTCGCTCGTTCCTATGTTTTTCTGGCCCTTTATTTCGTACCCGAACGTCGTTCACCGAACCTAACTTTCCGGGTGTCATTTCTGTCCTGTACTGCACTCGCCTCGGACTCGGGGAAACTGCAGAAATCGGGTGTCGGGTAACAGTCGGGCCTTCCAAATCCTAATGTTCCTGCAGGGAATCGTCGAGCTCCGGAAGATCGATCTTCCTCGCTCATTGTCAGCGATTCGATTCGCTAGCGAGCGCACGGCTAGGCGGTCACCGCACCAAGTATTGGCAGCAAGAAATGCTGCTTAACTTTGGTGATCACCAGAACCGTGCGCCGACCGCGGACCCATCTCTGTCGGTTCGGTCAACTATTAATTTAACATTGCAGTATTTACATTATTTCAATATATAATGTCCAATTAAAAATTAAGAATTAATTTCTGCAATTTATAAATCTAAAAAAAAAGGAAATAAAAAATAATTTGCACATGACGAAGCTTTAACGCGATGATAATGGTTTTCGTTCGAATATCAATGACCCGAACCTTCGCGGCGGTGCGAAAACATTAGACCCTCATTTCCCGCCATCATCGTTGCGCGTGATATGTCGCACACGACCGCCCACTTGTACGTATTTATTAGCTATCAATTGGACGTTAGCCCAACTTTATTCAAGGGAGGTAACATTAATTGCGTTACAAGGACATCAATAGTGATGTTAGTAATACATCGTTCAGCGTGTTTACACTCTCTCCTCTTTCTTTCTCTCTATATATAAAGGATGTTTGCTCTCTATAAGGACATATTAAAATACCAAATAAGTAATTGGCGTCGGTACAAGCATAATTTTTTTTTTAAATTGTCCCGCGATGAAAATTAGCCGAGATATTAATTCGCAAAGATTAAAAGTTTAAACAACACCATCCATTTGGAGCGACAATAACAATTATTTTCTTTTACTGTGTCGAGTCGTCGTTCATTTATTAATATAATATCAATCTGTCGATTGGGCGTTCGATTCTATTGTGTTACTTTGTGGCTCAAATTGTAGAACTTTGAGAATTTGTCAATTAACAAAAAGTTCGTTTTGTTTGTACTGTCGTCAATTACTTAGATATTGTCTGTCTCCATATAGTTTGCCAACACCCTGTATACATATAGACATACAAATATCTCTCGCGACGAGTGCCACCTTGTGGTGGTGGTGGCGATGGTGGGGTTGCGGTACCCCAGTTTGTCCATCATGCATCATGGAGGTCTGCGATGCCCCGAAGGGTCAACACCGGGGTATGAGGGTGGTACAAATAGAACCATTCGGTCAAACAATGGGCATAATTTGGTGGCTCGCGCACGATCTCAAATTTGGTCGTAACTTCGCAATCGCGTTAAGGGCTAACACCACTGTAGCGGCCTAAAAAAAGCGCTTTCTTGACAATCGCTTTTGGTCGGAAGGAAATGTGATAGAGAAATAATAATGGGGGTAGTTATTGAGCATATATTTAAGTATATTACAAATAAATTCTTTAGGAAAATATAACAAAATGGGGGCACTGCACTAATTCTCCCGAGGTATGTGACGATTTTGTGGCACCCACTGTAACTAGTGCAAATTTAAATCTGGAAAAAAGACAAAAATTTATGTTATCTACACGAGTGTAGCTAGTGAAGTACGTAGGAGATTTTCGATTACTTAATTTAAACAATATTTATTAACAAATGACTGTCCTTTTTTGTGGTGAAAATGGGATAATTTTATTCAAACACTTGCCAATTACACAAAAATCAATATTTCTAAAATCCCCTACGTACTTCACTAGCTACACTCATGTAGATTACGTAGATTTCTTTTTCTTTTTTTCCACATTTAAATTGGCATCAGTTATATTGCGTGTAGTGCGTGTGGCAAATTCACCATGCCTCGGGTGAATTGCTGCAGTGCCGCCATTTTGTAATATTTTCCTATAAAATGTTTTTGTAACATACTTAAATATATGCTCAAAATCTACCCCAATTATTGTTTCTCTATCACCTTTCCGTCCGCCCAAAAACAATTGTCAAAAAAGCGCTTTTTTAGGCCGCTACAGTGGTGTCAGCCCTTAAACGTTTATTTCACCGTATTTACGATCATACTGGCAGGGCTGGAGGCATCACTGACAAATCTTTTTTTGTTTCCAGAAGCTTCGAGCCTAATTTGTTTTCTTTTCCCCATTGACAAAAAATCGCTTCTCTTACAACGCAGGAGGATTTCTTTTTCTCTTTTCAATAAATGCAAATATAGCGCCAATTTATTTATATATTTTTATTTATTTTCCACCTTATCAATTTTAATTTCAATGTCTAATATAAATACAATTTGTATGTACAATGGAGAAGAATGTTTCCTCGACGAAGGTAAAATATTTACATTATTGCTGGAACCCTATATTTTAACGACAATATAATGTTGTCGCGGAAGTTACGCAACGTGAAAAAAAGCGGAAGTAGGTAGCTCGGCTAAAAGTGCACAGTGCAGTACGTACACGTTGTCGTGCCTATATATCGATCACATCGTTCGCAACTTGCTTCTCGTTTGTGGTATGTCATGTATGCATGTATATATATATATAGGTAAATGCATGAATATATGTTTTCGTATGTGTGCCCGTATGTGTGCGCAGATTAAGCTTTGGAGGGGCTGGGCTGGTAGCATTTGCAACCCGGACGCGTTCAAAGTACAAAGTTCTCCAGTGTACTCAACAAGGCGATGGATGCGACTCGGCTGGGAGTAAGAACAAGGGCATATATAGCGTACATCATCGCACAAAACGCGGAGTGTCACTGTCACGCGATCAATAGTGACACGCATCGCAAACACATATTTTATTTATACCTTTTTATTATTTATTTATTTATTTATTTTGGACGCATCGTCCAGGGCGCCACTTCGATCCTCGACCATTTCGTTATCGAGGTAATCGTCATCTGGGAAGTAACCAGGTTTTTTATTTTTACGTTACCGTTCGAGATCTTAACGAGCATTAATTAAGGGCAATCAAAACGAGTTCCGGACCAATTCCATTCGGGAAATGAACTTTTTGTGATTAATATTTCTCGAGATCTCGAGAACGTATCGAGAGTAGACTGAAATATGAGAATAATTTTGCCGCCAAAGTATATTCATTGTTGTTTTGATAAAGAAACTGATATTCGAGAAAGAAACGGATGAACTTCGTTTTAACCCTTCGAGGTCACACGTTCTGGAAATAACGCGCCGGTGACAGGGTGTCGCAATGACCCCAGTCATGTTTAAACGATCGCCGTGTTGACAGTATCGTTCCCAACGACTCATAAAAATTCAGGATATTAGTTTGAACCTTTCAGAATGAGAATATCATGGCAAAAAAATTTTATCAAATTTTCAAAATTGTGAAAAAAAATCGGAAAGGAAGCAATGCGTAAAAAATACCATTTTTTCCTAAAAAAAATCATAACTCCGGCAATTTTTAATATATTTTCAAACACCTTTAGGGTGATACTCTTGAGATATCATAGTTTACGGAAAAAATACGGTGTTTGGGGAACCCCAAAGCACCGTTAGAGGGGAGGCCAGTCCTCTCCAGCGCCAATAACTTATAGGAATTCAAGCTTAAGTTGCGCTTGGGGTCATTTTGACCCCGGGTAGCCGCGAAGGGTTAAACGTGACAAAGAATGATTAATATCGTTTTCAATTATTTGATCGAAGCTTCTGATAATTGGTTTGAAATATACGCAAGGAATTTAAATGTCACGAAGAATTTCTATACGAGTTCTCGAATCTATAAATTTCAAAATATTCGTCAACAAAGGCTCGCCCCGGGTGAATTGAGCCAACCGTCGGTCGAGGAAATTAACAGAAAGTATAAGCGAAGGACATTTTTTCTCAAAATGAATAATTCTTGTTTATACATCAACGTAAGCCCTCCGATAAAATGGAAAATCACCAGAGGCATGAATAAGGAAAAGAATTTTATTTTGTGCCATTAAGGCCAGCGTTAGGTCTCAACATTTTTTTTGCATTTGTTAAAAAACAATTTTAATGAATTTATAACATCTTAAGAATATTGTGTCAAACTTTCAAGTCGATCGGAGACAAATTACCCAAGTTAAGAGCATTTGAGCGTCCGTTGCTCGTTACCGGGTGCCTATTCCTGTCTAAATTTAAAGCGTTTTTCTAAGACTTGACTTTTTCAAAGTCGGTGTTCACTGTAACTCAAAAAGTAATGCACCGATTTTTTGAAATTTTGAACACTATTTCTACACATAAATCACCAGGTAAATTAAACAATATTTATTTGAACGTTCGAATTTTCATCCTTTGCCTCAAATCACCGTTATTTTAACAATCGGCTGTGACAAGCGTGACTTTTATTTATCTACTTTAACAGAATATTCTTCTTTGTTTTGTCAGATGAGAGAAGCTAGAGATTTTGTTGGTTAGGCGAACGGTGTTTTTATAAAAACGTTTTGAGACAAGTTCTATCATGGCCGTCATTTTGAATATTTTTAAATAAAATTGTTAGAATTTTATTCCATAGTTGTATCACTTATATTGTCAATTGTTCATCGAATAAAAGTTTCTTCGACCTATTATCAAAATTGTATAATATTTATACGATTTCACCGATCGTAAAAGCATTCTTCAAAGGTGAGAATTTTAACAATTCGTCCTTCAAAAAGTTTCGAACAAAGTTATATAACTATTTTTCAAGAAATGTCCGTCAAACACAAAGATAAATATTTTTCAAGAAATGTCCGTCAGGTTGTCAAATATTTATCGCGAGTTATTTCTTTTTTTAACCAAGTTAAGAGTTTCGCTGTTTGATGTCCGACATTCATGCAATCAAAGCGTGAAACACTTTATGCCATTTGGGACTTGCAAAAATTGTATCTTAGCCAAGGGAACCGAAAAAAGGTAAGCGAAACGTCGACATTTTTTTACTCCTTGGTATTTAACTTTGAACATTATGTTAAATTTGTTGACGTTCATATTATCCAAACAATTCCCGATCGTGCAACGCAAGATTTCTAAGCGAATGAACGGTTATAATAATCTCATATCATTTTGGATCCATCTACGGAGATATATAAATTTAGCCCGCTAAAATTTATTATGTATGAAATATCGACACCGATTCGAGTATTACAGAAATATTCAGCGAGGATCAGTCCTAACAGTCGTTGCATAAAAATATCTGGATACTGCTGGTATTCGAAAATACCAGAAGTTTCTAGTATTAAATTTAATCCGGCTTGTACTTCGAGTCACGATGGACTAAAGCTTGAATAACTGTCAAGGTAACACTCATTTATAGTTCTCAAGAAGCGTGAACCAACCACAGAAAACACGATAAAATCCATTTCTATAAATCGTACTGTGATTAAAACAAACGAACCCTTTACGATCTTTGGAATCACATCGATGAAAATCTTACTAATTTGGATTTTAGTCAATTTTATAAAGAATTACGAGACAAATTCCTCCGAAATTGAACGGCTTGAGCAGCAATCCTAATTGGAATTATTGGACTTAAGGGGTTAGAGCTAGTCAGCATTTTCAACACTGATTTTTTTTTGCATTTTCTAAAAGTACAACATTTCAAAGTATTCCCTGAAAATTGTAGACAAACCGGGCATTATTTATGAAGATATGCAACTTTGAGCGCAGCCGCTTCGAGTGGGTAAAAACAGGTAGGTAGTGGTAACTGCACGCTCGACGTAAACTTTAAACGGGTTTTTCTCGAAATCACGTCTTCAAAATCAGTGATCACTGTAACTCCAGAACGGCTTGACTGGTCGTTTTGAAATTTTTATTACGCATTCTATACATAATTGTCTGGTCCTTCAACAAAGGGTTTTCATCTGCGGTAAATAGTTTTTATTTTATAGCCGGATATATCCCTAGTCGCTCTGGGTTGTTTGTGACCATAGTAAAATATCACGTGGGATTTTCCCGGAAATGAAAAATGCGCGGGACCTGCTCCCCACCGCTAAAAAAACTTAGTATAGAGAGGGTCCCACAGCGTTAATTTGGAGGTCCTGTACCAGTTCATAGTCGAGCTTCAGCCGAGCAAAGTTGAATCGTGGTCACGGACGACCCAGTGCGACCGGCGTGCAATAAAAAGTGTTTTTTTTTTAAATCTTTTATTTTGTAGTCCAGGACGTGTCCCAGAGTGTGTGGAGGTAGGTAAAACAATATTGTCATTTTTAGATTTTTTTTCTCAAAATAAAAATAAAAAAAAACGTGTTTTTTTCCAAAAATCTGATTTTTTTTCGACGATCTGATTTTTTTTCTAGAATGGTGGAGAGAACGCCGGGAGAATTACGTCGGATCATGCGGGAAACCCGTCTGCGAGGAGCACCGTTTGTGCATCTGCACTCCATGTTTCCAGGAGACGTAATTTTGTATTTTCACATCAATTCGATGTAATTGTTCTTCGGCAACGTTCATTATTACTATTTTTTCTAATAAAAGGCCGTTTTTTAAATGTAAAACACGATCATTCATTTTTTTCCTAGAATTCTTCGGTTTTCCTCACCTTGAAACTGTCCATTTTCAGGTGACTAAATAATTATACTTTTTTCGGCAGAACGGATCGTGACAAGGTTTTTCTCAAACCTTAGGATGTCCATGACAAAAATCCATGGTTTTTTTCCCTATCACACTTTTTGTTTTTAATAATATTTAAGCCAAAACACTTATTTCATACATTTTCGCTCAAATAGCTATTTATAGCGTAACTAATAATAACTTTTGGGCTTTGATAATTATTGATTCATATTCTATAAATATAAAGGAGTAGTCAGGATTTCTTTTAGATTTTTTGAAGCATTTCAACCCGTTGAAAATCGCACGCGGACACAAACGACCCAGTGCGACCGCGCAGCCAATGAAAATATAGAGCGACCGCGCAGGGATATGAGTGAAATTGTGGTCGAAAAAATAATTGCCTTTAAACATCCGACATTTTGTCAAAAATCAACATTTTTATTAACCCTTCGTTCAAAGACCGGATAATCGGATTTACTAATGACCCCCGTTAATTTTGTGTATTTCGGACGCTCCAATGATGAGCGGCAGTGATCACCGCAAACCCTCTTTTTAATTTCGACCCCTCGCAGACTGGCTTTTATCTCGCCTATTTATTATTATTTTGTCATGAAAATTTTATTCTGCATTCTTAACATATGTATTATTAATATAGAAAAGGATTTATCAAAAAATAATAAATCCAGTGCTCAAAAAAAAAATCTGAAAAAAGCGTTTCTTCGGGCGTTACAAAATAGCTCCACTCCTTAAGAGCGATCTTTGAAATATAGCGTGAAACGTTTCGTAAAAGACTATTATGTTAAACAAAAATACCCTGGACTATGGTCTTCAATACGAATATATAAATATACAGCCATACCTGTAGGTATGTAAAGGGTGTTTCATTTTTATTTATCGATGGAAATAAGTCGAGACAATGAGGTCGTACGAAAAAAGTGTCTCATAAAAGATTTATGGTTTCGAAGTCCCCTTCGAAACCACAAACAGAATTGTCATATTGGAATTTTTTCCTTCGAGTCACTGAGGTCACGCAAAGTTCATCATCGATTTTTCAAGCGGGGAAACCTATCATTTTTCCTCCGCCACATTGTAAACGAGATCAAGACGAATACAACGAAACAAAAAAAATATTTTTAGCATAAAAACCGTCGGAGTTATGGCATTTTGAATTATTGAAAATGGCGGAAGAGCACGAGCGCGCTTCCTAGCGGCGAGGAATGGAGTATAGCGTAAAATCAAACGTAAGCCCTGACTCGGACCCAGAATGCGCCGCTGAAAAACTACCGTATCACAGGCCCCCCGTACATTCATGTATACTCGTCGCAGAGGTGATTAAAAATGTATATTTAGTTCTATTTATGTTTAGCTTATGCGCTAGTTCTATTCGGGGGGGGGGGGGGGGGGGGGTCGTTTCAAAGAACGTTCCTGTAGTGCATTAGCCCCTGAGAAAGTAAAATGCTCGTGGTCTCCGTTAAAATCGAACGTTTTAAAGATACTCAAGACAACAATTTCCGTTGCTTCGAGAATTTTTCCAAACTCTTTCCAGCTGATTTTTAATTACCCGACGGATCCAAAAACATAAAAGCCGCGTCTCCTTCTCCGTACTGCGTATGGGATAAACATAAATTCATCAATTTTCACTGTCGATAGAATTTTTTTTCAATCACACAGAGTCTCACATATGCGATAGAAAAAAATGTACATGGAGAGAGCGAAAGAGAGAGACCCGGTAAAGTCGAAGCTACGGAGAGACACGCAACGTCGCTCGATTATAGTCGTGAACCGGGATCCAAGAGTGCAAGAGAGTCGGACGAGGCGAAAATGAGGAAGAGGGAGTACATGCGCACCGTCGTATAATTTTTGTCTCTTCGGTGTGTCGCCTGTGCGTTCCCTGTGTCATCGTCGTCGTCGTCGTCGACGACGTCGACCGAAGTAGTAATATATTGGTAGTGGACGAGACTCGAAGTGACGTGCGCACGTAAACTTCACGTGTACGAGTAGCGAAGCTCGCTTCGCATGCACTATTCCCCCTCCTGTCGTCCCGCGCACGCGCGCTCCGCTCCATGAGCACCCACACAAACCTTCTTCGACGCATCGTATAATCCATGCTATGTGCAAAACTTCCATTCCATATACATATATATATATATATGTATATGAGATGTTTGGCTACATTCGTAAATATACATGTATAAATTGCTTCGTTTCTATATGTGCATAAACGAGCTCGTAGCACGTAGTATACGGTAGCGCGGTACACGTACGCACACATATCTGCGTATATATGTAGTGGAGAAAGAGAGAAGCTATATATACCGATGTAGCTTGGCAACAAGCAGTCAGCGAGTTGCGGGGCAAGGTCGACCCTCTCCCTCTAGCTATTTTATCCCGGCATATATTTATTACGAAACCCGAGTTAGTATATCCATAGATATATACGTATATATGACTACTTTGAACTTATAGGTAGTAATCCATATGTTTTTGGACTCGCCTGTGTATTAGCTGATCAACGAAGCGTGGAAATAATGCGTCACAATTCTCACCCTACTTGTGTACACAGGACTGATATTACGCGGGCTCTGATTGACGAACTTTGGGTCCTTTAATTCGACGAATGCAACTGCGATTGGAAACTCGCGACTGATATTAATGAAAGATTGAACACAGAAATGACATTTTTATCAACAGTAAAGATTGAGGAATTTATCTTTCCCTCGTATACATGCTACGGAGAAGGCGACGAAGTTTTTGTATTTTTTAATGCGTCACGTAATGAAAGAGGCTTTTCGAGGATCAAGAATACAAACTTTCAGGCAAAAAATATATCCTTTCTTCTTGACTATTTCAAAATTGATGTTTTGAATATTTTTAACAGGTTCGCTTTCAATGGAGGACGCGAGATTTTGAGGTTTTCAGGGGGTCAATTAACTGCGGTAAAAGACTTTGATACGTGTCTCTCTCTCTCTGTCTCTGTCTCTCTGTGTGGCTTATGAGAATCGTATATCATGACCTCATTTAAAAAATATAGTACCTAGTCGTATTTTTATTAGGGCGATATCCAGTCGCTCGGTCGGTAACAAAAACTGTATACTATTTTGTTCAAAACGGTTGATCGACCGAAGAAAATTAAAACGATTCATTTTTTCTAATCGCGTGTAACATTCATCATTCTCGTCCCTTCCCCAAAATGGTAAATAAACTACGGACAAATTCGTAACACGAAAACGCAGCATATCTTTGGCATACCCACAGTTGCTCGGTCGGTATTTCAGGTTTACAGAACTGTTGGCGACGTGCGTAAAATCCATAAGAAGAAAAATTACAATATGGACGCGTTAATATAATGTAAGTAGAGAAATTATATCCACGACAAGCCCCATAAAAGGAAATATTATTCGTGGATTCGACGCACGATTATACACGATAGTGGTTTTTTTCGTACAATCTTATCTCAGGCTCATTTCCTTTCCGATAAAACCATCGATTACCTGCAGATAACTTTCTTTTCGTTTGTAGATTCACAATGGGACACGATTAAAAAAAAAAACAATATATCCATACGACCGAGTCGAAGAATCACCGTGTTTTCACGCTCTCAGAAATAATTATTCACGTAGCACGATGGTGCCAATTTTGTCACGTTTCCTATACACGAATTTTGAAAATTCTTCAAAAGTTACGAATTATCGGTAAAGTCGTATTTAATCATAAAAACGAATGATTACATTTGTATTAAAGGAAAATTAATTATCGAGACTCCCACGGTTACAAATCTCGCATAATCGAGCTGTAAACATAAACAATAATTAAACAACGCTGAATAGAAAATGAAAATTGAACTCGGTGAGAATCGACGAAAGTCTTCGTATTTTTTAATTGTTAAACAAGAAGAATAAACTAAAAACAAATTTGTCAATAACTTTTCTGGCGTTGAAATGTTTAAACCCCTGACAAACGAGACATTGCGAACGGGGAAAAGTATCGGAAAACATAAAATATCCAAGAAGTACGTTATCACCGATAGTGATTAATAATTGTTTTATAATAATATCGTTCGCTATTGATTTTTCATTCGAATAACGGCAATCCGTGGCAACGAGAGGACACTCTTCCCGCCAATGACGAAGAGAAGGTACACCTACGTACATATATAATATATATATACATATATTTATATGCATTAGTGTACGTATATGTCGAGAGAGCGCTGGCGCTGCTACATCGACGCGGAGATTTTGCGAGAGACACGAAACGAGCAAAGTAAACGCAGGCAGCGTGACCACATTCCTGAGACACTCCCACAATGCGCATGTGTGTATTTTATATGTATACATACGTACATAGGACAGAACGTAATAATGGAGAGAACGATAGAATTTTATGCCTGTATAATATCAATATATAACTACTAACTATATATACATACATGTATCATGTATATAAGTAGGTAACAGCGGTAATTATAATATACACGAAAAATAATTCCACGAGTACAATAGTTTGATAAAGTAAGTTGCACCTCGAACAAAATAATTTATATATCCTATAACCCCAATTATTTATGAGAACGAGGTAATCTGCACTAAGGGACGATTGTTTGTAAAATCAATTGTTTCAAATAACTCGTTGAATAAATTATTTTTAATGGTTGCAAAGGCAATTAATTGTCAATATTATTTAGAAAAATATGTAAAAAGATTATAAACTTGCAATTATTTTCTTAAGACCGCTCGGTCAGTGACCCGCGGTAGAATAATATTATGAGCCAATGGCCGTATCGGATGTATTTTTTAACGAAGCGGTAATTATACGACTTCATAGCGCGATTAGGAATTTTCAGGATATAAAAATAAAAATACACGTTTATAGCGAGAGAATTTAAGACTATTTGTTGAAATGACGAAATCACCAAGATTAAACAAAATTAAACGAATATTGTGTATTTGCTCGTCGTGTTAGGGCGTATCGTGCGACTTTGTCCGAGGTACCTTGCTATGCGACGGTAGAAATCGTACGAAATAATACCTCTCGGTCGTGCCTAATTGTTACACGCGAGCGGTAAAGCTGTCTTCATGGAACTTCCTGGCTTCATAACGCGATGTGCTTTGTCAGCTTCGAAGTGGCCAACTCTCAATTTTCTTACGTACAAACGCGCACGATCGATATCGGTCCAAGTCCGTCAAGATTGAAAGTGGGCCCCCTTGCTTGATAGTCTCGTAACCCTCTAAGGCCATGAGAAAGATACCCGGGCAATTACCGACGGATGGTAAGTTCCTGAGATTTTCACTTTTTACAATTCCAACGAAGCTTATGAGAAATACACTAATTATTATTATACAAATATCTTTAAGAAATCACAAAAACGAAATAAATTCTTGAAGTTATTTACGAATTTGTCACATCGACCTCAGCTGGTACAACAAAATATGTATCGCGCTTCGCATGTTGCGACGAGTATAAAATAAGACAAACGTTTAAAACGGACTAGCAATCGGTTTAACAAAAAAAGAAGAAGACGCCACGCAATATTCATCGGCATGGTAAGGGCCAGTAATTCGATTCGGGCGAGCTTCTTTCGCGGTTTGAAAAACACGAAAAGTAATCGCACAGCCGCTCTCGGCGTAACCTACTTGGCACCCGTCGGACTGCCCAAGACCGATACGAGCTGTTTTTCGAGCACGTGTGTAGACAACATCGTGAAACCCAAACAAGACAAGTTACCTTCGATCTTTCCTTCTAATATGAGAACGAAGAACTTCTTGTGATTCGAGCAACGCCTTTCGACACGATAAAAACTCAATACTCATAATTATTTTCCAACTTTATTATATATTATTTATTATCAACTTTATTATATTATTAACCATCGAATAAAACGTTATTTTCAATAAACACTTCGATCAATTTTATGATCACAATTCCTCATATTGTATGTCCTTCGACCCAATATTTTCTTAACCGATTGAGAAATTTTCGTAAACGTTGAAATCCTAAGGGACGAAGAATTAAAAACTATGTTTTATATGAATTGAATATCTTCAAAAAAATATTAACGCTGGTTTGAAATAAAAAAGTAGATTACTTTCTTTGTTACGAACCGAACGCATTTCAAACTATTTCAAGATCTGTACGAATGAAAGGGGACAGGAGGGAGAGAGGGAAAGAGAGAGAGAGAGAGAGAGAGAGAGAGAGAGAGAGAGAGAGAGAGAGAGAGAGAGAGAGAGAGTGTTTCACACCACTTTAAGATTATGTGCAATAAACCCAGCCAGAAACACGGGCCATACCCCGTTGTTTTTCGAGGCGGTTGGTCTTTCGAAGAAAAGAACAGAAGGACGACGAACCGGCTTCAACGATTTTGCAATTTGTCGTTCTCTTCCCTCGTCCAAAAAATTAACTGTTTGGAAAATGCAGCAGCTTTCTCTCTCGGATTAACGATAACTCTGTCGGCATTGCAGTTCGTCTTAAGTACGTCAAACCCAAGTCAAACTCGTAAGAGTACGGGAGAGATAGTACGTTATTTTAAAAAAAATCTTTTTCATAAACCCTTAACATTTGAAAAAAGGTGAAATCATACGTGCCCCGGTTTTCTTTTTTACCTATCATCGGTGTTTCGTGATCTACAAAATGAAGAGTTAAAACAAAAAACTTAAATTGCAGTTGTACCAGCCTGAAGGGCCGGAGCTGTACTTTGGAACTTGGAGTTTTGATTGAAACGTAGGAGTTGAGAGGAAAGCAATGACTCCCATAATGAATATTCAATTTTTTCTAAGATTTAGAGTTTTCTACTACTTTCCGGACACTCTCCGTTTATTGTTTAAATTAAAATATGCGTATAGCGGATCGAAAAAAGTTGCTGGATGACTAGCTGAGAGTTGGTGAAACTAGCCATAGGTTTATATATATAGTTTAAATATGTAGGTATATATTGTGCAGAGAAGTCGATGAAACTTTCCTCAGCGATGTGCATCGAGAAAGATACAAGGCACAAGAGCCGACCGAACGAACGAGAAGAGACGGGTCTACGAAGCTTTAGGGTCGTGTGCACACACTACAATTCACTGACCAAGGTTTACCTCTTGAATTACGTGGGTTCTAGTATTACTATATACCTATATATACGTATATAGTATCGCATGTGCCATTGTTATTATTATTATGATGGTTGTTATTCGCGGTAAATGTTTACTGCGCGCTCGAGAAAAGCTTTGAAATTGGAAAGTAACGAGAACGTGCGGCCAAGACAGCACGAGGCACGTGAGAATTATCGACGCGTGAATCTCCGCTCGCCACGACGTTCCGGAGTCGCCAATATGGCAGCTCGTGCGGCGAATAAGTCGCTTATTTTTTTCTCTTTTCATCCATTCCCGAATGTAATTTACACATGTTCGTAATTAGACTCGTTCGTACTGACACAGAGTGGGAGTAAAGGTTCTTACACGAGAACGCTGTTTGTATTGGAGCACTCTGAGCAAGCATATATTTAACGAACACACCGTATTTACATGTTCTCTGCATCTAGACCGCCCTCTGCGCGTTTAAACGATTTCACGTAGCGCATATATTTGACGTGTATGCATGTACGCGTGTGTACAGGTGTATATATATATAGGTTATATTTATATTTTTTCTTGTTCCCCTCGGAGACCGCGTAGAGAAAATGCCATTTACCAAGATGCTTAGCGTCTAGAGGAGGTTGCGTTAAACCAACTTACTTACGTCTATGCGTCGAACGGCGTTCACAGTCGAGGAAAGTCTCACTATCACACGATAAATTCCACTTTAAACACTCTCAAAATACATTACGTACCCAGCCACGGAATTTTATCGAAAATGAGCCTCCATTGCTTGGCACGGAGTTTTCAGAGGTTACCGCGTGGCAGCGCTCGGGTACTCGCGTAAGAGGAGCGAAAAAGAGGCAGAGAGAGAAGTGGCGCGCGCATAGCCGCCATTCGTTTACCGGTATATGCACTTCTAGCGGGCTTTTCGATTCAAACATGCGCATTACATGTTTCTTGAATTTTAAACATCACGTTACGAGTAATTAAATGATCGTTTATTTTATTTGAGAAATAAGTAATTAGAGCAACAACGAACGACAAATAATAAATCTGTTACAATAATGCATATGCCGGCAGCTGCTCTAATACTTTGAAATTTAGAACATAAATCTTCGCAACTTCTTTCTCGCGTACATATACAGATATACTATCATTTTTCTGGGGGCACGGTAGTGCCGCTGCCAAGACGAGCAGGGCCTTACCTTTTCTCGAAACATTTCGAGGCGTTTTTTCGCGTTTTCGGACCCTCATAACTTCGGTCTGGATAATGCTAGAGAGCCCAATTATATATTGCCACTGTACATGCCCTATTTGCACTCAGTTAATTCGAGATTATCTTTCTTCCCTTACAAATAAATATGTGTAAAAGTAAACATAAAAATGGAATTTATTTAGCTGATACAGTGATCATTTTCCAAAAAATCTTGAAAGTCCCGTTGATCCAGCAACTTTTCCTTATATACAATTTCTATTTAAATCCTCGATTCATCCTGAGTTTTTTCGAGCGTTTTTTCATTAGACAATAACGATTCGTGTTCCGGAGGATCGGCAAGTTTTTTTTCCGTTACCGAGTGAATTTTTTCGAGAAGCATACCCTTGTCTTCTGTAACCGCAATTATCGGCGCAGTTGGGCACTTGCTGAGTTCACATTCTGCAAACAAAAATACAATGATACCAACATTTTTTGATTCTTTGTTTCAGTGTAGAAAGTTGTATTTAATTTGAAAATTAATTTCGTCTCACCCAAAACATCGATTAGCGAAGCTTCGCTGTCGATCGCTCGAAAATTCTTCATTTTACCGCATAGTTTGCGAATCGTTATCTTAATATTCTGGCTGACATTCACAAAGAATAATTTCTGTTCCTTTCCTTCAAACGTGGTGAGAAGCCTCTTAATTCCCTGAAATGTTTAATCTCGTAAATTGTACTGTAGGTGTTATTCGTGGCAATGAATAACTAATATGCAATTTAAAGTTATAATGAACGGGTACAACATCGGCTTGACGCCAAGTAACTAAAATAATTCAAACGTTACCTGTACGGCAGTGTAATCGATTCCTTGGAGTCTCTCGAAATCCACGACAATAGGAATGGTTCCATTTCCCCGTTCAGCAGCAACTTGCGATATTTTGGTACCGAGAAAATCGATCGCCGGATAAAATAATCCAATTTCCGGTTTAACGAGCAAATACGTCTCACCTAAAACAGTCTGTCGAAGGTAATTTTTTATAAATAATATTCTCACAAAAGCGTGCTCGTTTTCTCCACATCCTCAAGTTGTATATGAATTTTCATACTTTACGATAAGACACTTCGATCCTCGGTCTTGCTGATAAATAGATGAGAAATAGAGCATTCAATACAGTCCCGGTGAAAAGTCCAGTTTCCACATCGACAATAATGCTCATGATAAACGTGCTGCCTGCTGTAAAAGCGTCTCGTTCTACGAAAAATAAAAGTAATTATAAGTCGATACCGCTGCCTGCAAAACAAGCGATGATCAAGCAGTATCGCCTATCATTGTGGAAAAAAAAGTAAAATACTCACTGGAGCCGCCCCACAAAGTTTTCAATATCTTGAAGTCGATTAAAAATAATACAGCGCAAATGAGAACAGCGGCCAGGGATGCTTTTGGTATGAAACTAAAGTAAGGAGTTAGAAAACTCAGAGCCAACAGCGCCAACATACCTGAAAATAAATATTAAATCGATGCTTCTTAAAGAATACATAATAATAATAATTTGTTTAAAAAATACAAATAACTTTGGTCTCGTGAGATAAGGGTACGATCGTTTTTATGATTAATCGACACTAATATACTAATTTGTATCTGTATTATTGATAGAAATTGGAAAAGTCGTACAGAGGAATTGTTGGAATTAGTGAATTTTCAGTCCAGATTTTCTGGGGATCGAAATATTGTTAATTCTTTAGTTGCCGCGATTCCAACTTAACATCGAGCATTTATAAGATTTGGCTTGCATTTTGGAAACTGCTAGTCAAGCTTACCAACAGATATCTAGTTTTAAGACTAACTGGTCGAATAAATCATAAGTTTTAAGATGTCTTGGGATTTTTGTTGCGTGAGCGATCAGTTTTTTCCCCTCACCAGAATATATTCCGGCTAATGGAGTTTGAATTCCACTAGCGCTGCTGACTGCGCTACGAGTGAAGGCACCACAAGTGGGCATCGATGAGACGAAACTGCCCGCCAAATTGCACACACCAAGCGTGAGCATTTCCTGGCTCGCTTCAACCGGTGAATCACGAACTGAAAGAAAAGAAAACCAGAAAAATAGAATACCAACGTTAAAGCACTGTCTCAGGATTTTAAGAAAAATCTTCACTTCGGAATGAAAAAAACTTACCAAAAGCTTTAGCAATCGCAACGTTAGTCAGTACACCGACGAGGGGAACCATGATCATGCCAAAACCGAGATGATGGCACATGTCGACGATATTGTAAGTGTGATTGCCCACCACGGCCGAGAAAGGCGGCGGCGATATGTTCGGCAACCCCGATATGACTTTTCCAGCAGTCACGAATGGCGTAACGCCGGAATTATCTTGTAGTTTGAAAGCTAGTGCCGAAGTCGTAAAGACGAGGATCGCATTTCTAGCGATCGACAATACCCAAAGAATTCTTTCCACTAACAATCCGACATGTTGATGACCGGATGATCCCTTTAGACGCGAACAATCAATGTCCTTTAATTTCTGTAATTTGGAGAGAAAATGGTATTGAGTACTAGGGTAAAAAAATAATCGGATTCGATAATTATTCTCGCATTTAGAATTGGAAATATTTTCATATGAATATTCAAAGATGTATGTAATGATTACTCTGAACAACAGCAAGAACACGATGCTCGACAGGCCCATTACAGTGTCGGCGAATCTTGTATCGCCGATATTCTCGAAAAGTTTGATTATAGTGTCGATGACATTTGTCGACTTGTAGGAAAGCCCAAAGAGTCCACGCAATTGCGATGCTATGATTATGATCGATGTTGCCGATGTGAAGCCCGAAGTAACGGGCATGGAGATAAAATCGACGAGAAAACCAAGATCGAAAAGGCCCATCAGAAGCTGAAAGACACCGGCGATGAATGTCAGAAGTATCACAAAATCCGGTGGCATGTCTCTCGTGTACGAAATAGTCACGAGGGCCATTAACGATGTCGTGCCTATCGATACTTCTTTTATCGTGCCGAAAAGTACGTAGATGAAACCTCCAATGAACGATGAATATAGTCCGTACTGCAACAACGAAAAATCAAGTTTTACAATCATCGAAAATACTTCAAAGTAATTTTTAGTCTTTAAATTGTCGAAATAATTGTGTATTGTCACCTGTGCTGTCATACCAGCGAGTGAAGCATAAGCAATGCTCTGTGGTATCATCGTCAATCCCAGAGTTATACCAGCTATGAAATCAGAAACGGCGTAAAATTTCGAATATCCTGGCAGCCACCGAACGACAGGTACATATTTTCTGAGTAATCTTCCCGTGGTCCTATTCTCCTTCTTTTTATTTCTTCTTTCTGTTTCATCGTTGTCGTATTTGTTGTCGTCTTCCCCATCCTCGATCACGACCGTATTTCGGATTGACACTGATTGTAATTATTTTTGACTATGGTTACATTCAAAATATCAGATTGTAAATTTTGACCACATTTGCATATTGCATATATGTTAATGTACTCGAAGGACAGAATTTATTGATGAATTTCGAATTTTGGCAAAGTTAAAGTTGTACGAATATACATATGTACGAGTTGGAAATATTTGTTTCCCACGTTTTCCCATATTTATATTGCCAGTTGTGCGTGCTCCAGTCAGTTTATCAATTTATTCTCACCGATATCCAAAAGAAAGCTCTACTTTTTGCAATTTCGAATTCCTGAACAGTGTTAATATAAACGAAAATCCGTTCATGTCGATTTGAAGTTTTAATACCATGACGCACGATGAAATATTCATTTTGACAAACTATCCAAACACTCAATTTCATTTAAATTTTGTTTTCGAGTAATCGTTCCATCGTAATCTCAAATATATGTAAAATGTACATTTGAAATATATTTTTGAAACTGAAGCGCATTTGTCACTTGATTATTGGAATATTTCCTTTCTCGCTCATTGAAACTTGTGATCTATAAAAACAAGTGTTACTTACTGCCTCTTTTGTTAGTAGCTGAAAATCCTCCAACAATATTTAAGTAACGATGACACTATCGTCACGAATACAAAAAACAAAATATACAATAGAAAAACTAGATATAACTATCCGAACATATCACTCATTCGCGGTGTAAAAGCTCGTTCGTAACGTCGAACAAACTTCTTCGTCTCTCCCATCGGTCGCCAAACTCCGCTACCAAATATTGGCTAGGCGATTGGAGCTACAAGTGGGGCGTCTCTTGATTAGGTAAAACAATATAATGAGACTTGACGAACGACGTTGAACATCGGACCGATCATGTTACCTCAGATGTTTCTCGTTTACATATCGAGATAAGATTTATCATAGCTTCGAGACTTAAGATCGGTGAGAGACTAAGAGTGTGGGATCACTGTCATATCAAAACGGTAAAATTAGATGATAGACCCTGAACGCTTCCTCGACAATGGAATGCACTCTTTACCGAGTCATATCGCAATCGTAACATGCACAAACGAATGTCTATCTACTGAATTTACTCTTATCGGATCTTCTTCGGGACAAGGTAACATTGAAATACTGCGTGTTAATCAAAACAGGATTCTCTCTCTCGCACACACACACATACACATACACATGGTTGCGTATGCCGTATTTGTAATTTTTCCATTGCACGCGTCTCGACCAAACCACACAACATTTCGGTGAAGTATCGAGCTCGCCTATCTTCTCTAAATATTGTTTTTCTTTGATGTTCATATATTATATATTATATATTAACAATTCTATCGTAAATACATTATTTATCCTTGTTCCTTTCTCATAAAACAATTATTACTCGTTGTATAATTCATATATAAATGTTATATACTTTGTACATGACTCGTAGAACAATAGATAATATAATATAATATAATATATAATGTAACATAATAGTGTCTCTATTTTGTGATTGAAAGATACGATTGTTATAACGGGTGATATTTCAAATATTTTGTTATATTCGTCCAATATACGAGCCACTGATATTAAAATGTAAAATGCAGTTTATAAATTTCATACCGGTATTCTTGTGTGCAATTTTATTTGATTTTATTCTTAGTTTTTTTTTCTGTTTCCGCATAAAACATGATTAATTAGATCTGCAGCGAGCAGCGTCTCTTTTGTTACCTGTCACCCTCTAAGTCCGGGGAAACCGAGAGTGATAACTCATTGGGCATAAAGATAAGATGCGTACGAAAGCGGCGGCAATAACGGAGCTCCGAGTGAAGATCTTAATCGTGCTATAAAAAAAAACGCCACCGTTTCCCGGAATAATAAAACAAAAGAAATTGAAAATAAATATTGCCCGGGTGCATTACCCTCCCTGGGAACGTTTAAAAATTAATACGATATCGCCGAAGTTCGAAGAGTCGAGAATCGTATCGCTGTAGAAAGATAAAGAAAAACATTTGGCGCGTTGATTCTCGATTTGCCGACGATCGAAGAATAAAATTATGCAAAAATGGTTTCATTTTTAAATTAGATAACCCGAACGTTTTTTCGTCCCTGATTCCGCGACCTTCGACATTCGAGGGTTTTGTTATGCGGATAGAGGTCTTTTGCGTCGTCTCGGTAATCCTCGACGCATGCTAATTGTTGGAAAATTCGTTTTTTTAAGATACCGATGTGTGTTTAACGTAGCTTCTTGTTGATCTGATCGATGAGCTCGTCGATTCTCTGCGACGCTCCACGAAACTTGTTGGGCTCCGGACCGATCATCTGAACGAGTTGAGGCACTTCTTGACCACTTATCTGCGTGAATCTCGCAAGCGCCTTCATACATGCGTAGAGCTGATCCTCGGGTGGACTCCCATTGAAGTATTGGAGCAAGGCCATCGTCAATTCAACAGCGACGTCGTCAAACACCTGTCGTGACAAAAAAGAAATAATGATTACGTCGAGTCCCGCTAATTGGGACAATAAATTCATTCGCGCCCGAATTTCGTTCTCATCACAGAAATCACGTCCTTATTCCCGATTATTCATCGGATATGGTTACTGGGTGGTATTTATTCCATAATTTATGTCTCTCCGTTTTTTTTCTCTCATACGTATTTTTTTCTCAATCTCAATCCTTTGACGATAATTCGACTCACCTACTTTCGTAACGTTGCGTCTGTGTCTGTTATGTAAAACTAGGAAATACTTTGGACAGGTACCTTAGAAATGCTGCCTTTCGGTAAAAGCTGCCGGAGCTTTTTGCTTTTGTTCATTTTCTGAAAACAAAGTGTTCAAATATCCCAAGTACAAAAGAATCCGTTCTTGTAGAATCGAGTCATGAGAGGACACCCTCTTTCGCTTCTTGAGGAAGTCGGTGCGGTCTAAACAAAAGTACACTAGTTTTTAAAAAACGTTGATACAAGCTTTAAACGATCCACCGATCGAAGAGAAGGTAGATCAGAGTATTATTCAACCGCCGAGATTTTGCATTCTACCGCGAGAACATGTTATAGGTCTATAGGTTTTTTTATCAGAGAAATGTATCGATAATTGATAGATTTGTCCGATTTATACGTTGAATAACTAGCCAATATTATGTCGCCGATACCCCAAATTATGAATAACCATCTATTTATAAACAGTAGGCCTGGCATAACATTATTTTGTTGTGTGTATATGCTTTTAGTAAACATTTAAAACCGTAAAATTCGTGTGATTGGAACGACTAATATATCATTTGTCTATCGGCATTCTCTATAACAAATTTGTTATTAAATAGTTATGCGCATAGTGTGTGTTTGCTACTCGCGACGCCAAATGAAAAGTCTGGCCACGTAACTCTTTTTTTTACTAATTCTCGATACAAAGGGAGTTGGCGACCGTCAAAATATGTGCTGAGTTATTTTTAAAAAAAGAGACAAAGTAGACAAAATAGGCCGCCCTCTGTAAATATATCGTTATTGATAGTGCAATATATGCTTCAACGAACGTTCTTCGAAGCTTGTATGGATCATTTTTAAAAACTAGCAGACCATTGATTAACCTGTACCGACGAGGCTACTTTACAAAGTGCCCAAGCTTCAAAGCAGCTACCCAAATATCCTTGGCAGAAAAATTACCAATTTTTGCTCTTACTACCTACTTATTCGTCGTCCTAATGGCACAGCACGGAGGCGAAGTCGTATTTGCCAGTTCATGACTTACAATAAAATTAATTCATTCGTGATTTTACACAAATCCCAATGAAGAAATCTCTTCATTCAAAATTATTAATATTTCGATTCAACTCGTGCTAAAAATAATCGTTCGTATTTATGACATTCAAAAAATCGTAATATCTCTCACAATGTTCGCTTCGCTTGATATTCATCGACGTATCTTTCTTTCTTTGTCGAAATAATAAAACCCAACGGAATATTAATGTTTCGTCTTGATTAGCACGATATCTTATTTGGATAAAAAAAAACGAGTACGAAGAGATATAGTAATTTTCTGCCAAGGTTGCTCTGTGTAGCTACTTCGTAGCCAAGAGCCTCCCACGTAATTACAAACGACCATTGAGCATTATTCACGCCCGATTTGCACGTTCGCTTGAATAAGCTTTTAAAAATATCTGCGACTAATCGGCGTCGTTAAAAAATAACTGCTTCGAGCAGCTCCGTTATAAATTGGAGAATAAATTTTTAACACTTCCTAACGATCGTTCAACCCAATGGTCCTTCGTGACGTGGGCTACTTCAAAAGCCATACACACATCGAGCTTTCGTAAAATTTTGATGCAAATGCTTGTCGCGTTCTAAACGATTGACACAGATTTCGCGTCTACAGATATTAATGATCAATTGTTGTTTTTGTTTTGTTGCGGAAGGCAGCACTTCTGTTAGGACAAAGCTATATTAAGATATAGAAATTGCGAGCTCTTTCCTTCCTCGCAATGTCAGGAATCGCGATAGCGTTACGAAGAGAGACATACTTAAGTAAAACTATTTTTGTATTACAGAGCTCGGCAAAACACTCGAAGTACAAAGTATTTTCGGCGAACTTGTTATACATACCGACCTTTTTGAGTAGTTGAAGTACGAGACATACTTTGCCCTTTATACCCAATACTTCGTATCGAGGCTTTTATATAACGCTCTTCATGGATCGTCGCTTCGTACTTGGACGCATTGGACTTGGTCATGCTCACATATCACAGGATACCGAGTACCTTGCATCGAGCACTCAATACTTATCGTTAGCACCAACCGAGTCCTTTGACTAACGAGAACTTTCCACTTGGGGCTCCGAGCTTTATAATTGGAGCTCGGAAGTTTGTTACTAGTCGTTTGCGCTTGGTACTTTGTACTTGAAGTGCCTTCCTCTACCTTACACATGTTTGTTGTATTATATTAACGGATTAAACATCGACAGCAGTTTTAAAAGATCCTTGAATTTCGAGCGAGTTACGGAGAAAGAAAAAAATATTAAAACGGATGATATCGAAGCGTTTGTAGGGATACAGACCACAGTTTTTACCTCCTTGCAGGCGAGATTGTGAATTATAGCTGCACCTCGCGACGAGAGCTCGGTTGAATCGGAGAGTAACGAATGCACCGCGACCTTTGTCGTTACCCTGATATTGCTGATACCCTGATTGTTGTGTTGCCACTCGGATATGTAGAGTAACCACTCGGAGCTGCTTAGGTTCTCGAACATATTTGCCATCTACGAAGGGAAGATAGAGAACAAAGGATCAATGTACGCGATGTCGGAAATATTCCGTATTTTAATACAGCGATATCCGGATCTCAGGAATACCTTGTTTCTTAAACAAAATTTATTCGTGTCAGAAGAATATTTCTTTCCTGCTTTTTCTAAATTTCGAACTTTCGATCTATAAGCAATTGTGTATAAGTTGGATTGGTGAATTATTTGTTTTTTAAATAAAGGGATGGATAAATGAAGAGTAAGATCTCGAAACGTTGACATCGCAGTTTTGATACGCGTTTGAAAACTTACAAATTGAGCAAGAGGTAATTGCTCCTCGCTCGGATGACGATCGATGTCAAATGCGTAATTCATTATCGTATGGTCCCGTCGGTCCTGGTGAAGCAAAAGAATAACGTCGTCCTTCAACGCGGCAATGGAAAGAACGTTGAGAAGTTTCACCCTCGCTTCGCTCTCCAACGACTTGTCGTAAAGTATTCGACCTGTGCATAATGTAATTATACGATATTAAAATGTAGATGTTTCTTACAGAGGAAAGTTCCTTAAGGTTAATAGCGGTTAATTCGCCCGTAATACAAATATTTGAAATTACGAGTTTGATCGAGAAATAATTAATAACTCACCAACGAAATTGAGGAAATTATCGCCAAGTGCCCACGAGCCCTCGTTTTCCAAAACATACTGTCGCAATTCGTCGAGATTGCCGACTTCGGTGTCGTTGAGCTTTCCCTCAAGAAGACGTCCAAGTGCGTCAAATTCAGCGTTAGCGTCGAGCGAATTTTTGAACACTATCGGTGGGTCGCGCTGACGCTTTTTCTCCTCTAATTCGAGTTTTTCTTCAGCTTCCATTTGCAATACTCTGTCGGATGGCAGCATCTCGGCACCGAGCTCACCGTTATTCGGCTGCATCTCGCTCATGGTACCCTCTTCCGTCATATCCACAGGACAATAATTACTCGTTCCTGTACTATTGCTCTCGCTGCCACTCTCGCGATTAATCTTATCGCGTTTTTCCTTCTTCTTTTTCTTCTTCTTGCGATCTTTCTTGGCTAATTTTTCGTTTAGTTCGTTTCGTCTTTCCTCCAATGCTATTGAATTCAATCGAGCCTCCTCGATCTCTGTGTTCAACAATTGATACTCGGGTGATGCTTCCCGCTGAATTCTTGCCTCGACGAATCTCTGACCGACCGTGAAACCGGCGCTAGCACCGCTCGTCAGACTGTTTATCAACGGCGACAATTGTTGTCCCAACGGTCTGCAAGACGATTAAATAATACATTTTTCGCGTCCCAAAGAATAATGATTTTGGAAAATCAAGAACTGTCTACTAGTCGATGAAATGTTATATTCAATTTAATTTATCGCAAAACCCTGCTATGTTTATCAAGAGACTCACGTTCTGAGAATTTCCTCCGGTAAATCGAGTATGTATTTCGGTATGCCCTTGCCAACGAGAAAGCTGCTAACTTCCTCGGTAAAGTTGTTGCAATTGTGTTTGAACAAATTGTAAGTGCCCGCTCTGCGTACAAAACGAGAATAGAATTAATATAAAAGCATACAATTGTAAGAATTTATATATTTTCAAAACGTTGCGAATTGAGGAAATACTTACGCAAATTTCGACGAACCAAGACCGTTTATGTACTCGAGAAATATCGAATAAGACAGATAAGTCTCGCCGAGTTTTTCGATTCTCAGCGGTTCGGACAATACAGTACCACCCTGAAACACATAAAAACAGAAAGAAATGAAAATCGAAGAACGAAGGAAGAGTGCGGCGTGTGGATTTCATCTCGAAATCCAGAAATAATACAAACGGCATGACGAGAAATACGTGGGAACCTCGAAATTTGTGAGATGTTTTCTTATCAGAAATATATCTCACGTAACGGTGAATATAGTCTCGCACTCGGGCGATACACGGCCAACTATAACTGTAACAATTGTATACACCAAAGGCACGTCTAATTTCGGAAGAGCGCAACGATTCGACGGAGGCGCGCACGGTATATTCACGAGGAAAACACGGAAATAAACCTTCGATGACCGGTCACAGTCGGCTCTCACAGACGTTTTCGCAGTCACGACTCTCGTTACGAACGATGGCACTTAAATAATTCGTAAATTATACAAATTTCTAAACGAATAATCAAAGTCAAAACAAAATCACTGGTTCAAAGTATAAAAAAAAAAACAAAAAACAATAACAAAAAATGTAAATATCGTAAATAGGACGCGAAAAAAAATTATTAAAAAAATCAATAAAAATTCAAAAACATGAAAGAAGAAAAGGACAAAGGGGTGCAAATTGATCGATGATTGATCGACGGTTTCTCGTGTCAATCGTTGGTTAGTCCGATCACTATTGCACTTCACTGTGGCACTTCCCGAAGGGTCGTTTCGAAAGCAACGAGCAAAAATAAAAAACTGGAAGAAAATATCTTAAAACAAATGAAGAATTTTTGAAAATTTGAAAAAAACGTGACGGTCGATTAATCGATTGTTGTCGATTGGAGGAAACGTTCGTGATGATAAATTATGAAAATTGGGGACGTTGAACGAATTTTTAAAAAGGCCCGGGGCTACGGTAGGTCAAGACAGGATTGGACAATGTCCCGAGAGAGTTTTTTTTTATCCTCGAGGATTTTTGGCCTGTTGGGGCGTTATATTGGAACGACGAAGAAACGATGTACGAAACTTACCGGGCAGCTTTCGGCCCGCGAAGAGAGTCCCGGACGACAAAGTATACTATACGAGGAACGAAGAGATGATAGACAGAGAGAGAAAGAGAGACAGAGAGAGAAAGAGAGACAGAGAGAAGAGAGACATAGAGAAGAGAGACAGAGAGAAGAGAGCGAGAGAGAGCGAGAGAGAGAGAGAGAGGACTCCCCCGTCAGTCTGAGAGAGCTGAGAGAGAGAAAGAGATAGCGAGAGAGAGAGAGAGAGAGAGAGAGAAACTCGGGGTATATAACGCGTTATTTTTAGTATTCCTCGGACCAAATTTAGTGCACGAGTCCGGTGCAAAGCTACGATAGAGCCAGGGCTTTCGCATCTCGTCACGAGAGAGTATCGTATGGCTCGCGACGATCCGCATCCACACTGGTATAACCTCACTCTCTCTTTCTTTATCTTTCTCTGTCTTTCTCTTCGAAAAGAGTCACCGAGGGAAAAGCTCACGAGGATTTTTATACCTCGGGAAGGAAAAGCTCTCCGAGAACCGATGATAAACGACGGGGGACAGTTGGAAGATCGGCATGAGAGAGAATTTCATTCGAGTACGGGATTGTTAATTCCGCATCCAAAATGGCGGACGGCGAACGAAAACCAAACGGCGAGAGTATTTAGGATTGATCGTTTCCAGTTTAGAAATAATATATTAAGACATTGAAAATGGCGGATTTTGAGATGAGATTTTTTTAAAACTCGGTTTAGAGATCAGCGATCGCAAAAACGTCCTAGGATTAATTTTCATCGACATCGGTCCGTATTTTGGCATTTTCATTCTGCCATCTTGAATTCGGCACGTTGGATTCGCCATTTTGACAACTTTTTGCATTATTGGCTTACCAGTTTGAATATAAAATAGCGAATGTTGAAAATTTTACTAGTCTTAATTATAGATGATGAAAAATTTTGAAATCTCCCACTCGTATTCCAAGTTTTCGGATATGCAATTTGAAAATAATGGATGGTCGGTAAGGTAGGATGTTTCGTTTCACTGATTTGGCGGTAGACTAACGAGACATCGCAAACGTGAAATACTCTTTCAATAATACCCGCCAAAAATACAAATAGTGCGAATTTCAAAAAGGATATCCGCGAAAATATTAGTCGCCAGACATTTTTGGGACGTCCCAATTCCGAATGTTTCTTAGAAATATGAAGATGTCGTTTTGAGTGACATCACGTTGAACCGTCGTTTCCAAGTTATCGCGACGTATTTAAAGAGTTCTCTAAGACGGTACGACTTGCCTAAATTTGTTGGAAAATACCCCACGCGACCTCTTTAAAAAGACACGAATATTTCTTCCAAACGTCAAAACACTGCGCAAATAAAAAGAATTCTATATATCGCGCTTTATGTTTAATGTTGATATCATTCATTATTCGTAATTGTCCTTACGCGCAATATTTTTTAATTTTATCTCTAATAATAACAAATTAAAGATGAAAGTATTTCGTTTTCCCTTTGAATCGTCTCTTTAGTTATTTTTCATAAGACACGGAAACGTATTTTGTCGCGACCCAAACTTGAATTCACATCGTAAAATATGTTTTTTTAAATTGTTTCTTTTTTTTAGAATCCATTATGTTTATTTCAACGCATTTAAGTTTTTCTTTGCTTAACGCGAAAAGCGTCAACTTCTCAATTTTCTCACGAAAAAAAAACTATATGGTCAAGATTGTTGAAATTTTTTAAATAGTCGTATAAACCGTTTACGCCATAAAAAAATATCGAGTCTCACAGTTGAATTTTTCTTTAGTCATATCTGCGTGAAACATTCGTTTGAAATAGTGAAGAATTTGTACTTATACGAGCTTCCTACTGGAAGTATTTTCGATAGCTGGTCCGTTACTTCTTTCAACATAAAAAACAAAATTTAACAAAGATAAAAAAATCTAAAATCAACAAAAGATAACTCGAACCGAGAATTGTATAAAAAATAATAATAACTCCCGAGCTATTGGAACTTTGGCAAGTGTTTCGTAATATAAACTCGAATGCAGTTTGGTCGCATCTGGTGTTATCGCCTCCGTTTAGTTTCACGCTTCGTCGCCATGTACTCACTGGCCTTATACTCTGTATTCCGGTAGGTCCAAAGAAATATTCACGACCGTAAGCCACTATAGCCGTATGCCATATACCGTCCAACGATCGTCCTAGAATGAACAAAAACAAAAAACGAAATCAATTAGTTGAAATCGATCAACGGTATAAATTCAGTTTTTATAATAATACAAATTGAATTATTTAAGACGATATAAAACTATTCAATAATCTATGATTCATAATCGATTAATTAGCAATCGATCATAAGTCGACTATCGTCGAGAATGAGTTGTGATAAACAAGAAAAAATGTGTTTTATTATTACTATTTGAGAAAAGTCTGACGCGGAAGAGATTCTCAAGGAAGAGAAAGAGATGCGAGTCCGAGCTTCCGCAGCTTTATGCCAAACTCTCGTTTCGACCCAGTTTATACGGCTACGGGCCGAAATAGCGAAGAACCGAGTTTTCACGCGACTCATACGGCACTCTATGAATCTTCGAGCCTTCTCTTCGTCACGTCTGGTTCTTGATTCTTCTTGAATATACGTAGAGTATGGCTTGTGGGAGGCCGAGATGACAGAACGTAGCAGGAAATAAACTCTCGTCATCCGGGTCTCTCTCTCTTTCTCTCTTTCTCTTCCACTCGCGTTTGTAAAACGTCAGTCGGTCAAAAATGCATATTACAAGCTGCGCCCGAAGCTCGTCGAGGTTCACGGACCTCGTCTCGGCCGAAACGTCTCGAGCATCTCGAGATTATTTCTAGTTTTCACATTGGTGCTCTCTTCTCGTCTCTTGGAGAAATATCTATAAATAAACGATGCGACCGACTACTCGAAAAATTCCCTTTTCAAAAAGTAACGAAATACGAATATATTCCAGAACCGAAATTTTCGTACTTTTTCTATATAATCTATCTTTCTGGATTTATAAACGGCTGTTACTCCGAGAACGCCCGTCTTACTTCCTCGTTCATGATTCCAACGTTTTAGCTTCATTATACGAGTTTTGGAAAAAGAGCAACTTATTGGGAAATGTTATTTTTATATTGTCTACCTAGCTTGCTTTCTCGATCATTGATGTAGCAAGTTTCGGTCGTACCAACGTAATATCAAATTCAGAAAGAGAAATGTTATAACTAAATTCTCAAACAACAAAAAGTACAATTTATTCAGAAAAATGAGGGGATCAATGTTATAATAGAATATTGATTAGTCTTCAATTTTATGAACGTCCCATTTTTGGGCTAAATTGGGAATAAAAATTTGATATTATCGATATTGAAAATTTTCTTTACTCCAAATGGTTAATATCTTTTTCAGATTCTTGACTCTTTTGGGATTAGCTTATGTCGATAATTAAATTTTTTTTTGTCGACTGACGTAAAATTGTTGAATTTCCGTAAATAAGAAATCTCGAAAGTGCGCAAGAGTCGAGAAAATACAAGATAGTTCCGAAATAAACACTGATTCGTGCACGTGGCGAACGAACCTTGCACAAGACTCAAAGACACACTCTTGTACGTATATGCGATTTATTTATACATATATGGACGTGTGTGTGTGTGTGTGTGACAAACTATAAAACTGCAATGTATAATACACCCCTAACGTATATATATATTTAAAGATGCATAAATGCTCTCCATCCATCCATGTTACTTCAGCTTCCGCGATCTTCTCAGTCTCTGTGCCAACGAGTTTATTAATAATTGTGTCGTTGAGTATTTTCATAGCTCACGTGTGGACCGCGACTGATAATGTACCATATAAAAGTTTCACATACTAATTATCATACATTGATTCCAAATACGTCACGCCTACGTGTGTTTATGAAATAAACGTTTGAAAAATTTACAGATTTTCTCATTTTTGTTTCTCATTGTAATATTTAAAAAAAAATATACTTCTAAAAAAGACTTTTACGTGGAACAATATTTATTATTTATCGACGAATCGAGCGTTGTAACTTTTCGTTTTGGACAAAAGAGTACGAAAATAGACGTAAAATTTGGCGAGTCACTTCTTGCCTCCTTAGCTCGTCCGTTTGTCTACCTATGGCTATGTCGTTTTTGGCACTGTCCAAGCGTCTATAACGCGATCGTCGATTCACGCCTGCAATCTCTCTCCCTCTTTCCCTCTCTGGCGTGCTCGGCGAGGATGAGACAGCGAGATGAGAAAATCTCGATGAATTCACCCACACGCTCTCCCTCTTCCATTCGTACGACGATACGAAAACTCAACGTTTTCCAAAATTTATACTACGTATAAAAATAATTTTTCTCGTCCGAGAACCCGTGCTTGTGCGACAAGGTGAAATTCTTTCGAATTCCAATCCCAAGCTGTTTACGATCCGTCTACGCAGTTACGTCCCAAAATCTCAACATTAAGAATTATCGTCCGCAACACGGAGACAAAAATCTGAAATCAATCAACGCTATCAGATGATCCCAGCAAAATTGAATTCGTCGAAATTTAACAAAACAAAATCTGAGTGTTTATTAATGTTATAGTTTGTCGGTAAACCTAAAAAAAAGAAAAAAAAGAAAATATTCGCGGGTTGAGACTCTTTATAAAAAAAACTTTGAAATTTTAATCCCATTTTCCAATGGTTTTTGCCTCGAACAAATTATCTTATTTTAAAATTTTTCGAAATACATAGGTTCACTTAGAAAGTAATAGCATAGAAAAGATGTGTGCGTAATTGCACCGTAATTGATAAAAACAACTTTTTGAACTACCCGTCCCACAGATTTGAAAAACATAGTTTTAAGAAAACGCGATTAAAGTTCTGATGGCGCGAGAACGCTCTCGTCAGTATAGGAGGGACACGATTACACGTTGTAACATGAGAAATACTTTGAATTATGTTTTATAGTTTTGCTGACGTATTTTTAAGATGTTATACTAACATTTTATGAAATAAACAACAAAATTGATTTTTTGAAAATTCTATATGGATCTCCTGCCTTAAAGAGATATTCTTTTTTTAATTCGTACAACTTTTCCACACTATTGAGAAAAAAATGAAGATATTAAGTTTTCGTATCAGCTCGTTATTTTTAGTGGTCCAGTTATCTTGAGATACTCAATTATTACGGAAACCAGCAGGAATATGAACAAATGGTTTATATAAAATATTCTTCATACGAAGAGACATTTTTTCCTGGCGTGCACGGTTTTATTAAACATATTGTGCTGAATATCCCAATATTTGTAATGACAAACAATACTGAGTTTGATCCGAAGTCATAAAAATCTAGTAGCGGGTTCGACCTGAAGTCATCAACATGTCCTCACAACCCGCAAAAATATGCGATGCCATCATTATACAAGCTTGGCAACATTTATCACGGTATCGTTAAAAAATGGTAAGTTAAAAAATGTTTTGTACGAAACATTATTATTTTTCAATGTAGAATAAGAATATCAAATAACAAATATGGGTTTCCATTTGAAAAAATGAAGTGGCCTTTCATCTGACCCTTAAAGGGTCATTATGGTGCCATTAAATGTGACCCTTCATATGAAGAATATTTTGTATAAACCATTTTTTCATATTCCTGCTGGTTTCCGTAATAATTGGGTATCTCAAGATAACTGGACCACCCTGTATTTTCAAATTCCATTATTTCATGTAACCTACGCAAAAACATCAATCATCCGAAAGCAACTTTCCGCAGATTGTTTTAGATGAACGCGACTGACCAGTTGTCGACCTTGAAATTTACAAGTGTGATTATGAATGATTCTCGAATCGATGATCTCGAAATTTCGCAGTTTAGTCGCAATTTAGCATCTGATCATTGTAAATCACCACTCGTCTCTCACCTATCAGAATTCTCGACATCTCGGCTGCCATACCCTTGGTCAGATCGTAAATGTACAACTCGACCTTTGTTCCCATCTCATCTGTCCCGTCCATTCTTGCGGTCTGAAAAGAAATGAGAAAAAAGAAACGGTAATTCTTTGAACAATTAACGATATACGTTTGTATTGGTTTTTTGAGTGACATTCGAGTTTTTAAATTATAACTGCCAATTCCACTCTGCGATTGTAATTATTAATAATACTCTATAGGTATTCTTTCTTACGCATTGCCAATCACTTGCACGCTCGTTGTACGATATAAACAATGAGATTGCCTTATATACAAAACACCCATTGTTTTGTATATAACCATTTTTGTATAGAATTTACTTTCTGTCCAACAGAAAGTAAGTTCTTGAAATTGTTAAGTTTATGTTAGGAAAATAAAAGTCTTGATACATTTGATAAAATAACTTAGCTTAGTCAAAATGGTTTGTCATTTTAACGAATCGTGTTTGAATGCGAGCATCGTTTTTAAATATAGTTAATAAAACTGTAGAAAAATCGAATGATACAAAATTGTTCGTAATTCATTGTGCACATAATTTGTGGAATTTGCGAAAAATGTATCGGTTGACTTTCGAGGCGGGAAATCATTGATAAACAACGCAGGAATTTATCAAATATATTGTATGTGTAAACAAATATACGTGACTCGTTACAATTTTGAATTATCGCCTTAAGACGTTTACGGACTCAACCCAAATCCTAAAATTAATCCGTGAACCGACGTGGAAGTCTGCCAGATACTCTGCCCGGCAAAGGGATCTCGCACGCATTGTATCCGCGTTCTTAGAAAAAAGAAAAGCGAAAAAAAACGCCTGTATTGTCTATTCCCAGCGACGAATTCTCCGACCATACTTACTCGTCTAGTACGTCCCTCGAATTCAATGTATCTCATCATTTTCACCAGTCGTTCAAATTGTCTTTGACTTTCGCACTATTTCACAAGCACACAATTTAAAATCCTGACGGAAAAACGTTTTTCTATCGAGACACTTTCGACTAATCCTAGTGAGAATTCTAGAAACATATATGGGCACGAGTTTTAAAATCGAGAAAGAAAAGAGATTCGCGGTTTTTACGAGGATCTATAACAAGACCGTATATCCATCGGCGTAACTGGACGCATCGTCGGAACTGCAGTGTATGCCATCTCTGAGATCGATGGACTACACGAGAAAGATAAGAGATGGTCAAACGCCTCGAAACATCACATGCCTGTATCGGCTTTGATCCAAAAAGTTCGACTAATGATCGATCGAGGCTTTTCCTCGCATCAATCACAATCCATTGGTACAGCAGCGAGTGACTTTATCGACTCGCTCCTCAATAATTTACACTCGATTTGCGCGAAATAACGTCATGATTTTAAACATACGTGAAACGGGAATCATAACCTGTATAAAGTATCGATCCTTTAACTTGGAATGAATTATTACGACCATCATTGATACATCTGATCGTGACATTAATCGAGAGGGATCTAAAAACTGTTCATGCACGTACCTTTGCACTATCATAAACGATCAACGATTATCGGTCAACAGGTGGATGCTGGAGATATATATAGATATATGTACATGTATATAACCATTAAACGTATACAAAACGCTGCGCGGATACGAAACACTCCGTTTAAAGAGTGGATAAGAAGACATTCACTGAACGCGGGAATATGACAACAAATATTGAACCACAACGAGAACAAGTATATTGTACTCCACCAACGTCCACGACGTCTCTATGTCTTTATACTGCCTCTGGCAAAAGTGCAACTACGAGATGACCGACGAAATAATCGTCACCGCGTAACCTCACCGGCTTTCGTTGCGGGCGAATGTGTAACCAGCGTTTGAACAGCACGAACGAGATGAGAAGGAAAGCGGTAGGCGTTTCTCTATGTCTTTCTGCTTGAGTCTTTTGGCAGAACGTTTCAGTTGGCTGTGTGTGTGTATGCGCGCGCACGCGTTGTGTGATTGCGTGTGTGTGTGTGGTGCTTGAGGAAATTTCGCCGCAAGCTCGGTATAAGGGGTAGAAGGATAAAGAGAGATGTGAAGATTGAATACCGCATTAATGCGAATACTCGTCGCAGTAAGCGCTACCGGCGATCTGTATTGTTTTGAGCTCTTACCGCGAGAGGCGCTATCCTCGATTCCGAGTTGATCACGTGATCTCGATGGATCTTAACCGAGACAAAATACACTCCGTAACGTGAAAGGAAACAACAACAAAAACCAACAAGTCGGATATAATAACGATCCTCGAATCTTCTGTGGAGTGCAGTGTATTCGTGTACTCAAGTTCTGGTCGTATTTCACTTTTCAACTATACACGAACATTGCGACGTGCATTTGGTTTCGAATTTGTTTCTCCGACACTTTAACAAGGTTAGGAAGCCCAGGGGAAACGTTGACTCGGCAGTTTTCAAATACACACAAACGTAGATATATGTTCAGAATACTGCACCGGTGTGCAGTGAAAGAGGCCTTGGCAGTGAGGGGGTTCTGCTTTGTTCTAGGCACTTTTCACGAAAATTCATAGTTTTCAACGTGGTACCCGTAGTAGTTCTAGGGATTTTTTTTCAAGTCGGGCATCGATTGGTAGACAACGCGTAGTGCTCATACACAAGCGGGAGAGACAGCCGTAAGGTAAAACAGCTGATGCTTCGAGGCCACCGGCGAAATGTCAAAATCACGACAAATCGTAAGTAGTTTTTCAACAATATCTTTCTGGTTCGATGCAAAGATTCAGTTAATCATTATGTTGCACGATAAGCCGTGTTGTTCGCAAATAAATATTTCTAAAAAAAGGGGAGTAATTGGTATTACGAAGATTGTCGATGTGACGTCGGAATGTTTACGCGTGTACACGATGACTCGGTTATACACAGGCGTCCTTTCCTTCCGTGTGTAACCATGGTTGCTGTAGTAACCTTTTGTACTGTTACTAGAGCGTCTAGGCATAAACTTTCTTTCCTTTTCATCAATCGAATAGCAAATTTTTACAGTTTCGTCTTGCATTCTCAATTTGTGATAAATTTTCGGATGTCGCAATGAAGATTTACATCTCGCGAAATATTTTATCGTAGACGCTTCGGGTTCAGTCACCGGAAGGAACAAAGAGGATTGATGTGAGTTCTAATGACACGACGACCAAACTCTTTGAAAAGGTATGTCAACATTTTTTCACATCCATTAGTTTTAAACTGAGTTTGTGGCAATTTATGATGGTAATAAAAGATTCTGGGGATAATTTTTTCGAATTACGAAGGTTTTCAACCAGTCCCTAAGTCTTGCGAGTTTCACTGAGTCGGGTGAACCATTTTTTTAAATGGCGCATCAGGACTGTTTAATAATAAAAATTCTTAGAAACGATAAAATTTGATTATAAGCTTGTTCGATCAGAGCATATTGCTCGCATCCTTCTGATGTTTCGAAAAATCGTAGTACACATTTGATAACAATGATTCTAGTTCATATCGTTGATTGAGGATCTCGTTATCTCGAGGTGCTTAGACCAAATCTCTCGGAGTGCCAGAGATCATGCACTGGATCGTGATGAATTTACTGTATTCATGGTTCTTTTATATTCTGGCGGAACGACTATAAACATCAAAGAGATAGTTGCACTTTTCTATACCGAAATTTGTTGTAACGGTTAATATCTTGCGAAAAGACAAGAACATAGGGCTGTGTAACTGTTAAATGCAACTTTAACTGCTGTCTTTTGTCTGAAAAATAACTCCTCTCCTCCCATTCCCTTAAAGGGTTATGATACTTTAATGAATGCGAGAGAAACCGATATAAATTTTCTGGACGAGTGTATTCTAGAATGCCGAATGCTTTCGAGGGAAAAAAAATTCTAGCAGGATGCAAAACAGTTGGCGTTCTATGAGAATTTTTTTGATTCTGAATACATTCGGCAGGCTAGAAATAAGAATTGAGCGAGCATGTTTTACAATGCATTACACGGAACATTAACACTGGTATGTTTTATTCTAGATCTATAATACATTCGAGCTGAAGACTTTCGGCTTTGGTCTTTTCAAAGAGCGCAATCAGAAAGATGAAATTATTTCATCGCGGGGCAAAACCGTTTCGGGTATTGGGTTATTGCACGGTGACATGCTGTATTTAGTGCCTGTAAATGGCACGATATTGCACGACAAACCTTCGACCAGCGCTCTCTCGGAGAATTCCGACACGTCCAGTAAGTTACGATTTTTATGCGCATAGAACAGAAGAATAAACATAAAACTCCGATCACACTGGCCGTTTGTGCTTTCTTGTTCCACAGAAGATTCGATGCCGATGGACGTAACCCCAAGTACTAGTCGAACAGGCATGTCTACCGGTCCGTCGGGAGCTATTCGACCGAACGGTAACGTCGTCGAAGACGAGGTTGATCAACAATTATGGAAATTGGATGGTAAAATTCAACGTAAGCGGGATGAAAAACTGTGAGTGCCGTCAAAGTGAATCGTCGAAAGAGTAAGTTCGTCCAAATATCGGGATTTGTATTTCAATCCGGTGTTTTTTGTTTTTTTTTCAGATGTAGGCACGGCGCTAATGGCTGCTGCGTCCATTGCTCACCTCTGGAGCCTTTCGACGAGGCATATCTCAAAGAGCAAAATGTCAAGCATTTGTCTTTTCATTCTTATCTCAGAAAACTTACTGCTGGTGTAGACAGGTAAGAATGGACGACAATAGGATTGAATCTCTTAATTTGATGGATTCTCTAGAGGAAAGTTTTCATATTTTCGGAAAAAAAGAATTTCGAAATACTCGTTAAACTGGGTTTAACCTCCACAGTCGGATTAAAGATTATTAGATTCGATGGATTTATTCAGCTTGGGGAATGTAAAAAATTGCTTCAAATTCAAAATTTACAGCTTGATTCCCCATAATCCATAATTTATTTGGACTCAATTTTAGAGGAAAGTTTCTACAATTGGAGGATGTTAGTTGTCGTATAAAACGGGGCTGCAAGGATCATCCGCCCTGGCCACGCGGCATATGTAGTAAGTGTCAGCCGAATGCGATCACGCTCAATCGTCAGCCTTATCGTCATATCGATAACCTCGTTTTCGAAAATGCGAATCTCGTGGAGAGATTCCTGAATTATTGGCGCATCACGGGACATCAACGTATGGGCTATCTTTATGGTAGATACGAGATTCATTCGGACGTTCCTTTAGGTATAAGGGCCGTCGTAGCAGCTATTTACGAACCGCCGCAGGTCAGCAACAACTAAGTTTCATTACCTTAGTACTAATCAATAATCTATTTTGCTCTCAAAAGCGTAAACTTAAATTATTTATTTCAGGAAAGTACAAAAGACGCGATTGTTCTTTTGCCGGACGAGCGAGATTCTCTCGTCGACGAAGTTGCTGGGATGCTCAATTTGCAAAGAGTCGGATGGATCTTCACCGACCTAATTGCCGACGATATAAAGAGAGGAACTGTAAGTACACATTTTCGTAATTCTCCTATATTCGTGGCAGTTGATAAAAAATAATGAAAATATGAAGAAACAAAATATAATAGCTCCGACCTCCGATTATATATTTCGTTAAATTATTTATTTACCATTATCCGTTTGTCCTGTTCGCAGGTGAAACATGTTAGAAACATCGAGAGTCATTTTCTCTCGGCGCAAGAGTGCATGATGGCCGGTCATTTTCAGAATAAACATCCGAACCCATGTCGTTTCTCGCAGAGTGGCTCTTTCGGTTCAAAATTTGTCACCGTATGCGTCACCGGAGATGACAAGAATCAGGTTCACATGGAGGGTTATCAGGTATCGAATCAATGCATGGCGCTGGTACGCGATGGATGCCTGGTACCTACAAAGGACGCACCGGAACTCGGCTACGTTATCGAATCCACGGACAAGCAGTACGTTCCTGATGTCTACTATAAGGTGAGTACCAAATACATGACAATTTCTACATTTTCGCGTCCGGATATGACAGTAGAATATCCGGAGGCGTTTCTTCAGTTTCACTTAGACATTATTGTTATAATCGATGAATTTATGATATCACTATTGATATTCGAAAAGCGTTAGAAGGTGAAGTCAATCGGATGACTTTTTTTTCTATTTGCTAGTTTCCGATGTGATATTTTGACTTGAAAATGATTTGTGATTGCAACACGTGAATTGTTCCATATAGTGATTTACGCCTCAATGGATTATTACGCAATCGCGTAATATACGGCAAAAATTTTAACTCGAAAATCTATAATAAATTGACGAATTGCTGCAGATTTAAATATTTCGATGGGTTCGTCCTTTTCATTGCATAGACAATTTATACTCAAAACGGTCAGCTAACCGACCTAAAAAACCCGCAGCGATAAAAACAGATAATATCGCAATTGACCCCACTCCTCGGTAAAAAATTAAAAAAAATCATTACATAAATAATGACCAAGCGGTTTCTAACCCGTGAGTAACGACATTTATTTATTCGCGATAATTGCATATTTCGAAGTAAAACTATTTTCACAATCTCCAATTACGATCTTTGCGCTAATTTAATTTTGCCTCATTGAAAATACGATCGAAAGTATTTTAGGCATTGAAAAAAAAATGTTAACGACATTCATTTTTTTTTTTAATTGGATACTTTTCCCAAAAATTCAGCAAATTACTTCAAAAAAATGTATAATTTTAATTTTACCTTCCACTTTTCCAAATGAACAAAACTCATACAAACTCTAATCTTTCGATCTGAAGTTATGGTACTCGATTAGTAAATCAATGTTTAAGAAACGAAGATTGATTAACCTACTATGGTTGATCTACATAGTTACATTGCGGGCTGAAGTTTTAATAACTATTGTTCCCTGTGAGAACGTTGTTACAACGTAAATTTCCTTTCAATGCACAATTTTGCATATGTGAGCATTTTCATTCGGGCGTTCGCAGATAAATGGGATAAATCAATGGGGGCGAAAAATCAATGATCGAAATGGAGAACAGTTTATAAATCAAAATCTTTAAGATTCTAGTACATGTGGGATTTTATGTTTACCCTTAACGTCTGGCACAACGTCTATCCCGTGAACTTATTCGTACTACATGACGCGTTTGTACCACCGACGAAGACTGAAAGAAAAAAACAAAAATAATAAAAAAGACAAGTCCTACTGGCGCGAGATGCCGTACGACGCCGTTAACAAAATCGCATATTCCCAGCCCAATATTTTTTGCTCGCTCGTAAACTCTCACACATTTAGTTGATATTTTCATTGCCGTCGTGTTGCACATTTTGACTTGCGAAATAAAAATTAATCCTCCAGCAACCGGGTTCGGTTTTCCGGTGTTTTCATAGACGATATTTTAAATGCGAAAAAAGGGAAAATTGAGTCCTAAATTACAACATTTCAAGGTGTATACTCTCTTCGTAGGCCTTTTTAAATCGTACAGAAAATCACAAAGTGCTCATGGAAGTTTTCGATAATATAAAGGTATTGCAATGCTTACTGAAAAGACAATTATTGGGGCAATGTATGATCATTGAATCTGTACAGAGTTTATTTTTATTGGAATAATGTATTGGTGCCCGAAACCCTTTTTTCTTTCGCAAGGGACGTATGCGACACTGGACGAAATCATATCACAGTAAATTAAAAGTGTCCGTTTTCTTTTTTACGGTAGTCCCGTTTGTCGACTCCAATAAAAAGTGGTTTATGCGATCTTTGCAAAACCGTTAAGACGGTGAATACACGAAAAAAAAAAGATAAACCTTACGCAACCGCTGGAGAACCAAACAAAACATTACAAAACAATAATTATAACCACTCGAAGAGAAAAACATACGAGACTTAGTCTCGCCGCTCGGTCTGTTTTCTTCCATAGTATCTATCTCGTTTCTCTCTTATTTTTCGTCTACGCTTGCACCGCTCTTTCATTCATAATCATATTATTATATATCGATTCGCGAGGACGTGGATTTAAACGATTCGTCCAAGTCGTTCTACAATCTATGCATTTGTTTGTCTCGTTACGTTCATAAAAATATATCTATTTACATGTATGTCCCTTGTTCCTTGTGTGTGTGTGTGTGTGTGTGTGTAATTCCATATCCGTTGCTCTTTTCTCGCTCGTGTACTCCAAAGGGATTGGTTCAAACGAGAGTCGCGTCGAAAAATCTTTTTCCACCGCTGTATCTCGAACAAAAATATATTATTCGCATTCGGTCCGATTTTCTTTCATCACATCGGAATCTTGTCTCGGACATAGAGTCCATCACAAAATTTACGTTCCCATCTGGAAAATACGATTTCCATCCAGTTCTGTAAACACATTCGTCGCTCCATCGTCATACACATTCAACATCAATGTCGATCGGCTCTCGGGCCAAAAATCTAACCACCTCCGTCACAATTTTTCTAATCATCGTTTAACAATCTTAAAAATTCTTCAAGTTCAACGTCGTATGAGGTTTTTTTTCCTTTCTTTCTTTTTCTCGAGAAACATAAAAATCGTTCGCGCGACAACATTACGTGCATTACCGCGTTCCGCTCGTTCGTGCGTATCTCAGGATTTGTTTTACGTGTAATACTCGATTACGTTCTCTGTTTCGCGAGTATCGTGTGTACACCGTATATATATATATTCTAATCTATATGTATATTTTTTTATAATATACATATATAGACCGTATATACGATACGCAATGTTGTGTTTTACAAGAATTTTACACGAGCAGCAGCACACAACGCGTTTTACATAAACATATTTTGATATACAGCGTAAAGGAATGATTCGTTAACTACACATATATATACCCGCCAATTTTATCGATACAAGAATTCGGCGGGAGATCGCGGCGGGAATTTTTAATTATGGTCTTACATAATTGTCCGAGTAGAGCAACTTCCCGTTTCTCTGTTTTTTTAGTTCTTTAGGCCTTCCGTTTCATAAACAAACGGCCTTTATCTCTCTCTTTCTTTCTTTCTCTCACACACACACGCACGTGTTACCATATTGAGATCCAACAACGTATTTATCAAGAGACTTCGATTAAACAAAACGAAAAACGTAATTAAATATTAACGCTTATATTAACGACGTTTCGCTCGAGATTCGTTGGTGATGGAGTAACGCGAATAAAAAGAAACATGTACTCGGGGGGGTGGACTTATTAGTCAGCCGAATTCGCGGCCAATTTTCTCACTCGACGTGGAGAGCGAGTTAACAAAAAAAAAAAAAAAATCTCGAAAAGATTCTCACAGATTTCTAAAGCCTCGTAGTCACCGGTTCTTTTTTTCTTTTTTCTCCATCTCGAAATTGTACTCGATCTATCTACTATTCGAACATCGCACATACGACGGCTTTTTGTTTCTCGTTACGATAATATTCGAAGTTAAAGTACTAAACAATCTAGACGTACACGTTTATTTTGTTTTTCTTTTGGATCGGTGGATTCGCAAGGACCAGGCCAGTTTCTCGTTTCGTCGAGAAAAACAAAGACAAAAATATACACGTGCACGTGTACAGACGTGCGATTTCCCGGCTGAATACATATGTATACATATGAATATACATACATATATATATATATATATTTCTCTGGGCATGTACATATATAGGATTTATAGATGAATAACGCTGTATTTTTTTGTTTTCTTTTTTTTGGCGGATTCATTGCCAACGTTAATTCGAACCCCCTTTCTTAATCCATTTTTGTTTTCTCGTTTTACACTACTAAAAATACATTTACACAAAGGACCGCGCATCATTACGGTCACGACGCCGTTCAACCGGCACGTTTTCGAAGGTACGCGTTTTTTTTTTTTTTTTTTCTCGTTTAAATCTATCTATCGATGCTCGATTAAGAATCAAAACAATCAAATAAAACCGCGACGGAAATGTCCTAGGAAAGAAAACAAAAAAACCATTATACCACCGGCATATCGTCATACATATGTCTAGAAGTCGTATCGATTAACGATCGATTTTTTTGTTTCAAGGTACGTATTCTTTTTTCTGTCGGATCATCATTTAGTCGTATATCGCAGACACGGAAATATCCGCCGTTACACTTGCCGATTTAATATATAGCAAAATACGGATTTATATCTCATCTCTCTTCTTCTTCTTCGTCTTATCTTCTTTTTTTTGCATTCTATTCATATATATTTGTTTTTTGTCTCTTTATGCGTTCGCGATTTAAAAATAGACTCAACATCTTTAGACTTTATAGTTAATAGTTAATTAAGTTTTCTTTTTTTTTTTTTTTCGTCGTCAAATTCAACGTCTGCACCGTTTCGAGAGGTACTCGCGACAATTCACGTCGACTCGCGTACGCGATTCCCCGAGATTAAATCGCCCGACGGAACTCCCTACTTGCATTTTGTTTACCCTTCTATTTTTTTCTTTTGTTACGGAATTGGCCGTTCGAAGAGGCCGATAATGATTCATTCGAGGCTTTGGAAAACGTTGCCGCGATCAGCAATGAAAATTCGAGGATGATAATTTTGCGATCGTTACAGTTTTCCGCATTTCGTGATTAAAATTGTTTTCGTTGGTTTCCCGGTCTGATCCCCGTACGTCGAAATTTTCTCGACGAGTTCAAGGCCTTCGACGACGTGACCGAATATACCGGTAAACCCTCTCATTTCTTGGAGTATTATGCGAAATTGTGAGCCGACCATGCCGAGATTGTCGTGACGCTTTTGCGTTCGACGCATCCCGACGGCACCACGTACAGCGGGAAATTTCGTGTCGTCGGGCATAAAATAACCGTCCTCGTAGATACTACGACCACCCCGTCCATTGTTGAGCTCGAAATCTCCAGTTATGACGGATTCTCCGTCCCAGCATTGAAATATCGTACAGCCTTTGTAGCCAACGCCAACTTCCCCGGTAGCGAGAACGCTAAAATTTTTTGCCATTTTTGGGGCAACGTCGGGTCTGACCTCGATGACGATGCGGCCGTGAGGCGTTCCGTTTACTTCGATGTTGAAGTAATACATCGGATACGAGTTCGAGGGTGCTCGCAGATTGGACGTTACACTGTTGGTAGTAGCGACTTGTGTCGGCGAGTGCAGGTGTACCGGACTTATGCCATCTTGCATGAATGAATTTTGCTGTACCGGGTGTAGCATAGAATTCGTGGGTGGCGGCGCTTGCTGTGGCTTGATCGAAGGTGAACTCGGTTGTACGAGTAATTGCTGTTGTTGCTGCGAATTGGGCGCTTGAGTCGGCCCGCCTTGCTGCTGCTGCTGGTGATGCGGGTGCATTAAACTTGGTGGCATAATGTTACCGTGGTACTCGATCGAACCGTTCTGCACGTGTTGCTGCTTGCTGATAACGTGCCTCGAGTACAGCTGCGACATGCAATAATTAGCGAGAAACAATACGGGATTTTGCGCCGCTGCCAAATGATTCGACAATCTTCCACCATTGCCCGGTATCGTGATACTTTCACCCGTGTGTATACTCGCCAGTGCTTGCTTCAACAGGTCAAAGTTAAATACAACTCCCGAATTTCCGATAAGATCGTCCAACTGACACTGTAATATCATCTCCTGGTATTTTGATTGGAGTCTCTGTTTCTCGATCGCCAATTGCCCCTGCAAATTCCACGCATCACTGGGACTCTCGATTAATGGCAGACTCGCTTTTGCCTTGCCTATCGCCTCGCGGACGTCCGATATCTCCGGCAATTGTGACCAACCGTTTTGTAAATCTGTCTCGACGTATGTCTTCAGTGTCACGCAAGCCTCGAGCACTTTTATGAGAAACTCCCGTTGTTGCATCGCCAGTCTCTGTATCTCCGACGATAATTTGCCCATTGACACTAATTCGAGTTGTACCTGGATGAGAGAGAATTCATAATAACCATTTATTAAATTTTTGTTTGCTTCTACAATATGTCTGTGTAACATTAAAACCATATTGCGGACAATTGGTTCAATGTGTACGGTGCTACTAATTAATTAAGAGATCAAAACCTTGCGTGTTTTTTTTTGTCACGTACGATTTAATGGATAAATCATAAATATTCACGCATATTTCGTCCACCTTAATTTTTCATAATAAGCGAATAATTTGCCTCGTGTCTGAATAAAAACATTTTTTTTCAGGGCTTCCCAACTGTTTTATAATTTTAGCAAATTCATTCAACTAATGACAGGATAATAACCGATAAAATAATAAAATTAATCATTTATTTATTGTACAACATGTATGATAAAGAATGAAAGGAAATACTATGTACAAATCGTTACTCACGTTGGAGATAAGTTGTTCTTTGGCATCTATCTGTGACTTTATTTGGTGACCAGGATGTTCCTGAGGTGTAGCACAAGCGCGACACAGTGCTGTGCAGCATGTAGAGCACCAGAGCGCAAATGGCATTCCATGCGTGTGACAATTTTCACTCTAAGTAAACAAACATATAGACATATATGTATAGGAGGCAAAGCATTTCATAAAACAAAGTTCACAGTGATATTTAAGAAATCTGCATTACGTCGTCATTTACGAAAAGACGAAATGGATCACAAGTGTTTTTCCCGCGCTCGAATATTCGAGTAACACTGACCTTGGTCAATTTAATCCTATTACTGTGAAAAACCTTTCTTCTATGGCTTCCAAGGTACACGAGTATAACTGTATGCGTTTGGTGATAGCGAATCGGTAGAAATCTGTGCCTACCTTTCTTTCTTTGTCCACATGTTTGGTCGAATTGCCATTGTTAGTTATTTTGAGTTGAGAAAAATTGTTCGCCAGTGCCAGCAGAGGCAAATTCGTCGGTAGAGCTTCGGGTCCTTGGTCGCCGAGGTCCGTTCTCTTCCAGCAATGAGCGCAAAACAAATCCCGTCCTTTCTGCAAATTATTCTCTATACAACGTAGACAAAAATAGTGCTTGCAGCTGAGATACTTTGGGCACTGATCGGCGTCGTTGTACTTTAGCTTGCAATAACTGCACAGCGTCAGCTCCTCCAGATCCGTCAATACACTCGGATCCAGCATCTGGAAAAAACATACATTTTTTTTCTTCTTTTTTATATATAAATGAACTACTAGCGAGTTATTAGGCTTTGGTGCTCCGACGCTTTATGCAGCTAATACAAACTGTGGGTTAAAGGAAATTGATAATTCAATCAAGCTCGGCGTGTAGGATTACCGAGATGAGCTGACGAAATTGAGAGACCCGATGAAGTAAAAATTAACCCCAAGCGAACCAAACTAAGTAGACAGAGTAGGAAAGTAATGACCATGCTTTTCGTACGACAAGTACACGTCTTCTATTTTTGCAAACAAAGTAAGTGTTTTTGACCATCTCGCGAATTCATATCTCCGCTATTTTCGAATCAGTTCTGAAACAAGCACTCGATCGGGAGAAGAGAAAGAAATGCGCTTTTTAAATGAGAATCACGACATGTATAATCAATTCTAAAAAATGATAAGAGTCCAAGATTCGTAAAAGATACAGATGAACAAAATTCGATTGACATTTTTGCAGATGATAGATGGCGCATATGCGCTCGAAAAAGCCCGCCAAAAGGGACCGGCGACCGAGACAATGTAGCCCGAAAAAAAAAAAAAACGAAATAACCTCGTGATTAAAGAACGAAAGAAATGACTTGAAATCGCGATATCTCCGATACCAAAAAACGATCATCATCCATCAACTTCTATTTCCCGCGCTCAAACGTGGAATCACCTCGCGATAATTCTCGCCGGCGCTGCACCTTTCGCTTTTTAGTAACCCCTTTGCAAAAAATCCGGTACACACACACACACTACGGCAACAAACCCTTCCCACGCGACGACAGTTACCTCTTCGGATTTTAATATATATCTATTTGGTCTTTTGTTTCCCTCGATCACTTTTTTCTCTCAAACACGATCGAAGCAATCGGCAAACGCGTCAGGGCCCTGCGCGATGGCATCACAAAAAGCCACAAGAATTCCGCGGGAACGTGGTGCCCCAACACGCTCAACGGATATTCTCCCGCGCATAGCTTGCGCACACGAGCTCGCGCAGGGAACGTACGTGTGGCATGGAGGAGATAGGATACATTCTCTTCGCGCACACACAGGCACACACATGCAACGACTTTTTACTTCTGCTTCACTCGCTTTATGTACCACACCAACGTTATCTCGCACTCGACTTTTCACAAGCGTAGCATAGGCCCTTACATACTATCCATTTGTACGAATACATATATAGTTTTTTTTTTATTAACGTAAGAATCATTTCGTACTTTGAGTATTCACGAGATTTCGACGACAGAGCAATGGGAATGAGAGGAGAGTTATTGATGCACGCCAAATTTTTGTCTCACCCTGCTCTCTTTCATTCAAAATAAAAACAAGAAAACACCCCGACGCAAGATCGACAAGACCGTCGTTCTCTCGTTTACGTTGTTAATGATCGTCGTAATCGTCACCGAGAAACCTCTCACACGTTCGTAATTGTGCATCGAATGGCTTTGTATAACCCCCTTCGACACAACCGTCAATTACACAAATGTGTGTGCGTGTGTGTGTGTTTCAACCGAGAGATTCGTTGCATGGAGAACACAGTCGCGAGATCAGTCCGCGTGTGTTGAGATGTTTTGGCAAGCGGCGAAAACCTTGCGGGAATCTTCGCCTGCTGGTTACTAGATTGGGCTGTGACCCCCTTATCCTGCCGCGCGTTTATTATATCGTTATATAGCACACTTTATTGTTTTTCCCCGTTATTAGGATATTTATTCGTTCTTCTTAAAAAAAATTGTGTCAAATTATCGAACGGGGGGATAACCGCGGACTGCATAAGCAGCGTCCGGCACACGCCGGTAACGCGGCGTCACTCGTCGGCTGTCTACACTACTACTCGCCAACGACGTCGTCAGTCGTCGACGTAGTTACTAGATTATGCATATATGCGTATATATACATGCATATGTATATCCATACTATTTGTTCGTTACTATTTTCCTAACCGTAATACCATCTCTTTTCTGGGTTCCCGCTTGTTTCTCTATATGTATTTATCGTTCTCCCTCTCTCTCTCTCTCTCTTTCTCAGCTCCCGCCAACGTTTTGCCACATCATGAATGTTTGATTCACTCGATCCTGAATACACTGATCATGGCGGCGAGAACGCCGAACGATCGCAGGCGACACCGCATACAACACACACACACGACACATGAATACACCGTTGAAGATCACACAGCGCGCGCGCGCGATGACGCGCTCTATCTGTCTCTGTCTCTCTCTCTCTCTTTCTCCGTCTGCTCGCTAAGCTGTTATACTGCTGTTACTTCCCTCCATCGTTCGCCTTCGCCCCTCTATCTCCACCCTTCTTTCTCTTTCTACGCAATTTCCTCGATGATTCGCGCGTCTCCCATTTCCCCTGTGCCTCCCGCCTCACTCATGGCCATCTTTGCTACGTTATTCCGTACCGCAGTTGCATCAACACAGTAGCGTCGTCGCCATTTTCGATCTGCGCCAGTCGTAGTTCCCTTTAGAATGCGCGCGCAATATGACTTACGAATCCCGGGTTTACCGTAATTTAATTTCTGACTAAGTTGAAATTCGTGTTTCTCGCTCAATTTCTTGCTAATATTATTTGGTCGTCATATCATTTATCCATCTTTTTCATCTGTCACTTTCAGTCGATTTAATTCTGTTTACCCCTAGTCACAGTCTTCACTGACAATGAGTAAAGTAATTGTTAGATGCATATTTGCAAATCACACATTCGAAGTAAGAAATCTCAGTTCAAAGTTTTTTTTGCTTGCGCGATACTAAAATTATTGTTCCCTATACGTTGCAAGTGATAACGGTAATTCAAATTACCAGGCTAATACATAATTCGATACTTATAATTGATCGTCGGACTCAGGGAGACTGGAAAAACAACGCAAGGGTCCTCTAGCTCATGGCCATTGGCCAAAGTGCAAATCGATATAATTCACGGGTGCATCGATTCTACCCTAGCGGAGGGCATGCGAACTTTGTACGAATGCGCAGGAATCAAGAACTTATTTGAATCGTGTTTGTATCATCTTGTTTATAATGTATTTTATGCGTAATGAACTTATTTTATATTTTTCCTTTTTCAGGAAAAAGATTCTTACGGGAACGAAGTATCGAGATTAGCCAGACCGCTGCCCGTCGAGTACTTACTTGTAGACGTGCCAGCGTCTACGCCACTCACTCCCCAATTTACTTTTTATGCGAGTGAAAACATCACTCCGTTTCCCGTCGAAAATAGGTGAGACACGCGAAGTTTACCAACCATAAAATATGATAATCACGATAATAACGATATCAAATGACGATCAAACGATTGGTAAAAATAAATCTTAAAAAAGTTAAAGTCGGTCAGCCAATTTACGGGCGATTTTTTTTCTGATTTTGTGAAAAAACTATTAACGATCAAACGCTTATTTTTAACGATCAAACGGTATCAAACGATTGATAAAGAAGGAACTTTAAAACGTTAAAATCGGTCGGCCAACTTTATGGAGCCGAAGACCGAGAGTATATTTCATTGCCAATATTCACACATGCAAATTGTCAATAATTCATTGAATGAGTACATATGCACAGGTATTCGATTCTTGACATAGATGTATACTTATCTTCTATTATTTTTCTAGGCTTGTCGACGGCCAGGTTCAAGAGTTTGGTTCCTTATGCTCGTATATACAACAATTCACTCCCGAGCAATTTTTCGAGGCAGTATCGGACTTTCACGTATTACTGTTCATTTCTACTATGGATATGCTGCCAATGAGGGTAACAACAACTATCTCTTATATCCTAGAAGTTTTAGCTCTTATTATGCGTACTAACCGAATGCCCAAAACATTTTAGAGGTCTTAATCCTTAACAAAAAATTGAGAAAGGTATTATAGTTTTTGGTAAAGCTACTAGTTTGTCCTTTTCTTGTAGGATCACATGGTACCGCTAATGGAAGCAATACGAGCTAACGACAGGCAAAAAGCCAACGAATGGGCCAGGTCGGAGCATTGGGCAACGGTTGAACAATTGATATCGGCAACGTCCATCGCGTCTTCCTCGATCCCAAGCCAAGGTGGAATTTTTGATAGCGCATCGAATGCCTCGTCTTCTTCCTCGATTATGGCCGGTATTGCCGGTATTGGAGTCGGTACCGGTGGTAGTATGCACAATCAACCGGCTAATCAACCTCTTTGGACTTGTTCTCACTGCACTTTCTTGAATCCAGCCGAGCTTGCAGCTTGTGACATGTGTAGTTTGCCTAGGTACAATTGAATATGATTGCAATTTTTCAATGATTATTTTACTTTTAAGCAGGTACGACTATCAGAAAAAATTCAATTTATGAATCTAAAATTTTCATTGGTTTCTTCACTACGTATATAACGTAAATTATGGCAATATATAGAAATACTTACCGGCTTTATTTGCTACCATTGATCTTGGTTTCCGAGTGATTAATATGAATGAAAATTTTGTAAGTAATAATAATATAAAAAAATATTTCGGTGATGAAAAGTTCTATACAGAATATTTTTTCAGAGTAACTATCTACCGTTTATTGTCAAAAATAATAATAGCGCTATTATTTACGTAGTCGTACCTCCTTAATGGACTCGTCCGGCTTTATAAAACTGCCAATAATTTCATGATCATTTTCATTCTTTTTGTCTCTTTCTTTATCTCGCTTCAACAGGATGTAGTGAAAATAAGAAACGGGCCGTGTGTGCGCGTGCGAGCTTTGTGGATATTTTGTTTTCTACCTCGCGCACCCATCCGACCGAATAAGAAACAAGATGCCTCATCGGCCTTGTGTCTGATTAATTGAGTGTTGAAGTTTATACAAGCCGAATCGTGAACACTCCGCTGTGCAACAAAGGAAAGAGCTTTAGGAGAAAACAATAATATCACTCGCCGAAGTGAAGCTCTTCGTCGAAAAAGAGCTTCAATTCTCCCTGTCTGCGAATTATTAAAATCATAAAGGAATCATAAAAATAAACATAACATGAAAATAAATAAAATAAAATACCACCACAGAAATACGTTTTTGGCGTGAGGATCGGAAAATCCAACGACGAATCGAGTACGACTATCTCCCGACTATCAAATGAAAAATAAAAAATAAAAAAACAAAACGGTCTGAATTACATCATCTACTTTAATCTAAGAATTTTTAACGAGATATCACTGTGATACAGGCAAACAAGAAAGAGCCAAAAAGGGAAGAAAACGAAAACGTAAATAAAATGAATATTTAATTAGTCAATAATTCAGAGGTTTTGATCGGCGCAAATTACTCGAAGGAAATCCGAACGAAGCGACAGAATGAAAAACTTATGGGAAAAAAATGATCTTTTGTACGAGACAGATGTATCGATAGTCGTTAGGAAAAAAAAAATATATATCCGATTGCAATCGTTTATTTATTGGATGCGGAGTGGTCGTGCTGCGAGGAGATTATTGTGGCAAAACGGAAAACAAAACTCTTTTGTTTAACGATGATTTCAATAAAAACAGCATAAGAACTTTGAGGTTTTTCTTTCATTTAGATCAATAATCTCCATTGAAGTTTGTTCCCTTCCTGATGCGATGCGAAAACTTTACTTGAGCAACATAGACGTATCGCTGCTGATTCTGCTGACTACCGAGTACAAGAGGCTAGATACAGCGAGTTCATCGTCGTCAATCTTGTAGATCTTCTTCACTGCCGTCTCATTCGTAAATTCTTTTATCCTTGAAATCGAAGTTTCATAACCTTTTATATGTTTCAAGACCTCATCCTCGTGCTCTTTTTTCTTATTCGCACCATGAATCAACACGACTATGATATTTTTGTCGTCGTCGTGAATGCCAAATTTCACGAGAGAATCCGTGATTTTACCCGAAGTTGACATGGCATATAATATTTCGGTGTAGATCGACTTCGTCGTTAGTACCAAACGATGTTCCCGGAGCGCAGCTTTGTTAGCTGCTACAGCTATATGAAATGGATCCGTTACAAGAGATGCTTTTATCACGCAACACGGAAGCTTTCCTGCCATTAACTTTTTGCGAATATCTTGGGTATTCTGAACATTTGTGTAGAGATAGAGGCTCATCGATTTGCCTGTTGCGTTGTCTAGAGGAAGCGTGAAACCCTCCATCGTTGTTGAATTAATAGAATAGGTTATATGCAAGAAAGAATAATCCGGTCGGTTTGGTGGTATCTCACGTTCCAGTTTCAATCTTTGTCCCAACCGATTTGCGATTTATTCATTGTATTTAGATTCATTGATTTTCATCTCATTATATTTATTGCAGAGATTTCTAATTCTTCTCCAGTTTTGTACCTCGGGTTCTATCGATTGAAGCAAACTGGAATTGGCTGCCATCTTTGTTGGTTTTGTTGGACCGTTGGATCACAGCATTACACGAACGCCGTGTAAACACAACTATAAGATTTTTGCTTGTATTTGCAATAAAACAATGATATTTCGTGTGCTGGTCATTAGATCGATGTTTGCTCGGGTTCAATAATTTGCATTAATCGCAAGCCATTCGAAGATCAACGTTCATATGCGTATGAAAAGTAATTTCTTTATTTATTTCGGTCTCTAAGAGGTTATGAGGTTCATAACAATAGAATTTTCTTTGGAGTTTCACGATGGATCCCCAGTTTCACACGGAGCTCATACTCAAATCAGAAGATGTGGATGCCGGACACAGTACACCTCAGTCCTCGGACGAGAGTAAGACGCCGGTGTCCGATAGTGCTGACAGTTCGATTGGCATAAGACCGAGGCCATTGATATGCAAGCCAGAGAACATTGATTGCAAATCTGAGCCTATTGAGACCAAGTGGCACTGGGCGCCTGGTGCTTGGCAGGATGCAACTCGAACCAGTGCTTTCCAGCCTTACAAGGTTTGGCGGAAAACGAATTGAAAACCAATTGATGGTCTATAGGATATACTTTGTCCATCTTTTTTATTGACAAATTGGATTAATTGATAGATGAATGTTTTTTTTTATTTCTGGAGCGATTCATCAGGGTATAGAACTTACTATTTTATCATGTACAATCTGTTGCACGAGCACCATATAGAATCCAAGTTAGATAATCGAATAGGATACTAATGAATCTACAACACATTTCGACACATGCCTAAACGAGCCTACAACTTATTTATAAAAACAATAATACGAACTGATAATAAAAAGGTAAATCAAACAGCTGCAATTAATATAAACTATACACGAAATATTCTTGAAATTTGTCTATCTACCGATCGCTATTTATATACATTGAAAGTATCTTTTTTGGTCGTTCAACCTCAGTGTAGACCAGAGGAAAATTAAACAAAGTAAAGCTTGCAGTGACCGACAAATAGTAACGAAGGAATGTGCATTTTTCTGAATAATATTTACAAGACTTAAAGTTCAGTAGCTATTTTCTTGAACGATTAAAAAATGGGCCTCTGAAAATCATTTTGTGTGACGACTCATAAAAATATATTGTACTCCTATTTTTCAAGCATTTACAATTTTTACGAAAAATAGATAGTGTACGATATTTCAAATTTTTAGCCTCCTACGTTGTTAACGAATTTGCAAAGAGGTAACACCAAGACACAGATACCACAGCTATACGCCAGCAGCGATATAACTTTTCATACCTTGGCTGGTCAGGGTGAACTCACACCTGAGAACATTAATTCTGGTAACGAATTCGTTTTATCTCCAAAACGTGTTTTTATTTCTACCAAAAATTACGATTGTGTCGGAGATCTAAGAGATATTATTTGGAACTTTAGAGTCTCTGGACGAACCGGATGAGCAAGGCTTGACGGGTCTCATGTGGGCCGCCGCTTATGGTCAACTGGGCAGTGCACGGCAATTGTTGAAAGCCGGAGCTAGCAAGAATTATCATGGCAATAATGGAGAGACTGCACTCCACTTGGCTGCTGCATATGGACATCACGATCTCGTGAAATTACTGATTCATCATGGAGCCGACTGCAACGCTAGCGACGAAGCAAGTTATTTTTTCCTTTGGGCTTTTTTAACCTCGTGTGTGTACGTTGTTGTAATCAATGCTTCCAGAATAAATTTTCTAATTCAATTATACAGGAAGGAAATACACCGTTGATTTACGGCGCTATCGGTGATCATCCTCACGTTTGCTACGAACTATTGACGAGAGGCGCGGACGTTACGCATCGAAATGCTCACAATATAAGCGCTTATCATGCAGCTACCATGAAAAAAGCATCTACGGCTAAAGCCGTAATTGAGAATTACCTGATGCAACAAATTATCAACTAGCGAACATTTTCAACATCGAGTCTGATGTGATTCTCCAAAAATTGTACATAGATTTATATAGATTTCTCACTGTAACGAATCTATTTTTTTTCTACCGATGTGTATATATATATGTATAGAGATTATAAACAATTTTATTATTAAATGTCGTCGTGACGATGCCTTTTCTATTGATAATATAATTCACCATGAATTATTCATTTGTTGTATACAAAAGTCCAAATCAGACTATAATAACATGTTCATATTTCTTTTTTGTTTTTCTTTAATCATATAGTATACATGTAGAATCGTAATGATCATGTAAACACGGTCTCCAGGATTCTTCGTTCGACACTTAAAAGATAGTGGTCTGATATTGCTATTCACATTTTTTGTTTCGATAGATCGCAAATAACAACGACGATAACTTCGACATTATATAGATTCGTGTATCTCCTCGTTTCTTCTGGTCTCGTGTCCGTGTTACAGCGAATTCATCAAGCTCCGGGAAAACGTTATCAAATGTCGTTGTTCAGAACAAAAAAATCTGAATATGTATAAACGTACCGTCGCCTCTTCGAAGCTTCTTCTTTCTCTGCTTAATGGAATAATTGTCCCTCCGACAATGGTTTCAATTAGATTTTCACTTTACCCTACTCGTAAGTAATTATAAATACGCATTGACGAGATTATTTTCATCGTTCACGATAGAATCTAGACGACTTCGTAGTTGTCAGTGAGAAATACTGTCTCGACCGAGTATTTGACCGGAGTCTCGTCCTCCACGAGCAGAACATCGCTAACCTGAAGTAAAACAAGGAAAAAATAATGCCAAGGCAATTTTGCATCGAAAAAAGAAAAAAAAACAAATTTGCATTCCGTAGATAGAATATTGTTTACTAAAATAAGTGGAGGAATATGTACCTTGATTTTCGCGTACGGAGTTTTCGACGAGAAAGAAACGTGAAGTGGGAAAAAGTCAGATGGCACTGAGGACGGTGCCGAAAATTCCATCGAGCCGGATTTGGTGGATGCATCGACGAGCGGCAGCGACCAAACGAGCAAATTTCTTCGCGGCTCGTGCGTGTACTGTCCATCATATTCGCTAACAATCGGTGTACAACCCATTGGCAATGGTATGTTTATCTGTACGTCGTTTAATTCAAGATCCGTCTGTTCGAGCTCGTACTCGATATTTACGTCACAGCCGGATTCGCCGTTTTCCGATGGCCAACAATTTAGCGATAATGGCAAGGACGTCTCGTCCTGTGCCTGCAATCGCCACTTTAGTACACCAACGTCGGTATTAAGCGGGAACGGTTTCGATGGTATTTTCAGTCCTATCTGACTATGCGTTTTGAATAATTCCTTGTCGACGTTTGGATGCGTTTGAAGCTGTACACCACGCGTGTCTTTATTTTCAAGCTGGACCCGTATTCTGCCCCATTTCTCCTCCGTAATATGAAGCGTAACAAGACCATGAAGCTCGAAATGCTGAAGACCACCGTCACGGCCAACTCGCACGTTCAGCTTTTCTTCCTGTCTCAGATGGATAGGCTCGTTGTTCGTTGATATTATGTGAGAGGCGATATTCGATATTTTCGTGCCACTGGACGTAGTGATCGCCGTTGCCACGACATTCTCACCTTCTTCCTTCAATTGATCGACGAATGAGTCAACATCGCGTGCTTTTCCACCAAGTTTCATCGCACCCGGTCCCGTTGAAGTTGCCTTTGGCGATGGATTGTAGCTCGGTTTCGTCGGCTCCGGAACGAAATGCCCTACATCACCGACGCTCGGTGAACTTGTGAAATTTCCGTTATTTCCATAACCGCCGCCGAACCCAGCATTCTTTCCGCCGCTACCCACACCGCTACCTTTCTTATTAGCCTCCATTCGCTGTCTCTGCAATTCCTTAGCTTTTTCTCTCATCTTGTTCTTGGCCTCTCGTTCTTGCGTGAATCTTACTGCTTGATAGACACGCTCCTCGTGCGAGTCCATCTCGACAAATGTACGTATCTGGGCGAGATTCACGCTCTCACGATAACCCAATGCGACTATCTCGTCAAATGCAAATATAAGGTTGAACGTATTTTCCGCCACTTCCGCTTCTTCCATAGATTTGCAATATTCCGGTATCTATTGATTCAAGAACAAGTCAATTATAGTGATAACTTATATGCATTATTCAGGGGCAACTGTTTGCGACATTTAAAAAATCGTTTTGATTAGACATTAAAGTGGCGCTTGATCATAAATTTTTATCTTTTCGACAACAATCTCCTGCAATAAATTTTCTTTCAATCTCTTACCGATGATTTCTTACAATTCTTTAGTTAATGCAAGCAAAATTATTATCGACGGATCGAAATTAAATAATGAAGTACAAGATGAAGTCTATTTTAATCTTTTCGATCACTCTTTCGATACCCGTTAATAATAAGAGACACAAAGCAAGATCACGAAGCAGCTTTCGTTGATTGTGACTTTGTGGAATTAACTTGGAAGATTAGAGCTGCTACAAAATCCATAGACTTTAGTTGAATTAATTCCATGTAATCATGATCAACAAAATTTGCATCCAAATGTTGGGAGGTCAACCCTTGCCTTAAGAAAAATTCTGTTTGAATAGTAAAAACAGTTAGATCCCAAAAATGAGATAGCATCGCAAATGTTCTATGCATTCCTAAGCAGAGGTATACAGTAGTTTCACAGTTATTGACTGAATGAATTTCTAATTATATGTACATACCCATGAAAAATCTTGAGAATACTTATTGTTTGATTCATAAAAATTACCAAAGTTATTGAAAATACTTGACAATGGAATAATTCGGTTTCCATCTCAGAGGATTCCTGGATTCATTTATTTAATGAATTTTTTTAACAATTGGCATGAAAACACAAAAATTGAATAATCTAACAATAGAACGATTATTTTTTGACTTGATATTCTTAACGTCAATGACACGTTTTATTTTTACCAAATTTGTATCTCATTGAAATAATTCAAATGTTTGTTCTAATTCTATAAAAAGTGTAATACTGTAATGGTATTCTCACCACTCTTGCGAACAGTCGCAGCGTCTCTAAATCCTCCAGTATATTGCTAGCTTTGGTAGTTATGAGAAGCATGTACAATTTCTCAAGAGGCTGATAGACATAGCGAACTGATTCGGTTTCCACAAATGTGTGCTGTTTGCCAGTGCTCATGAGCTTTGGAAACGCAGCTAGAAGACCCTCTATCCTGGCCTTTGTCATCTCGACGAATTGGCGGGATATGATAGCTGGATATCAGAGAAAGGCAACAAATAGTAGGATAATTAAAAATCATTACCCGATAATCCGCAAAGATGTAATCGCGTATCCTTATTTCGCAAAACGTCACGCATGTAACACTATACTCACTTTTTCCTGCTTTCGTGCATACCGCTGCCGCAATGAGTACCTGCGAAAAATAAATAAAAACGAGATGTGCGAAAAGAGGCAATGAAACACGGGCGTCGTTCTAATAATATTCCGGATAATTATTGGCATCGCGATGTCAGATGACATTCGGCGAGTTTGTATGTTACTGCCTCAGAGTACGATGAGAGATTTTTTTTCCATAGCCGGACGGATCGTAATCATAGTGCGGACACATGAGTTCTTAACGATTCTTGACTTACCATCTTTCACGCGTTCAATAATGTTGAATTATTTGCGAATTCGTATTATCAATAACCTAAGGAAAGTGTTGATTTCAGCCAGCGTACTTTCAACATTACATCGAAAACATATCGAAACTTTACGACAGAGGGAGCGATAGCTTTAGATGACGTGTGCAGACGTGACGTTAGTCCGTACGTCTGAATTCGTTGGTGGGAGGCATGGAGACTAGAGTAAAGGAGCCCGAACTCATATGGCGGAATCGCCCCAGACGTGACCCGAAAAAGCGCGGAACGATGTTAGTTCGAATTGAGCCACGGTGAGCGCTCTCGTCGCTCTGAGCTAACTGTGAAGTGTGGCGTTTGTGATGAAATGAAGTGAGCGGCATATAGAACCCGGCGAAATATGTCATCTGTCATTCCATCTGACGCGTAAACAATTTTTTGTACAGTGTTTAACGAAATTTAACGTTGAAAGGCGCCGAAAACCCAGAAAAAGTGCAGTGAAACCGATATTATAACAAGCAGGTAAGAAACAAGTTTTTTGTTATAATTCGCGGGTTAAATGTTAATTGAATTGAGGTTGTGATGCGATGTGGCGTTTATTTTCCACGCTCGGAGCCAGTGTGAAATACGTCTTGCTCGAGAGATTAATATTCATATCGTGAATTGCAATGCAAAAACTATATTAAGTGTATTATTTTTTCCGGATTGTTCCATTGCAAACGGGCAAACTCTGCTCATACCCGAGGTGTCAAACTGGGCGACATGCCGAGAAGACAAAACGTACGCGCATGGGATTGCGGCAGTTATCCGTTTTCAATTTCAATCTGCTTAGTTTTGTCGGTAACATAAATTTTATTTTTCTGCAGCATATGCTACAGCGCTGGAGCAAGGTCAGCGAACACCGTTTCTCACAAACAAATTTTGTTTGCGAGCTTCACTTCTCTGACGATAGCATAGTCAGAGAAGATCGTATAAACATAGCTGATGGGAAAACTATTCACATTATGGTTGCTTAATCGTACATGTCACGGAACAAAAATAACACATTTGCAGTATCGATCGCGTGCAAGACTAAAAATTACTGAAATCTTATCATTTCATAACTTGAGCAGAAGCATAGCAATATTACTCGTCAATACCATAAACTGCGTTAATCAGACAAAATGTACGACAAATCGCGGATCAACGATTCAATATCACCGCGCTTGACGGTTCCGCGCAGAAGTGGCGCCGCCAAGCGGTGCAATTATCAGATCGTTTCTCGCTTTTTCCGACCAATTCTCTAACATTGTGTTCGGGCTCCTTTACTCTAGTCTCCATGGTGAGAGGCATGGAGCCTAGCGGGAAGGACGGTCAACTCCGATCTGTCTGAGGAGGTATCAAACTTATACGTATTCTTTTAGGCGGTGCTGTCGGCGTCCCGAGCCGACGAGTAGTGGGAGAGCAAGCGAGCTGACAAGGTATTGGGAGGTAACACGGTTTTACATACAGGTCTGGAAATGACGGTAGTGGGAGAAGGGTCGCTTCGCGTCCAGTTTTTACTTCAATTTTCTGCCGCATGGTGCGCATTGGAAAAGGGGTGTCGAGTCCGAAAGAGACAGCCATGTTCTACACAGCACATGCGTTTTTGGTTATAAATTTTATTACAGCAATTGAAGAATGAAATAATGTCTGTGTGTTGGGTCCGCAGTGACCAATACTGCGAATTATAATGAATTCAATGAATAATAAATCACCCGAACAAGACGCCAAGCCTAATTAAACCCCAAGCAGGGCTATAACTTCCAATATTAAAAAAATATGATAATAAATTACGTTCTTGTGACGACATCGGTAGCGTGCTTGACTCCTATTTCGCAGGAACTGAGTTCGATTTCCAGGACTTCAGATATTTTTTCTTTCTTTTTTAAAATTGCTACCGGCATCTGGTTATGTATTAATTATTCGCACGCATTACATTGTTTTGGTATACAAATACAAATGACGACGAAACAACATTTATATGTCAGAGACTGGACGAGTGCAATATTTCGTTCGCGCGTAACAATCTGCGTCTCCCTCGCACTTATTCAGCACATAATAATGAATAAGTGCGAGACAGAAAAATAATGTAGTGCATGCGAATCATTAATACGTAACCAGATACCTATACAAATTTAAAAAGAGAAGAAAAAATTTGTCATGTACCGAAAACATCAAAGTAGTTTGTAATATTTAACTTATAGTCGGCTCTTGGGATTTAATTAGGCTTGGCGGCTTGTTCGACTGGTCCATTATTCATTTAATTCGTTATAATTTGCTGTATTGGTCACTACGGAGCCAACACATCGACATTATTGCATTCTTGTAGATTGAATTGGCCAGATGAACGATTGTTATAATTGGGTTGTGACATTGCTAAATGTCACAATACAAAATAAATAAAACAGCACCGACAAATAACAACAATATAAAGGTAACAAAAATTCGATATCTTCTTGTTTTGTATTAATAACAAAATTTTGAAAAACACAAATACCTTTTCCTCTTCTCTCCGCCCCTTCTCTCTCTCTCTCTCTCTCTCTCTTTCACGTGCACAAGAGCGTGCATGCGACAGTCCTTGCCGCGTCCGCGAGTGATTCTTACCGTGAACCGGAATTTTTAATCAAGGCGTACAGAAAAATACTCATTTGAAGCTTGGCGTAATGTGGTACAATGAATTCGGGAGAAATTTGTATAGAACCATTTTGTCCGAAAAAAGATTTCGTTTCATCGGCGCACCACTGCGCTTCGACGATAAAAGTAATTTCTCAGCTCGCGTTTATATTGGCGTCTCTCGGAGCCAGTTCACGGTTTAGGCAAAATAATTACGTGCGAGAATCGGTTTTCTTCAGTGGAATGTTTTAAAAAAATGCTTGAATCCCACAATTTACGAATGATTGGCACTTTGCGAAAAAATAAAAGACAGGTCCCGGAATCATTCAAACGCACAGCCTTTGTTGGTACGATGAGGGTAGGCTACGATGGACAACTTTCTTTTACTTCTTACTGTCCCAAAAAAAACAAAGTAGTACTTGTGCTGTCGTCGGTGCATAAATACGTCAAGATGAACGAAGAGAAGTTCAAACCCGAAACAATCCTCTACTACAATGAGAATAAAAGCGGAACTGATGTCTTCGATCAATTGTGCGGTAATTATTCATGTGCCAGAAGAACATTGAGATGGCCATTGCGTTTGTTTTTTGGGATTATTGACCAGGCGGGAGTCGACAGCTGCATCCTGTGGAATTTACTTCCCGAACATGAGATTCTAACACGTCGTGTGTTTCTAAATAATTTGGTTCTTGCTTTTGTGAAGCGAATTCCACGCCACCAAAAGCGACGCAGCAAAATATTCGAGAAATCTTAGGTTGCAATGAGAATCACGAAGTTCTTGAATCAAATAAAATAGAGGAAAGAAAACGTTGTGCTTATTGCGAACCGTCATATGATAGAAAGACTTTTTTGTGCTGCAGCAAGTGTCGCGTGCCTGTCTGCGAAGAATACAGATACGGAATATGCATCGATTGCGTCTAATTTTAGGCTAATCTGTTATATTTTTCTACTTAATTTTTTTCTGAAAAATTCATGTCAAAATCATAAAATTAAAAATAAATGTTATTTTAATTAATAAATTGATTGAAAAATATGAAAATGTCTACTTTATTATAAATTTCGTACATTTACGCATTTTGAAAAAACCGATTTTTCATGCTCAAAACTTAAACATTCCATTCATTCGTACGGTCATTCAAGTTCTTTTTTTTTTTTTTAAGTGCAACTCTTAAGCTTTCATTTCCTGCTTGGATCATCAAAAAATATTAATTTTATCAAAAGTTATGGTTATTTGAAAAAAAGTATTTTACACGTTTTCATTTGCTTATGTAATTACAAATATAATATGTATTAAATTCAAATATGTAACGGTATACGAACAGCGATCGAACGATAGCAAACAATTTTTTTAAGAGTTAAAGTCGATCGGCTAACTTTATGGAGCCATTCGTAGATTCCCTACACTCCTTAACCCGTATAACATTGATCCCACAGATCCTTGATAGTCCTGCTCCGATCAAAGTTCCGGCTCAAATTCTCAAATAAAAAGAGCTCAGCCCCACGTTGGTTGTTTGTTATAACACTAGTTGCGTCTCTTTCATGTGGCATGCACAGCTTATTCAATTAATATATATATTAATTATATATATATAATATATAGATATTTCCATCTATTCTTGTTCTATCGCGTCTTTACTTCCGACTGTTCACGAATCCGATACAAACCATTGAATAAATAAGATCTCAACTATTTAAATTATCGATTACTCGATCAAATATAAAGTATCGAAATATATCGATACGGTTGCATCGGAAAAAGAGAGAACACATTGAAATTCGTATGTCATATTGATAAAAACATAGACTATCACTATGAATTTTGTCAAATTTGTTGATCGCTTAGTCATCGAGTCAATAAAGTTTAAAGTAGGTGAAATTAATATAGAGATACCAGTTCTAGTACTAGTATTAGTATTAGTATTAGTAAGAGGAGTTATCCATACTAATCTGACCACTTTTAAAGGGGTTAAAGTAACTTAGCATTTTCGAAAAATAGATTTTTTTGCATTTTCTAAAAGTACATTCTAAAAATACATCTCAAAAGTATTCCCTGAAAATTTTAGACAAATCGGGGTATTATTTATGAAGAAAGTTGCATGACTTTGAGTGCGGCCCCGTCGAGTAGGTACAAGTAGATAGGTAGTGGTAGCTGCACGTTCGACGCAAACTTTAAACGCGTTTTTCTCGAAAGTACGTTTTCAAAGTCGGTGATTACTGTAACTCCATAACGGCTCGACGGATCGCTTTGAAATTTTTACCACTTATTCTACACATAATTTTGCTGTCCTTGAACGAAGGATTTTGATTTGCGATAATTTTCGTTTTATAGTCGAATATATGGGTGAAATTGTGGTCGAAAAAAACGGCCCTTTGAACATCCGCCATTTTGTTAAAAATAAAAATTTGTATTAATCCTTCATTTAAAGACCGCGTAATAGTGTTTACTAATGATTCAGTGATCCAGGGTTTACTAATGAAATTTGTTGTTTTCGGATGATCCAGTGATAAGGGGCAGTGATCACCGCAAACTCCCTTTTAAGATCTGAAAACAGTGCCGTGGTTAAAGAACTTACGCCGCGCATAAGTCACGGTCCCCGAGAGGCTATCCGTGGCAAAATCACGACCGAAATAAATCTCCTTGTAAAACCTATAATCATTTAACAAAATCATTTCTCTACAATTAATCTTTTCTTTTACAGAATAAAATTATCAATTGCAATTTATATTCGAGTGTTCGGTGATTTTAAAAGACGATAAGTTAAAGGACTATAAGTGTCTAGTTAAGTAAGGTTAAGCGCGAAAACTCAACGATCGCCGAAGGATCGCGATCCGACAAATTGTATCATCATTGTAACAGCCCAGGCTCAGCAAGGAGTAAGTTTACAAAATTATAATAAATATTATTCTCTTCATATTGAGAGCGAAATATTATTTTCACAAAATATACCCCCTCTGTATCTCCCGCCAATATTCTCCACACCAAAGTTAAGCAGTATACAGGGTCTTCAAAAAGTCCCGGACCGGTTGAATAACTTGAAATATAGGCGTTGCTGAAAAAGATGGTTGAGACAAAAGTTGTAGGAATTTTCCCTGGCTATCCAACCGCGAGGTTAGTTCAAGGTCAAGTCCATTTCTTTAAATGGCAACCCTGGCTATCCAACGGCGACCTCGTTCGTGACCATGACCTCGACCTTCAAGGTCATTTCAAGGTCAAATCCATTTTTTTAATTGGCAACCCCTGCTTTTAACATTGGAAATGAAAAAGGCGGAACATTTTATGTCTAGATACCATCTTGGCCATTTTATCGAATGTTTTAAAAAAATTAGTCCTTAATATGACCTTGAGGATCAAGGTCAAGGTCACGGCCGAGATCGCGGTTGGATAGCCAGGGTAATTTCGTACAACTATTGTCTCAACCATCTTTTTGAGCCACGCCTACGTTTCAAGTTATTCAACCGGTCCAGGACTTTTTGAAGACCCTGTATACTCGCACGGCCCGTACGGGACGTGCGAGGACCCCCGTCCCTCCGACGGTAATTACACTCTCTCCAATTCAACCTCCTTCAAATTCAAAGACTTATTTCTTCATAAAATATACGCGAGTGACGTAATGCACTCTGGTGGCAGCAAATAAATTCTTAATTCCATAATAAATTACTATACCCTTGTTGCATTCAGCACTAGCTGATCCGTAACATTTCCGTTGCTGTCGGCTGTAGGAATCGAACCCGGGTACGTTGCGTGTGAACCCAGAGCTCTATCCACTGAGCCACTGCAGCCCTTATACCTATGTATTAGTTAATGGTAAAAAATTTATCAAAAAATAATAAAACCAGCTTTTACAATAAAATATTTACAATAAAAAAAGCGTTTTTTTCGGGCGTTACAAATGACGCGAAGGGACTTGATTTTCTTGATTTTTTTTCGACTGGACAATAAATATTTATTGAAAAACTATGAACAACATCGATTAGTGCATATTTTCATGTACTTGTATAATCTTTTTATTCAAAAATATTTAAAAACAGCGGAACTCCAGCTGTATTCCAGGAGCGCCTTTTTTTTAGCATCAGTTGCGGTTGAAATGATAACTCGAGAACGGTTCATCTGAAATCAGAATTTGAAAAAGATTTCATTAGTATATTGCATTAGTATATAGTATACAGCTATTACCATAATAAATAAGTGGTATAAATTTGGTATGGATCAGATTAATAGTTTTTTAGTAATCGTGTCCACCGCAAAGGTGTTTTTCAAAAAAGACGATTCTGAGATAATCGCGTTTAAAGATTCAAGTATGTTTCTTTTACAATTAAGGTTAATTTATTCATACTGACATGGAGTCGTCGATTTCAAGGCCATACAGTAATCCTTCTGGATTCTTTTCAGCCTCTAAAACATCGATTTGATACTGCCTACGAGCCATTCTTCCTTCTCTTGTGGCCGCTTGCGGTTGCTGCTCGGCAAGCGCAACACGCGACTCGTCGGCTTGACTGATATAAGCGTGGGCGTTTCGGTCACAAGGCACTCCGAGTGTTTCTAAAATCTTCGGTGTAGAGATGTTGCCTCCATTAAATAAACAAGCAGATACATATCCTGCGATTTGAACTGGATTCCGCCGGGAAGATGCTTCGGTGTAATGTTCCAAATAAGTTGATTATAACTTTCGTTATTATTTTGCGTAAATCCACCAACGCATCTTTCTAAGAGTCCTCTTCGAAAAATCTTCGTAAATTGGCTTTATAGCTTTCAAAACATCTGCAGGAGGAGCAGTGCAAGTGCTCGGTTATTATTTGAGTACGCCAAATTGTCACGTCATCTTGCGAATGTAGGTGGCGACGTTACATCCAGAAATTATTCGGAGATGAAGAAATTGGCCATAAATACGGTAAAAATGGTATTCTTGACCTCACTGAAAATGGGTAGGACATTGAATAAAGATACGCACAAAAGGTAAGTACAGAAATGATTGTCAATATATTTACGTGTTATAAATTTTAGTAAATGGCTGTTTAATCTATTGTTCAATACATCAATTATTTACACATTCGTATAGATCTTCGTCGCATTTAAGATCTGACTCACCATAAACTTTATTAAAAGCCGATTTATTATTCTCGCAATGTAAAAATACGCTTGCGACAACAGAGGGTCTGGCGAGGCTACGAATATCTATATTCGTAGATGCACATGGATCATCATATAAATTGATTTTGATTTCTATATGATATGCTTTTCTAGGTACGCTATAATTATTCAGATATTCGTCCTTTCGTATAATTTGCATGCCTTCTCTATCATTCTCGCATCAATTGCACATATACACACTTTACACATCAATATCTAACTATAAAAAGGTGCTTCTCCTTTTATGTGACACGAATTCTTCAGTTATGATCGACTCAGTATTGTTGGGCGAAGTTCTATGCAGCGCTCAATGACTAGCAAGAATCGCATTAAATTGCATGTTGATATCAGTATCGCATAGGGAGTTTTGTAGTCGAATGCACACATTTTCGGTTCAAATGGCTATTTGGGCTCCGGCACAGTATTGGCTATGGGCTATATAATAATCTTTCGGCCAAAACGCCATCCGCAGCTCCGACTGCCTGAAGCAAGTTGGAGTTCAAATAGCGCAGTGGAAGGTGCTCTCTGGGCCGGCAGTCTTATCAGCAAAAGCTGGCTGGTCTCTCAACATTCTTCATTGGCAACCCCTCTTCCTAAAATTGAAAGACAATTTCATCCGCGCGCAGCGGAGAGAACAAAGTGCCATCGTGAAGACGATCCTCGAACGTTTCCATATAATTCATTCACGTCCCGCATAAGCCCTTGCGCGGGACGCTTCAGTATTTTCAGTGCTGGTAACTGTTACCCTGTTCGGCCTTCATTTCTTTGATACTTTTTTCACCTTCCGCTGTTCGTCTCTTCTCTTCCATCTCCTTTCTCAGGTAATCCGGACTGTTCCACAATTGCGTATCGCCACTCGCGTAAATGATAAATATAATATTCGTGACGACGAGTACGGCCAGAACTATCCAAAAAACGAGCCGCCATTCGGCCTTTGTATCGTTAGGGGCAAGCTGGCCAACCACCAACGGCGTTACTATACCAGTCAAAGCTCCGATTCCGTTGCTCAATGCCATCAGGATACCGGAATAATTAGGACTTAGATCGAGAGCGTTTACTTTCATTCCAGGATAGAACGTACCCATCAGCGTCATTCCGATGGTAAACATAGCTACGACAAGGTATTGATCACAGCCGGCGTACGAGGCGGCTACGATAAATATACCGGGTCCTATCGAAGCTATCGTAGTACCGAGTTTTCTTACGTTCGTTGTGGAGACGTATCCGGCCGTTATCAGCCAATCGGCGAGCCAAGAACTCACAATGCTGCAGAACCACATGCATAAATACGGCAGCGAGGACAAAAACCCATTGCTCTTTATGGAAAACTTTAGTACGCTGCTCATGTATTTCGGTAGATCGGTAACCATCGTGAAAAATCCCCAATCGTGTCCTATCTGAGCGGCTATGAGAGCGAGGAATGGCGGCGAGGTTGCAATGTGACGCCACGGTACGGCCGCTCGTTCTTTGTGGGTGTGATCGCTCATGCGTTCGTGTAAAAACTTTTTCTCACGCTCCGATATAAAAGGGTGCTCGTCAGGGTTGCTAAAACAAACGAGGGTCCACACGACGAACCACAAAACTCCGATCGAGCCGAAAACATAGAATACCGCTGGCCAACCGAGTGGCGAGTAATGGAGTATCAGACCAGAGACCGAAGATGTCACTACTGTGCCGAGCTGAGCCCCAGCGAATACCATCGAACCGATCTTCGATCTTTCCTCTGGTGGTGTCCACTGTGCCAGCATCGCGCTCAACGCCGGAAACGTCGTACCCTCCCCCAGGCCCATCAGTATACGAAGTGTTATCAATGCCGACAAGCCACCCCACTTTACCGCGACCGGTGTCAGGAGGGTAAATACAGCGGTCGAGAGTATTCCCAAACCGAGAGAATATTTACCCCCGAATTTCTCCGACAAGATACCACCTGGCAGATGAGTTATAACGTAACCCCAATAGAACGACGATAGGATTAAGCCCTGAAACCAGAAAAAAGACAACAAATGTAGACACAGATTTTTATCAATGAAGTTTTTAAAAGAATATTCTTGGCAAAATTTGTGTATAATTTATTGAGTTTGAAATACATAATGGAGGGATTAATATAGAGTCGATAAAAAGCAAAGAAAGGAATCGATTCAAACAAGACTTTTTGGTTGCCGATGTTTTAGAATTCGATATCACAATTTTTATTAGAAAAATAATAGAAGCGACGAAATTATTATTAATGTTTAGAGAACGAGGATGTCTGTCAATGAAACTTGGTTCCTGGCGATTGGACGTCGCTGATTTCAAATGAGAGATAAATGTTTTAAAAGTAAAAACGTTTCTCAACGAACACATTTTTACATGGTTGATTCGAAACTCAAAGCCTAAAATTCGAAATTTAATACGTCGGCTTAAAGGTGGTTCTCTAAAAACGAATCCAAGGCGATGTGAAAAACTAACATTTTGGCAATCGATACCGAAATATCCATTTCAAAATGTTTATTTTCGTGTAATTATGTTTCAACAATCGAAGCAAAGCGATAAAAAAGAAGCGAGATCTTTGTGCGCGAATAATCGTCAGGACAAAACCCACACCGTTTTTTGATCCATAAATTTTTTTAAAACGCGCATCCGGCGGGCCTCGTTGATAACGATCTTAATAAGCGAAATCAGATATCCGATATCTCCGGGTTAAAACCATTCAGCACCCGTATCGGATTCGAGATATTGATTGATCGAGCTTTGGATACCGAATTGTTTTTAATTCGTTTTCCCTTTGATAACCAATGAGGTATGGCTATCGATAAGGAGAGATAAAAATCAATGATTACAAATCGCGAGATCGGTATTTTGAAAAATTGATAGACGCTCTCTTGGTTCATGGAGACACGTTCTCGACAAATGATCGGATGGCATTTTAATTAATTGTCTTTCATACCTGATCGAATTGGCTCCATTCGTATCGTTCATTGTTACTTGCAGCGACACTCTCCGTTTCGTTGATATTGGGACCTATGCAAACATCCGGATCAATCAAGCCTCCTTCCTTTGTATCGTTCACCGGTACGACCATTTCAATGATCGTTATCGAGAGACAAACCCGCATCGTGTAAGCGTTGAAGAGGCCTAGAAATCCCATTAATGCAAATATCCATCGCTGTGGCACCCCTGAGCCTGCAATCGCAATAACAAAAGAAACAACCGTTAACTGATAAATAAAATTTGAATGATTTGATCGATCGATCGTTACTGTTTTCCCGATCTACAGATATTTCAACCGCATTTGTTAATAAAATTTGAACTTTTTTTTGCATGCGCGTCGCAGGGTGCACATGTAAGATAATAATAATAATAAATACCGATGATTGCATACGTTGCAATAAAATCGATCGGTAACTTTCACTACGACTCTTTGAGAATCCTAATTAAGCTACCAGCATTTTCTATGCAGATAATGTAGGTGGAGGTCAACGGCACGAGAGCTCTCTAACCGCTAAAGTAGCTTCGTCACTTTGTGTACGTAGAATTCTTCGAGGATTTTCCATTCGTTGTCTAAACGTTGAGCACAAAGTCGATATGGGCCTTCTCGTATGATAAGGACAGTGGAAATAAAATCGAAATGTAACTTATAACAAAATATCGATCGAAACAGTTCTCGTTTCAAGGAGCATCTATAATAGTTGTTTTTCCAATTATTGGATAATCGGTACGACCGAACATCCTACCGATCTGCTCGATAACACCGGATATTTTTCAAATCACGTGTAATTCGAACAAGGAAAAAAAAATCAACCGTTGCGAAATTACTATTTTGTCTGCGAATCATTTTCCGGGTTTTGTATTCATTGATTTATGATTCATGGCGAAGAGAAGAAGAATTTTATAGTGCCGAATTATGGACATGTGGATTTTTATGACGGAGGGAATGGGGTTAAAGGATTTGAGGTAGCTATACATTGAGCCGCGGTGGGATCATCAAAGCAGATAACGAAATACGAAGTGACTGCTAATGCTAAATGATTCCCTTAAGTAACAGCATACACTACTTCTACGACTCATTTTGCTTCGCTGTGCCCAATAAACCAGCGATTATATGAATTAAAATGGATTTACGATCAGGTGGAGAAAAAAGCAACGGAAGTCACGATAGTGACGCTGAATTAATAAAATGATATTCCGAGTGCTCCGAAAACAATAATTAGGTATTTATAATATAATAGCGGATAATAATATTAACATTAACTCAACGAAAACGTGATTTTTTCTATGACGCTCTATATCCTTTTCAGTAATAGCATTTTTTAAATATATAGCACTTTGAACTTGCTAACTAGCTCGATGTAAAAATGTGTACTTTTTATGTTTGTATTATGATACAGGCGAGGTGCACTTCGAAAATTGTATCGGAAATCATACGAGCATTAAACAACCGATCAGGTTAAAAATTGGCTGGTACACAGAGAATTATGGCAAAGAGTGGCTCTTGGTATTGTTTTTAAAAACTTGTTTCCCATAATTCTCTACGTACCCTCAAAATTGTAACGCTCAGTGCCGGAGAAAGTACGGATGGCGTTTTCGAATAGCTCGTCGCCTGGGACACTATTTTCAACATTTCGAGAAAAAAAAAAATACCAAAAGCCACTTTTTCCATCATTCTCTGTGTACCTGCCAATTTTTAACTTGCTCGGTTGTTTAGTGCTCGTATGATCGACGATCAAATTTTCGAAGTGCACCTCGCCTGTATCACTGACTCTCAACAGGCTCCTTCGCGTAAAAACATATCTCGTATTATTTGTTGATATACATTGGTTATTTTCCATGAAAATTTCGGTTATAACCTCCACGTTTCCACTAACTATTTCCAGCGCGTCAACAAAATGGCGTCGTACTTCGACAAAATGGAGTCTCTCCATGCGCTAACGAGACACGTGCGCGTGTGGCGCTGGGCAGATAAAAGTTCAACGGTGGATTTGGGAGGATTTACGCCTCAAATTCCAAGGAGAAAGAGACACAACGCGTTATCGGAGTATTCTGGCCCGTGTATCTAATCTACACGAGAAACTATAATAAGCGAGGATCGATACATGCAGTTCGCGGAAATTGACAACTGCCGCTACTGATAATTTCCCTTTATAACGTGAGAGATAGAAAACATTGTTACAAGCTTCTGGTTACTTACAGCAGGACTTCATTACGGATAACATTGCTGATACTCGGCGTTATCTTTCAGGTACGATATATATCTTTGTGCGAAGACAGTAGAATAAATAAATCGAAAAATGAAACAAATGAGGGAAAACGACGAACTTCTTTCACAGAGGATGCGTCCTTCTTACGCGCGAAAGATTCAAATGAGTCTCGGTATCTTTCGTTGGAATCGAGGGAATTAAGAACTTCACTCGAACAAAAAAAATGTATAATTCGCTCGATAATTAACGAAAATCAGTGCAGGTTTATGTTTGATCATTCACTCGCACTTATTTACCACACCGAGCGCGCGCACACTCGTGCACTATTTCATAGACGGTACGACTGAGTGGCCATCCGCATCGATTTCGCTTTATATCCCGCGATCTGTCGGCGTTCGTATATCGCGTGCCTCTCGTTGATACGGGCGAACGATAAAACACTCGTTGTCAGATTTTTCTTCGCGACAGCCACGCTTGATGGTGTCGCACAGTTAAGGTGTATCTCACTTGTGGATCCTCTCGTCCTCTTGCCTCTTCGTTTTACTATATTGACTATATATATCGTGCGGCGATACGAATTCACGGCTTGTCTATAAAACGATTCTTTCGCCTCCCCCCATTCTCTTTCTCCCTTTCTCGCCACCGTTTTGGTAGCGTATCGACGTAGATTAAAATCTCGAATACCTTGGGCTGATAACCGATTCGATCTTCATCCTCTCCCTCTCTCTCTCTCTGAAGTCCCCCTCCAATCTCTATCTCACCATTCGACGTTTTTCTTCTCATAATCTTGCTCTATATTGCTCGATATCTCTCGCGCGCTTTATCGTACGTCCGAATCAATTTCGAGCCACTTTTTTTTGTAAATCTTTTTATTTATTTTTTCTCTGTTTTTCGTTTGGTCAAAACGAGTTTGAATCATTATCAGGGAGATCGACGAAACGAGTATCGGACGGATCGTGGCGAATATAACGATACCACATCGAGAGTGACTTATTGCGGGAAGTCCAATTCAGAGTCTTTCTCCTGTATGTATGTACGTGTATATCGTTAATCGGTGGCGTAAGTTTCTGGTAGTGTCTAACGCGAAGCTATTTTACGATTTCCGGAAAGCGTGGTGTTTCTAAGTTTGAATTCGTAATTCGCGCGCTCGGAATCTCCAGATACGCCATTTTGTTTGACAAGGCATCCATTTAAAATTTCGTATTTTCCATACCGTGTAGTCGGGTAGAACCCAAACTATTGTATTTTCATCCATTTTCGTTTTTCGTGAAATATCTTCTTTGCTAGAGCCGAAATATCGAACGAGCGCGATTTATATAAAAGCAAAAGTTATAAAAAAAATACTCGATTCGAGAAATTTCGGTTATTCTTCCCTGATGTTTCTTATAACTTTGAGATTGAGACATTTTCGTGTAATCTCGTTTCTGCAACTTTTTTCAGACGTGACTTTGTTTTGTTTGCAGTATTTAAATTTAAGTCGTCCCGCGTTCTTGACATTCCAACGATTTCGTTTCACGGGACAAGATTAAGAAAAACGAGATTTGTGATTATAAAAATTAGTCGCTTTAGGATATATACACCATTCGGAATGATTTGTTTGACTTCGTTATTCGTGAAAGCTAATGAGAAACGTCGAACTTTTATTATATAATTCAGTCAACTTTCTGGTTTTTTTTAAATATCGCACACATACAGGGTGACCCATTTTAATTTATTTTCATTAATCCAACGAAAGAAAAATTATACATTCCTATTTAAAAAACCGATGATGACGTTCACGTAAACTCTACGTCTTGGCGGAAAAACATCGGAATAACATCATCGTGCATCGCCCTGGAAACACGTTAAGACTTTAATGAGAAACTTTTCTTCGTATGACGTCATTGGCTCGACTTATTTTCATCGATAAATAAAAATGGGACACCCTGTATATATACAATATGAAAGAATGGCGATTTGGTTTTTGCACGAAAGTGAGCAAGGATAAGAATGATTGAAATTTGACCTTGTTGATTTTTTTGCATTTAGTTTGTCGCTTTGTTTTATAGCGGAGGTAAGGAAAATCAGGGAAGCGTATCTCACGCGGAAGGCTTTTTCAACGACCGTGATAAACGAGGCACCCGTTATATATTAAGGTCGTTCGAAATATCACAAAATGATTTCTTTTTTACATCGCCTTGATTATCATTATCGTTGCGCCATATCCGGTGCATTCTTTTATTATTACTCACCGATACAATCTCAAAAATCATTTATTTGTGACAGGCCATACAAAATGCGTGCGCATTTTGTTTTAGTATCGGATGGGTTTTCAACTTGTGCTATAAAATTATCCGATTCTGTATTTATTTATTTTTTGTTAGTTTGAATTGTATACCCTTTGTTCGAGGTTTTTAAAATGTTATACAGTTGGTCTTTCCTCTAATATTGTATTTTCATCCATTTTCCACTCCGACTTCCTTTATGCTGTCCCGGCTGCAGCCGCTTCGCATTCTCCCTAATCTCCCTGTATCGCATTTAAAAACAGGATTATATTTTTACTAATGTAACAATCTCAATCACATCTCCAAAAAGAATTTACAATTTCTTCCATAAAAGATTTCGATGAAATTGCGAATGTGAATTTTTTATTTCTTTGATAAGAATTACAAGCTTTAGAATCGAGGTTATACAAAATTGAAGGCAGACAATCCATACTTAAATAGATGTTCTCTCGACTTAGCTTCGTAAGTATTATTTTTTAAATTTTCTTACATGAAAGTCAGCGAATTTTTTCAAAATTTCAATAACGATTGACAATACGAAAATATCGATATCGATATCGAATAATGACGATAAGACAATAAGACAATTCGCGAGATTTATTTTTACTGGAATATATTATAAGAATTTCGATGATCAGCATAATAAACAAAATATATTAGTTGATCAACTTACATGGTTATATATATTTGTGGAAAGACGAGGCAGCGTCTTAACGTTAAGTAACTAAAGAGGAGTATTAAAGTCCCGAATCTCGTTACCGCAACCCGACCGTTTATAGTATAATAAAGGGATGTCGTTGCCGGCGTGCAAAAGGCTTTTGGGCTCGATATACTCGGTGTCACATTTTATTTTATAAATTATATACCTGGTGTCCGTGTTAAATGATATTTCGAGTTTCCGAAATATACCGAGTATTCTATTTAAACGAGAAATTCGAATGTGCCGAGGACGTCCTGGAAATAACAACTGGCAAAATGAGTCTTTTCTTTTTTTTGAATTTCGGAGCGTATTTAAGTTTTCGTACGAAAAAAAGAGTTCACGCGATGGCCAAGAACTGAGAAAATCCTTATCACTGACTCGACGACGTTACAATTTTGAAGAATTTGGTTCCGTTTAAAAATCGAAAACTCGCTCACTTTTTCGTATTATTGTGCTCGATTTTGGTTCCGGTTGTTCGGAAATCGTTAACAATAGCTGGCACTCTGGGTGCTCCAGTTGGTAAAAAAAATTGTTTCTGATCGAAATGTCTTATCTCTGGTGATCGATAAAAGCGATATTATTGGGAGGAGTCATCGAGCAAGAGAAAATCTTTTGTCTTCTGTTAAAATTCCTATGTACATGTAGATTATTATTTTTATCTTTATTATGAAGGATGTTAAAAAAAGAGATATTTCGTGTTGCCGTATATCGAAATATACGACAACGAAGATTAAAATTTTATTCGCGAGGTTCGGTGAGTTACAGTGTATTAAAAGCCCTATCTGTCTTTCTACCTAGAGGCTTCATTGTTTTTAATTAACTTCTTCTCCTCGGTCTTCAGGTAACAATATCGATAGTTATGAAATTTCGAAATGCATTATCTGCTGCGAAGGTTTCTATTTTTTTTCATGACATGTATTTGGGCGAATCCCGCGATAATCCACGCAGTTGGGTTCGATACGAGATACGCAATATTTATCAATGACGCAACTGATGGCTGCTTCGTCAATATTATACTATTATCCAGCAGTTTTTTTGGCCTGCGTAGTGAGTCATGCGATAATTAACGAAGTTTCCATTCATTTAAATACGAGTCATGTTTTGCGTCTTTTCGAGAATTTTATTGCGACGATTGAACGTTGTCGAACAATCGACAATAATTTTGGTCGGTTTTATCTCGTCTTCGTATCTGACATTCCTACATCATCTTAAATATACAAATGGCTTATCTTTGCATCTCTCGAATCTTGTACATTTTTTTTATAAATCACATCCTCTAATTCCTTTATCTTTCAGTACGCGTTCTACATCTTCTTCATTTTTTCCTGTTTTCAAACTCAAATAATATACCTCAGATTTAAGTAATTGTTCAATCTGAAAGTGACAAAGAATCCGAGGTAGGTAAATATATTCGTACTGAAAATAATCATGAGATACTTATGGTATTTCGTGGTATTCTATTAGAGGAGTTTGTACGATAAAATCAACCAGTGGCATGATAAAGTTTATTGCAAAGTTAACAGTCCGCTTTACTATGGAAGAATAGATTAATTCCATAGTGAACTCGTTCGTGAAATTGCGGGGCTTATCAATATCTCCTCGATAAAACATGATTCAGAATTATGCAAAGTAATGAAACATTGGCTATTGAAATTTTCCAGCGTTAAAATTAAAGCAATGTCGAAGAGAGACTCAGTCGATAAGAAACGTTTGGCCAATTTGTTTTCTTCTTTAAAATCGGCGCTCGCTCGAATTCTTCTCGAATCATCGATAATCCTTCAGAAATACGTCAATCGTTTAACATAAAATGGAAAATATCTGAAAATCAATACTGGCCTTATTTTCAAACGAGGTCAAGAAATAAAAAAAATCCGGCGTTACAAAATGATTGAAAATTCAAGTTTGAAAACGCGCAAGAACTCCTCGTAGGTATAGGGTATTGAGAAGATAAAGAATTTGTGCTCGTGCGTACTTTGTCTGGCGCATGAACGACTGTTGACGCGTCAAAAAGATACTTTCTTCCGTGTATGGGCAAGTGTAGAAGCTTATCTCGTACAACGCGCCAACTCACCTATCGTCGTGGCTACGAGATTATTGTGGTGTAAATTTGAGACGTCACAGTTCACATCGAACAGCGGTGACAATGTTCGCACGTGTAAAAATTCTGATGCGTTATGACAAATGAATTTATTGTTGCCGGATATAATCGGGGCATCGTGTATATAAAATTGTCGAAACGCGGAAGTGGCGTTGACTCCCTAATTATTCGATGACCCATTGAATTTCTTTCGCACGTTCTAATAGCAACGAAAATTAGTCGATCATGGTTTTATATCGTGGAAAAATTTCCTATCGACCGCAAACATTTTGCACACGAGAAAAACAACGATCGAAAAATTTCCATCCGTCGCTCTCGGGCTCATTGGACTCTGAGATCGCGCGAAGATGGTTCGTCCGATACAATAATACTGTATTTGTATTAAAGAAGCACGCGTCGACCAATGGCTTATTTAAAACTTCGTAATCCTGAATATTCGAAGAGAAACGATGATGATATAAACTTCAAACCAAAATTGTAAACCTGATTGTTTATAAAATACGAAAATTTGTCAATTACAAAATTGTTTGTTTATACAATACGAATATTTGCCAATTACAAAATTGTTTGTTTATAAAATACGAAGTATGGTATATTGAAATGTCGTGTATGCGAATGCGATGGGTATATTATAAAATTTGTATGAATTATTCTGATGGTTTTCAGTTTGTAGTTTCTCGGTGGAATTGTTTTCTTTGGGAACACGTTCCAATTTTTCATAAGCATTTATTTAACGTGTCATTTGCACACCAGTGGGATGTAAATGAGCTTTACCGTTCGCTTGCCAAGATAATTACCATTGAAGTTGGCACGGTTCGCATACGTATTTTATTGTAGATCGAGTCTGTTTCCCATTGCTCGAAAGTACCAAATAATGTTGCAATAATAATTTTTGGAAATGTTCCATTTAGTTTTATTCTGATACTCTTAAAATTCCGTTGTCATCATAAAATCATAATTTATATCATAAAATCTCCCTCGATTCGATTTACAGAATCTCAAAATTATACAAATCATTGAAAGTGCCAATGAAAATTTCAGATCGTACAATTGGGTTCGTATTGCTTAATCTGAAATTCCGAACAATTTTAGTCTGGAACGAGTAAAAATCTTTTCGTCAGTTTTTCGGGCAAACCATAATAACTTCACGTGTGAGTGTAACTCGAAGCACCTTTTTTTAGAATAGAATACAATAGAATAACACGAATTTAAGAGGTTTTTTTTTCTAATGAAATAATATTTCAAGATCATTTTGAATAATCGGTTAATGTTAATATTTTTAGAGCCTTCGATACGGCTGATTTTCTTTAAAATTTGAATGAATGCATCTTTACTTTATTCAGGCTGCGGCATAAATCACGTTCATTTCTTTTACATGTAAATGTATCCTTAATTGATTCAGGCCGTGCCAATAATCATATTCATTTATTACATCTCTTTCTTTTATGTTGATTAAATAGTGTTTTTTTAAAATATTATAAAAATGTCGGATTTTAATCACTGGTTTGACATTATCCGTATATTTTACTTCCTTATAGAGGTTTTTTATGTTGAAAAAAGATCAGTATACCTAACAGGTTTCAGGTAGTTGAAAAATCATAATACGCACAATGTGCAAATATATTTTTATGAACGATAGTTTAAAAACACCAATTTCTAGAAATTTCGAACAACCACCTAATTTCGTATTCTTCATTGTTTATATTGTCTGACTATTTACGTAGACGATTAGAAAAAAAATAACGATAGTTACCATAAAAACTAAGCATATTATCTATATAATGCAATGTGTGTTATCAATATGACGGAACCAAGATGATACTTTTGTTTAAACGACTGCGAGGAGATTAATAAGATAAAATTGCGTAAGAATTGGTAAGAAATATATCACGTACCGCAACAACGTTTTTTCGGTTTTGCATATCCGCCGTCCGAGCTTTTTATCCACTTGACGAGCAAAGGACTAGATTCTAAATAGCTCCTTTGCTTCATATCCAACGAAGAGTCGTTGGGAGAAATTTCCATACGCTTGTGTTTAAAATTCTTAGTTTAGCGTACTCGTTAACTCTTCCGAGAGTACGGACCAAATAAATTTTCTTTTCTTCGTTCGCGAACCACGCTAATAGGGACACAATGTTCATTACGGTAATCTCTGAATATTCGAATTTAGTACGTCATCTTACTACTGAAAAAAATGATATATCCGGCAATATTTTAATGAGTTTTTATAAGAGGCGAGGCGGCACAGAGACGTCGATCATGTGCTCTACGACGATACAAACATTTCTTCGAGCTGAGAACGCTGTCAAAGGTACGATAAACTCGTACTCGGTCAGCGATGTAGCGCTTATTGTTTATCGGATTTCGCTCCGAATTGACCACTCGTGGCCACTCAACCTCGACTTGGAACAAGGTTTCTTTCGCCTCTTATCTTCTTCGAACGTTGAATCGTTGACAGTGGGAATTATCCGATCGGCTCCTTGGCACACAATTCATTTCTTCTTTTGCTGGTCAAATAAATACAAGACGTTGCATAAAATCTTTCGACATGCGCTTTATCGACGGTTTTGAAATATTCCACTCTCTCTCTCTCTCTCCCCCACCGTGTTCACCCTCGATAACGCATTTGAGACTCGCGATTGCGCAAAATCGATGATATAAGCAGAAATGGCTCCGTGAATGCAATCAATGATATGATCATTTCATGACCTCTAATTACTTTCACCTATTTTTATATTCTACACTTTGTATTATATTTTATAAGATATTTTCGTATGTTGAGATTAAAACAAGTTTTATTACTTGACGAGCGTTGGGATGTTGTCGCGTCTTTCAATTATCTCATATCATGTGCGTATGTATCAATCGTACGGGTTCACTGAGTTTCAAGCGACATCGTTGAATTCACGGAGTATTTTTGCTCAGTGATAATTCTGGGACGATAACTACATGGTCTTGTCGTCTGATACGGTCTTCCCGTCTTTCTCTCTCTCCCTCTCTCTGAGATAATAACGATGACACATTCTTATGTGGTCGCGTTCCGGAGAACAATTCTTTTTTTATTAAGATAATTGCTTTTTCTAGAATATCGCTAATAATATTTAAGTATAGTGTTATATAATTCGTGAAAAAGTAAATATATAGTTAATTCTTATTCGTATCGATTTGTCTATAAAAATAGTTCATTCGGGTGGTTCAGGCTATCCTTGGTAGAGCTTATTTAATTTGTCTCAATTTTTATTTCCCGTAGCTTTGTTCATTCGTGCAGCTTTGAAGATCTTTGGAATTTTCTTGACCATTTGCTGACTTTCGAGATTAATTTTTTTTACAGTTTCGTCCATTCTGCGCTCCTGGAAACAAACGTTGTTGATCTATTACAATATTTCAATGGAACTCTTGACAAGGTGCAATATTTTGCAATATTAAGAAGCCACTGTGGATCAGGTAACACACGCTTGTCCTAGCTTCTGCGGTAATTATTCTAGCACATATAACAACTCTAACTTATACATATCAATAATCACAAACGTGTCGTCAGGTTATTTATATATTAACAATATTTTCCACTACTGTCAATTTTATATCGAGTTTCTGATATTTTAAAAAGATGTGAATATTTTTGACACAGATCTAACACCAATTTGTTTTCATTAACCAGAAGACTGATATATAAACCGGTTTGGTTCTTTAAATTTTTTCAAGGAATTTTTTTTAACATGATTTTCAACCATTTTAAATTAACACAATGTTAAATCGACCAGATCAGTAACTAAGACTTTAATTTAATGTTCTTAGAATGGGTTCGTACATTGGAAAAAGTACAAGAACTCTGTCCTCAGAAATTTTCTGTTCTCGAGAATATCGGGAGTAAAGTAAAGATTGGAAAATGCAATTATCATGCATTATAATGCAAGTATTTTACAGCACTTTATGATAATGTCCTACATAGTCAGTCGGGAATGTTTGTTAGAGCACCATTGAAATCATAGTGGAAGGAAAGAGAACGATAGAAATGGTGTTGCATATTGTCTCAACTCAGTGATACAAGCAACGAGCGATTCGAAAATGCGATCCGTACTTTCCCCAGCATTGAGCAACCGATCGCGTCAAATTTTGAGGGTATCTAGAAAATTATGGCAAAATGTGGCTAGAATTTGTTTTGTTTTTTTCAAAATTTTCAACATAGGGTTGCAGGCGACGAGCAGTTCGAAAATGCCATTCCTACTTTCTCCAGCACCGAGCATTAAAGTTTCGAAGATATCCAGAAAATGATGGCAAAAATTTTGGGAAAAAAGCCACTTTTTGCCATCATTCTCTAGATACCCTAAAAAATTTAATGCGTATGATTGTTCAGTGGCAAAGAAAGTACAACTCGCTCGTCGCCCGTAACACTGATATACGCAATAGAATTTTTTTGCCTCTGGAAATAATTAATTAGAAAGAACAAAAATGCAGACTATGCAGTCCAGTAATGTTGTTTTTATAGAAAAGAATATACTTACTAATGCTTTGATATAGTAAGCCTTTATCAAATGGTACAAATCCTCTACCGTCCATAGGTTCTCGTCTTGTTTGTTCAATAGGATGAAAGGACAGTCTTTTTGGTGTTTAGCGTGTTCTTTCCAAGGATCATCGTCAGTTTTCCAACCATCGAGTTCTTTGCCGCAGACAAAGCACGCGGCAACGTCAGGCTCTTCGTCTCCTTCGATCATGTAAAAACCAGCTGCAGCCATGCGTTCAGGAGTACAAGTACCATCCTCGGGCTTTATTGGCCACTTTTTGAAAGTCTCCAACCTTCCTTTCGACCAAAATTTCTTGTCCAATTTGCTGCACAATCGAGAATATCGTTAGGGAGGTATAATTTTTCGTTTTTGGGGTTAGGTTGCGGAAAATTTCAGTGCGGAATCCTCCAAACGTTTAACGATAATGGGACTGATCAAGGTTTGTTCTAAATTATTTTTACGTTATCAATTCCATGGACATTGTCGACAGGTGTTTGGAGAAACTGGAAGATCCGACGAGGTTTCCCGTAATTTGTTTACGGCTTCGTGCAACTATGGGAAACCGTTTGAATTCAAAAAGGTTTGAACCGAGATGGCGCTAGCGGCGGATCTGCTGCGGGGTTTCGGGTCTTCACATAGCCGGATTCGCATAAGTAAATATATAATATTCTTTATTTACGAATATTTTAACAAATGATATAGTTTTAATAATACTGTGTTGGACTCTCCTGTCGACGCAAAGTAATGGCGGGTTGTTTGTTACCGGCGACGCCACGCTCGACGCTCCTCGTCCCTGCGCGGGAAGCTACGCCATGAACTACCAAGCGAGGTAGGTAAGAAATTTACGCTTAGAAGTGACTTGTATCGGCACACCTGCGCTCAGCTCGATCGCGCACGCAAGCATGTCAGCGTTGCCTTGACGACGGGACGCTGATTTGTTTACAAATGTCAGATTAGTTTTTGATAACACTTGCATCGATGAAAACGGATAGTTGAAAAGTAATGCATCAACAACACCGTCAACAATGGACGTAAAGGATCTTGAAATTGTTGGAATTATAGCATTTGATGGTGCGTACCATTCGTCCGACCAAACGAATTATTTAGTACAAATAAAGAAATTATCGAACAAGTATTTCGCAACATAGGCGCAACGAAAAATGGCTTACAGCTTCATCCCGATCAGAAGCATATTCTATATCCGATGGGAAATAAAATAACTGTCAAGCACATCGAATCTGGAAAGCAGATATTCCTATCGGGGCACAGTAATGTTATATCAGCATTGTGCATTTCTCCATGTGGGAAGTTCGTCGCTTCTGGCCAACTTACTCATCTAGGTTTTAAGGTATTGGCTTCTGTTCGCAGGCATAATTTCTTATGATTATCCATTATTGTTATAAGGCATCTAGTTATGAATAAATCCACTATTAAACGTGGATCCATCATAAATCAGAAAAAAAACATTTTTGCAAGGCCACGTTTTTGTCCTTGAAAAACAAAGTCTTTGTCCGACGACAATTTGGCCTTTCGCTTAAATTACTATATTCGATGGATAATTCCAGCATGAATGCGATAACTCAAACACGAGCAAAATTTCCTTTATACCAGTTTGACACCACCATTTCTACCAATGATTAATCTCTAATTCTAAAATATTGGAATAATAGTATAAAGGAATGACAAAACGTTTTATTTTTTAATAACACGGAGCTCGATATCAATTCGTTTATCAATAATATACGTATATTAATTTTGCCAACAGGCTACCGTTATCATTTGGGATTATGACGAAAAAAAGATTAAGGGTCATCACGAAATTCACAAAGTCAATATAGAGGATTTGTGCTTCACTTGCGAGAGTAATTATCTCGTGAGTCTTGGTGGGAAAGACGATGGAAATCTAGTAATATGGGATGTTCAAAATAACGAAGCGATTTGCGGTATAATTATCAAGTTAATAGACAAATATTCATTGATTCGAATATCGATGTTGTCGCGTAAAATAAATATAATTACTTATAGGCTCATACGCGAGTAACGAAACTGCCGGAAATGCCCTAACGGTCGCTCGTATGAATATGCGGGACCAGTGCTTTGTAACCGGTGGCGATACGACTTTGAAAGTCTGGCGAATAAATCCCGAGACCCGCAAGGTTTGCGGGGTGAACGTCAAGGTCGGAAAATTACGGCGTACGATTAATTGCGTCGTTGTAAATGACAGGGATGAAGAAGCGTATTGTGGAACTTCTTCCGGTGATATTATAAAAGCAAGGTTCTCCAATTTTGTTTTATTATACGTAATGTTTTGTTCCTCATAAAGAAAGCAATGTTTTCCCGATTTTAAAAGTATCCTTTACAAGGTAGCTGAAATATGCGATGCTTGAAAAAAAATTACGAGCAAATAATGTGCAACTTTGAATTCGCTGCACCTTTTTCTTTCCGTTAATCCATGATAGCCTCGTGTTTGTTCATTGCCACGGACAGATTGAATTATTATCATAATCTCGAACACATGGAACCCGCACAAACCCCCATAATGGTCGGTTGTTATTCGAAAATACCGAAAGACCCGAAAAAATTGAAGCTCGGTGAGGGAGATCTATACTCGGGCGGCGTAACGTGTATTTTACTCTTGGAGGATAGAAAATTGGTGATTGGGGCTGGCGATGGAACGATCGAGCTAACGGATATTGTAGATACGTCTTTTAATTTTTCTGGAAAATTGGTGAAACTGCCAAGTACGCCGCAGATACGCGCGGTAAGCATAAACGTTTCACATTGTTTCACATTTCAGATGCTGAATCTGAAATGATAATGAACGAAACTGAAATATATGAAATTTTATTGTCACGTACTGATCGCATGTCTCTTGGCGGAATATACTTCCGGTTTGAAATATTAATCAATCTTTTCTTCCAGCACATGAGGGAGAATGTGAGAAGTGCGGTAACGTCGATGTCGTTACTCAAAGTCCATTCATCGATATTAGTGGGAACCGCTGGCTGCGAAATATACCAAATAAACCTGTCGGATTTCGACACTCGTCTCATTATAACTTGTCATACGACCACGATATACGATATCGTTTTTCCACGGTAATTTTCTCGCTTAAATACTTCATCGCAAGAGTTGTTACAAATTGATCACGGCATACCGCTAATAACGACTTTCTCGTCGCAATTTTACAAGTGTAGCAGTTACTCGGAAATATTTGCAACGGGATCTAAGAACGATATAAAATTATGGCATCTAGAATCTCAGAGAGAACTGCTGAGCATAACCGTACCAAATTTCATTTGCACGAGCTTGTGTTTTTCGCACAGCGGCAAAAGTCTCATTTCCGGTAAACAATACGAGAATTATTATTGATAATCTTATTCTTATTCCCCTGTGATATATTGAGACACCTTTATCGTGATTATTCATTTGGATAAATTAATGAAAATTCAGCGTGGAATGATGGAATCGTGAGGGCATTTAAACCTCGAAGTGGAGAGATAATATTCGCCATTCATAATGCCCATATAAAAGCTGTATCGGCTTTATGCATCACAGTCGACGGGAGAAAGCTGATAACAGGTGGATGCGATGGACAGGTACAGTGCTATTTCAAATTCCACGTTATTCAAAAAATAAGTATGCAGATTTAGGTTTGCAATTTTTTTTTCCAAGGTTCGAGTTTGGACCTTGCTGCCAGATGTGCAGCGATTGACGAGCGTTTTGAAAGAACACAGAGCTCCGATAACGTCGTTGCACATATCCTCGAACGATACGGAGGTGATAAGTTCAAGTACGGATGGTACTTGTGTCGTCTGGGACATTGTGTGAGTAAGATAAATTGTTTTTGGGAGCGATGCTTTCCCGAAGTAGCTTCCTCAAGATTAGACTTTCCAATTTAGGAAAAACGAGGGTGAATTTAGCAATTTAAATGAGATCGTTAAGATCGATAAGATTTTGTTTAGTTCAACGTTGAAATAGCTTGAGCTAAAAATATGTCATAGATAAAAGAGTTGCGGTAGTTGAACGATAAATTCCCATATAGCTTTGAAAAGTGAATTAAAAGTAAGTAATTTCTGATCGCAGACGTTGTGTGAGAAAACAAGTTCTTATGGGAAATACGATGTACATGTCAGCACGGTTCAGTCCTAATGGCGTTCAGATATTGACGTGTGGAACCGATCGAAAAATCGCTTATTGGGAAACTTTGGACGGTTCTCTGGTGCGCGAATTGGAAGGTTCCACAGCCGGTGCTCTAAATTGTCTCGACATAAGTCCCGATGGACGTTATTACGTCACTGGTTCCAACGATTGTATCGTAAAAATTTGGGAATATCAGAAAGCTGAGACGACTCACATCGGCGAGGGACACGCGGCAATAATTACATCGTGCAAATTCAGTCCGGACAGCAAGTATCTCGTCACTGTGAGTGCCGATGGTGCCATAATGATATGGAAATGTCCGTTCGAGGCGAAATTCGAAACACCTCCCGCAAGCACGAGATCTCACTCTACGTGCAGCATACGCGAGGAAGAGTGGAAAAAATTGCGCTTGCGCCACGATGACGAAGAGAGCATCGTTAATGTTAGCTCAAGATCGGGTCTTCCAGATAGCGTACGAACCGTGTACGAACGTGAGTCAACGAGTCAATTTTCCAAGCTTGTAGAGCAACAATTACTTTCGATTTTGACGGATAACCGAGTTATTTGTATTTTCAGACAAAACCAAAGTGGATATTTGCGAGTACGACCCGGTCAAGCGTTTGCACAATGCTTGCGAATGCCGCAACGGCGAGCAAAGAGAGCCTGTTAGCGAGAACGGTACCAACAGATCCGGGGGATCCGCAACGATATCTTCCCATCGTTTCAACACCAGTAAGATAACATCGAGAAGTAATGGATCTGAAAAAAAACGGGGGAGTTTAATTGGCGTTGCATCTTCCCGTATTGAAACTATCAAGCATGGATCGTCGTCGTCGTCGTCGTCGTCGTCGAGGGGTAATCATAAAACGCCGACAGTTGGACATTCTTCGGTACGTAGTCAAGCGTCGGTTAAAAATAGCAGCAGAGCCAAGAGCGACTAAACGATTATTGTTTACTAACAAACCAAAAGGAAAGTCAAATATCAGACGGATGAATGCGATTTTGTAATGCGAGGACGTGTGACTTTAATAAACATACAATATATATTAATAAAATGTACAATCTTTCGGAATTTACATTCGAGAAACCAGCTGAGTATACGTAATATTAGGTACCATTAAGAGTTTACAGTACTTTGTTACGAAATAAATATAAAGCACAAATTATACACCTTTTTGCATTTGGGTAATTGAACAGAATCGAGAGTTCACCCCCACGCTTGACTCTTGCAGTAGTGAATTATTAACTTGCCATCTGTGCCATAACAATCGAAAAGATTTCTTAACGTTTGGTCCGGCGCAGGCGCGAAAGTTTGATTTATGTAAAGAAACTGAAAAAAGATTCATGAATTGTTCATTGCATCTATGTAAATAAATAACACGAATATAGTTTACCACCCATCGTTAATAATGAGCATGTGGAATGATATTTACCAAACGCTCGCTGGAATCCATTTTCAGATATCTCTTTATGAAATCCGAGATCCAACCGATTTGTTGCTCTTGACCAACGGCCCACCTTTTCCTTTTCATGATCGGTGCATTTCCAGCTGCTTTTAATAATATGTCGACTACAGGGGGATAGAACAAATATATAGTTTTACATAGGCTGTATTATCTGAGTCTTTTCATGAAATAGATCTAAGCCAATGGAAATGAGAGCGGGCATCTTATTTCAGTTTTAGATAGCTGAAAAATGCAACTTGCCGATATTGAAAATTAATTAAGAAGAGGCAATGTGTAAGTTTTTATTTGCATCCTTCCACCCTCTTTGCTATGTCGATAATTAGGGCTCTTTTCCATTTGAATTGATACATTTTTTGCTATTGATATAATTATTTGATATTTTAAACGTTTGTCTAGTCTGTACTTGATCTGCAATTTTCCATAACATTGTTTTCTATACGAGGCAATTATTTGACAAAATATTAATGTCCGGGATTGAAAAAAGAAAATAAAGCAAACAAAATAGTGTACGTATAACCTGAAATTTTGTATATACCGTAAATTAAATAGACATCTCACTTTTTTTGTTATCTTTCGTGACAGCTTGAGTTTCATCATTGGCAAACAGATTTGCATCTGAAGATGCCTTTTCGAGATTAGGAGCTTCTGCGTCTTTAGCTGAAGATTCCTCAATCGTTTCTTCCATTTTCCGGTAACATTCGTCCGTCAACGTAACATCATCCTCTTTATCCGTCATGTTTCCATGAGAAAAAAAAGCTGTAACTCATCGATGGCACTTTTATACACGTTAGTATCTGCGGAGCTGGTATAGTTATTACGAAAACAAAGTAAATAAACTCCCCATCACCAGTCACTTATCTAATGTTGCTATATTATTTAAGGTTAAGGCCGCTCTACAATAATAGGTGTCAACAGAAAATATCGCATCGATCCACCAACGAATTCAAACGACTATAGAAGGGATTGCCTATGCTTCGGTTGAAGCAAAGTTTTTTCTGCTAGAAACTGCCACTGGGGGTCGTAGCGGTCGATTGTGACGTCACTCGAGCTCAATAAACTTAGCCGGTGACTATTAAAACATCGAATTTATTTATGCCAATTGATTGTTAGTCGTTTGTTAGTGTTTGTTAGACGAAATCTAGCGTTTGTTTAAACTTTAGTTATTGACTAGTACGAAAAACAAATTTCATGTCAAAGTTAGCCGCGCGAAAATGGTTTTTTATGATTTCGAACTTTTCGTCATAACCAATCGTTTCATAGTATTTGTTAGTCGATTATTATTGTTTGTTAGAGCTTTATTTTGTCAACTATTTACAACCCCTCTACGGGGTTGTAAATCCCGATACTCTTGGCTTGGAGATGACGCCGTTAGTACGCTGCACGCCAACTTAATATTGTGCAGCTGATTTTAAATGAAGAGTTCAATACTGATTTATTTTGCAATAGATATATTTAACTAACAAAAAACAATAACAATGGATATACAGTTTATTTGTACTAGTTGTAAGATAGAAATTGATTATGTTGCGACAAAGGTTAGCGCTCCTTTTTCAAGATCGGCGATGCTACAGGGTAGCGCTGTGCTTCGTCCTCGACGAGTTGGTGGAGGCTGTGAATGGCTAAAAACGGTGATGCCGATAGTCCGAACGTAATGGTATTCAGCTCGTACGTTTTTACGGTGTTGCTCTCGTCTCGCCAGATAATTCGGTGGTACCTACTTACGATCTTCGGGACGGATGAGTACTTGGAGACACATTTTCTCCACGTCGCCAGTAAGTACGTAATTGTGCATGCGAAAAGGTAGGATGATTGATAATATATCATCCTGTATGGTTGGCCCGACCATTAGAGTTTAGTTGAGCGAGATTCCCGTGCTAGAGGCTGCGGACCCATCGAAGACTACTCGTATTTTTGTAGTGAGGCTGGTAGCCTTGACGACGGCATAATGAGGCAGATAGAAACCATCTTCCTTTGGATTGCTGACCTTGGTCAGGTATCCTAGCTTTAAATATTCGGTGATCACTGCCGAATATTGTTGTTGTAGATTCGGGTCACTCTTGAGCTTCCTTTCTAGTCCATAAAGACGTTTTAAAGCCATGGAATAAGAGTTCCCGAGCGCACCTCGATTGTCCTTGAATGGCAAGGCGACGACGTATCGTCCTTCTGGTATGCGCGTTGTGTGTTCTAAGAAGTGATCTTCACAGGCCTGTTCCTCCTTGGAGAAATATTTAGCCGAGGCACCTTCGGCAATCTCCCAGAATCTGGAAAGGTCCAGTGCTGGTTCTGTAAGATGACACTTCGCGAGATTGTTTGATTGGCCGCTTGAGGCCACGCTGCCGCCATGACCCATCCAAGCTGCGTGTTTTGCAGAAATAGATCCGGTCTTCCTGGCGATGAGAGATTTATTTGCCCTACTGATAACAGTGAGAGGGCAGTTCCGGCACTAATGAGCATTTGCACTAGTACTTGGTTTGTGGAAGTCCGGATCTGCAAGTCGAATATTTGCGCGTATGGCTATCGTTGCGCGATCTATTTGTGTATCCGGTACTTCTGAGGAGATGCGTGGAACGGTGAGGAAATCTAACGTCCTGCTGTACCCGGTATAACACGATTTAATTGTTGTCCTGCCCCGATAATTGGATCGTGTGGCTAATCCATTAACAGTCCCGACGGGCATGTTGCATTTTCTTGTTTCTAGGCGTAAAGTATTCGCAAAGTCCTCGGTGATAAAATTGGCGGTTGAACACGTGTCGATGAGTATGCGACACGGGATCAGGCGTTTTTTGCGGTCCGTAGCGCATTGGTCTATGGCCGTCACCATGAGCATATTCAGTGATGTGCCAGTGACAAAGCTGGTAAGCTCTCTGTTTTTATAATTTGCCTCTTCTAGTCACGCGCTGGTCTCCGCGTTGCTTTCCTCTCGAGGTAGAAGTAACATCGTGTGATGTTGTTTCTCGTACGTCCGGCATCTTCCCTTCGATTTACACGTTTTTGTTTTGTGTTGGCCTCGGAGGCAGTTGATAAAATTGATATGCACATATTTTATCAACGTGGCAAATTGATATACACATATTTTTTTACAGACTGTATTTCTTTTTCGCTTAAATAATCGACAAAGAATCATCCTTAATCATTGAAAAACTTTTCAACGCTAGAGCGCGCTGCAAGTCACGTAAAGTTGGCAGCATTGCCCGGACGGCTGGGCATGGCTTTGCCTATATAATTTCGCAATTTCGACAAAATGCTGATTCTTCTTACCCTACTTGATAGTTGGTCGATCGTTAGTTTATTTTTGTCGTTTATTAGACCTTAATTTTTATTTAATCAATGAAAAACTTTGTATCCAACTTTGTAACCTACCGTTTCCTTCAGATCTTGGTTGCCGATGACACGAAGACTACGATCGCACAAAACATTTACAATTTTTATTATAGGCAGGATACCCTATTGCTTATCAGGATTTCAACGCTTCCTTCAAGATATCCTAAATCTTTAAATGAAAATTTCGTTTCCATCACTTTTTATTGCTATATACCGTGGAGCCTCTGGCATTTTTCATAAATTCCTAAGCCTTTTGATCAATGCGACGCGGAAACACGATTCTACATAACATAAAATGGACGTTCTTGATGCATAGAGAACGTTTAATTATAATTACACCTGCATAACAATTTTTGTTATAATTCCATTTTTTACATTAATAAAACGAGAATCACAATATCCGGTTCAGACAAACAATACAGCAAAGAAGATACGTTGCATTTTTATATCAAACAATGTGTCCATGTAAGTATGGCACATTCGACTCACTCGGCTTGCTGCTGTTCTGTTCAAACTACTCACCATCACAGATGAGGAGGTGCCGACCTAGGAGACTTTGGTGAACGTGCTTGAGTTTACGCGCATTGACACTGGAGGAGACTAGGTAGGCGCCGACCTGTATCGACGGAGGTTTTCTGCAGTTTCCCTCCGTCCGTGGCAAATGCGATACAGGGAGGAAAGGAGAAATGCGAAACGGCTGCAGCCGTGGTCGCAAGTCGGAGGAAGGAAAAAGTAGAGGTATGTAAAAACCCGAAGAGGGTATACACGGTGGTAAACTACTATAATATAATATAATATAATATAATGTAATATAATATAATATAATATATATTCGAAACTTCTAAAGCTGAGATGCACTCATACACTTTATTAAAATCAATCGAGAACTTTATACAGTTTAATTTACACGCAAAACTGCATTGTATCATGCGTTGATAAAAACAATTTGCTTATCTTCCAATATGTTGTCTGCTCACTCCTAACTATTCGATGGTTATTAACGTCGACAGCGCCACCTCGTTGCTCCTACTTTTGGAGTCACTTGGGAGCTCGGAGTTGACACTCTTTTTCTCGAGAGTCTCTATGATCGAATCTATACGGAAATGCACCTTTTTGAAGTTAGCTGTACAACTTTGAGTTTTTTCATTATGTCTCCTCATAATAGTTTATCATAGTGACATCAAGATTCCGTGATAATTGTGCCGAAAGACTTAATCTTAGACATTAGTGATAACAATTCTTCAATATTTGATGACGTAATAATTGACGGGCATCTTATTGGAGTAATATGGATCACCGAGTATCTTGGTGGGACAGTTATGAATGGGAGTATGCACGGTAAGAGGAATTAACGGGGTTCTCCGTCATGTAAAATGGTTTACCGCGGATATTATTGACATTGTATAATTAAAATCTATAAATATAATTACATATGTATATTATAAACTCATCATATTATTCAACTTTGTGCATCGTATATTTTCAGTTTTTTTGATCAGTTAGTAACTCACGTAGCATCTGAATATAGTTTGTATATTACATAACTTGTTACTTCGAATTTCCACACTTTTTATAGCACTCATAGATTTCGCATTCCGTACACCCGAAAACAATTCTTTAAATCTAGCAAGTCCTCTTTTGCAAAAATGAAAGTGAAAGAAAAACATGATACTCAGATGGCCACATTTATGGTGCAACGCAAGTGCCGCTCCCCTCTCCACCTTTCCGTTGATGCGCAAGCGTATCTACGCAGCCGGCCGAAGAGGCATGCGCGATGCGAGAGCCTCTCGGGTAAAAAATATCTGGTTGAAGTTGGCTATACACGCGAAGCAAATTAATTCGTAGAAATCACGGGAACGAGGAACACACATTCGCGATGTATGCCAGCGCACGACACGGCTACAAGATTTAAAAGATAATGGTACATTATGTACCTCATATAACCAATACTTGTATTTCGCAGCAACGCGTGCATACAGAATTCGAAACTGCTGCGCTGCGTATATACTATAGGGAAATAATTTGGAGTTTTGGAAAAATTTGATTGGAAAAAAAGGTGACGGACCGAGACGGGATCGTCACGATGTAACAGAGCGACGAGCCGAAGGAGGGGGGGGGGCGATTTAATAGTAGTTGGTGGAAGCGTATTTAGGTCAATAGTTGTTATCGATAAAGGTCTCGGGCCGCAACTGTCTCGATGGGGCTGTGTGTGAAAGCGTGTATATATGTTGCATAACCCGGTTCGACCGACGTTGCCTAGATGGTGTGCGGTCTATAAAGGGCTCTGGTGAAAATTGAGAACCCTAAGGTTATATGCGAGGCAAACCGGTAGAAGGAATTCCAATTAACTACTGTATACGAAAGTAGGCTACAATTGTATTTCGTAAAAGGATCGTCCCACTGGAAATATACGTATACATCGATAAAATAAATACTAATTACGTGAATATATACCGTTCCCCGTATCATCGTGAGAATTTCGAGGATGCAATCAAGCGGATGTTTCGAAAATGAATAGGAAGGAAAATGATAGCCGTCGGACCGAGAGACAAAATGTCGTCTTTAGTCGGGAGGCAATTTAATGGTGTTGAACCAAGGGCTGCCGTTCAAACAGTCCTAGATTTATTTACAGGAGAGTCTTTTTGGATTCGATCGAAACTAGCGGTTCTACGAATTTAGACAGTTCGAGCCCATATAGGACTCGAACTGATGAATCGATAGAAAATTCAGAAATGAGCGAGCCCCGTATTTAAAATTTTTCTATTCGGGAGTTGGCAAGCGGCGTCAAAGTGACGAGAAAATCGATCAATTTGATGAAATTGAAAACTTTTTGTCGACGAGGCCTGATGTCAATATCTAATTGCCAGCGATATACTAGTGACGAGTATGATAAGAGGCTCGATTGGTTTCCGCAACAATGACGCGCACAAGACGAGTTGATGAAGCGTCTATTCAAATAGATCGTTCGATTGTCTGAAATAGATGTGAACGATCGATTCACGAGTATATGTATGTTGTCACATTACATCTTATCTCGACGATCGTCAATGTACCCATAATAGGCCAGTTCGCCCGAATAATTATCTACTTCGTTAATTCCTGTCATTCGACTTTGAAATTATTTGTAAATATGGAGATCGAATACAGACCGTTCCATTTATATTTATCGATGAAAATAAGTCACATAAATGAGATCGTATATGAAAACAAGTTTTCCATAAACGTTTTACCGTTCTAAGCGGGGCGTCCGCCAAACCACTGAGCTCAGGTGGCGTCGGTCATCGGAGGTTTGTAAATATAAACTTACAATTGTTTCTAAATTACTCAAATTTCACGGTATTCATTAGCATTGCCCAACATGTACTACGCGTAGTCACACGATCGTATTTTGAAGCAAAGTTGTCCTTCTTGTTGCGGTATTTAAAGAGTGCAAATCCTGCCCCATTGTTGATTAGGGGATGGTATGCATGCGGTCGGTTTTCAAAGTGGAATAACTTTGTCGCGGGTGAGGCGAGAAACGTTTTTTGTTGTTATATTTGTCTTGACGATGAACTTCGCGTGACTTCAACGACTTGGCGGAAAACAATCTCGATATAATCATCGTGTGTCCTTCTCAAGATCTTAAAACTTTAATGGGACAATTTCCTCGACTTATTTCCGTCGATAAATTAAAATGGTACAGCCCTGTATGTGTATATATATTCGTTCATCGGCTCTCTTTTCAGCATCATCCAAGGTTCTACAGAATCGACCCTCGTAAACTAATACATACATACGAACGGCCGAACATCAGAAGAGGCCATTTTCCAACACATATAGTGTGCCTATCGTTGATTTTATCGTTTCCATCCCTGTTTACATATTATATACCGAGCATAAACCCACACAGGAGGCTACGTTAATTGCCGCCTAAAATATATTCCGGAAAATCTCGTATGCGATGGATAGAACCGTATAATTTCAAGACGGAAAATATGTTTCGGTCGAGAAAAGTCGTCCCTATTAGCAATGAACAAAAAGAGTGTAGAGATCTCATCGAATTGCGAAGTATTATGGAATTTTTTTGTTTATCGTTTAATTCCATTATTTGGATCGTATAATGGAAATCAAAGCGATTATTCACGCTACTGCGTCGATAAACGTCCGTGAGATGAACCGAGCGTGAATCGTGCGTCGAGAACCGGCGTGCGTCTGGTCGTTGCACAGCTTGGTCTGACCGAATAGTGAAAACTAGCGTCGCGACTCACCTATTTCCACTGGGTATTGGTTGCCGCAGTATTACAGCGTAAGACAGCTTGCCCGATTTTCTTTTTAACGGATAAATAACGTACTTTGATCCTCCGCTGATATTATCTGTTTTATAGACAGGTTCGATAAATTTGTTGCTAAATGTTTCGTTATTCCGCCCACTTAGGAACCTTCTCAAGCTCTCGAAGGTCCTTGTATTAATGTCAATTTGTTCCGAATCGAAGCGATTGATTTTGTCGAATATCTTCGAATTCCTGGTAAAAGAAAAGAGGAAGGAAAAATTCGAGGAGGGATGGACAAGGCGAAGGTAAAATAGGACCATCCTTCATACGTTTCCATATATGTTTTGGTCTATTCGGTTACTTAAACGTACGGTGTGAAATTTGGGGTTTTCTTCTCTTTTTATACGAAATCTGATCTCGACTTATATATAAGAAAATATATAATTACAATTATGAAATATTATATATTTTAACCCGGCGGGAGTGTGGTAACGAAATGTTAGAACAAGTATGTGGTATCGCTAGGGGATGTCACACCTCACCACACTCCCGCCGGGTAAAATATTCGAAGAAGCACCAAAATTGCTACGAGCGATGTGCGGGGTGTTCTATCTTTCCTCGAATGTCACGGGATTATCAGATGGTGTATTTTTTCATAGAGTATAAATATCCGAGGTTTTTTAAAAACGAGTACTTTTCGCGGAACTCGCGCTTGTTCCTCGTCCGATTAGAATTTGAGAATTTCCATCGCTCGAATTACGTGACACGAATTTATGACGCGGGGAAATTTTTGTTATTGGGCTTTTCCAAACTGAACTGTACACAATTTGTTCCGTAGTTCCTCGAAGGTATCCATCTAAAGATAATAAGAACATGTTTAAAAAAGACATTCCAACCGTTTTGTTTCTTCCCAAGTCCGTTTCGATCCCTGCCCTGTATGGTCAAGCTTATGAATTATTCTAACGTTTAAACGACGCCATATAAAAACAAATTTGCTTATAGCGAGAGGCAAATCTTCTCAATGAAAATCTGTCTATGTCTCTAAGTACGATGATATAATAGAAGATAAGTATGTAGGAATTTGGATACTTGAGACGAGGGTCGAAGACGCGGAGGCGCGCATTAGTTGTACGATATCGCGAGGGGGCTGTGGTCAACAATTGAGCGTGGCTCCGTAGATTCAGGTGACACCCAGTACGATTGTATACTCATCGTTGCATATATATATATGCACTCGTGGCATTCTAGAGTAGAGCTGTAGAGTCAAGTCTCCAATATCGAGCGGGTGCCCGGTGAGGGGTGCTTGCTTCGTTCGCCTGCTCGCGAGGTGAGTGCGCGCGCGTCGACTCGCGTTTTCGCTCCCTCTTCCTTGCCCCGCCGAGCGAGCTCGCCACGCTCACATTTCCCCCACTCACTCACTCTCTCTCTCTCTCTCTCTTTTTCTCTCTCTCTCTTTTTCACCCTTGCGTTCGGTCTTTTTCGCACCCATCGGTCGTCTCCTTGCCGCGCTTAACGATAGATGGCAGTGCGACAAAGAAGCTCGAGGATCGCGAGAGTGGGGAAAAGCAGAATAGCCCCAAAATTACGAAAAGGGGTGAGAGCGCGCGTACGAAAACCGAGAAAGAAATACCCTAATTTCTCGTTGTTTATATATATATATATATATATACAGTTTATATATATATGTTATTTATACATATAAACATATAGATGTGCGTATACACGTGTATATAAATATATATGTAAATGCTTAAGAGTGAAAACGATAGAGATAAGAGATGGTGCGAGATTGAGATGGAGGGAGAGAGAGAAGGGAGGGCAAGAGCGAGGGAGAGTGGGAGAAAACGACCTCTCCTCTTCGTTCCTCTTCTTCCATCGTCCACGCCACACGGGTAAGCGAGGTTCGGTCAGGGTGGAGCGAGGCGTCGCGAGGGTGGCAAAGGACGAAGCGTAGTAACGGAAATACGTGTACGACAGTGTGCAGCGGGCGGGCATCGCGGCGGGGCCGCCGTTCTGCTGCTCCTCCTCCTGTATGTGTGTGTGTGTGTGATAAAAAATCGACTATCAATTTTTTGACGTTTTTAACGTGCAACCAAGTCGCGCATCGCGTATGAGGCAAAACTCGTGACATAGAGAGGACCATAAGAACCGGAAGAAGGTGGAAAAAAGAGCGATCTCTGCCGACGTGGGACGGAGACGACGGAGTACCGGGACGATGGGGGATCGAGAGAGGTGTAGAAATATGATCCTTCTTGATACGCGGAGTTCCTGATTAGCGAGTCGATCGATTCCCGAAAAGAGCGAAAAAAAACAATGTACACGTAATTAAAATGGAGGAAGAAATAATCGAAATCGTAAAGAAGTGAAGGATTCTTCTCGAGGTTCGGCAAAGAAAAAGCAAAGTAGTGCGGCAAAACGAGTGTGTGCTGTACGAGGACTGAGAGAGAGAGAGAGAGAGAGGGAGTGTGTGTGTGTGTGTGCGCGCGCGCGCGCGTGTGTGTGCGTGCGTCGCTGTGTGTGTGCACGTGTGTCTGAGAGAGAGAGAGAGAGAGAGAGAGAGAGAGAGAGAGAGAGAGAGAGAGAGAGAGAGAGAGAGAGAGAGAGAGAGAGAGAGAGAGAGAGAGAGAGAGAGAGAGAGAGCGAGAGAGAGAGAGAGAGAGAGAGAGAGACTGAGAGGGAGACAGACGATTAAGCGGAAGCTGGCGGAAGGGTGCAATCGGGTGGGAAGAGTAAAAAAACGGCAGGGCTTGGAAATAATGATTCGTATCCCCGTTGGAACATCGCGTCGAGAGATCCGTCTGAGCTCTTGAAAAGTCCATTCCAGCCAACGGGCGTAATAATAATAACAATAATAAGATTCGAAGCGTCGATCATCAACCCACGGCGAATCAGAAGCAGGGGTGGTTCGTAATGGTTCGAGCGGGTATGGGATACATCATCTGCGAAATCCTTAATGCGCAGCTCGAGAGGCTCGTCGGCGGGCGTTCGAGCTGGTAGCGGAGGTTTCGGCAAGCCAGCGAGGGACGTCGGGGGTGGTGTCGAGGCTCGCGGAGGGCTCGAGAGAAATACAGAACGAGAATCTTCGAAGAAAAACTAAGAGAGGACCTCGATCGAAGATTTCTTTTTTGTTATTTGCACCTAACTGGTGAAAAAAGTTGACGTTAAGTAGAAAAGAATGATGACAATGATGAGAAGAACGTCGCGGACAAGTGCGAGACACGGTGGTGGTGGTGGTGTCGTTGGTGGTGGTGGTGGTGGTGGTGTTGGTGGTGGTAGTGGTGGTGGTGGTGGTGGTGGAGGAAGAGGAGGAGGATCGTCAAGCTGCAACGTAGTCACTGGTATAGGCGGCAATTGTTTCAGTCGTGTACAGCTCGTGCGTGGTATCGTGACGAGCCTCGTCGTCGTTCTCGCGATAGCGACGCAATCGACGAAAGGTCACAGACCATCGCCGAACAATCCATCGATAATGCCGGGAATAAGCACGATATCACCGATCTCGGCGACGATGCCGTTCGGTAGTTTCGGCAATTCGAGCATATCCATCGTAACCGGTACGAGCAACAACGAGCCTGGTAACGTTGGTACGAGCGGGGTGGGGGCTAGCGAGGATGGTTACAACAGCACTTTACATCATCATCACAATCATCATCATCACAGCAAAGTGCCTGGTACCGGTGGCAACGAAACGGAGGAAAAGACGCCCCTCTTTCCCCGAGATTTGTTCAGCCTCGAGGAGCGTAGAAGGGGTGCCGTTATACTTCACGTACTAGGTGTTGTTTACATGTTCGTTGCGCTAGCGATCGTTTGCGACGAGTTTTTCGTACCTTCGTTGGACGTGATTATCGAAAAGTTCGAGATCGCCGACGACGTTGCGGGCGCGACGTTCATGGCAGCGGGCGGCTCCGCGCCCGAATTGTTCACATCGATTATCGGTGTTTTCGTATCGTTCGACGACGTTGGCATCGGCACTATCGTCGGTTCGGCCGTTTTCAATATTTTATTCGTAATTGGTATGTGCGCGATCTTTTCCAAGACGGTATTGTCCCTCACGTGGTGGCCCTTGTTTCGCGATTGCACGTTCTACAGCGCGAGCCTGCTCACGCTCATTTACTTCTTTCGCGACAACTTTATACACTGGTACGAGGCGCTCGTCTTGTTCTGCTTCTATCTCGCCTATGTCAGCTTCATGAAGTGGAATCAGCCGATGGAGAAACTCGTCAAGAGGATACTGTACAGGAACAAAGTAACGAGGGTCAGATCGACCGATCAATTGATGCCATCGGTGAGTCTGACTAATCGGGGTTCGATGTCTCTCGCCGTCCTTCTCGCCCGATCCAACGATCCAACCTTTTTATCCGTCCGTCTCTGTTTTTTTTTGTTGTTATTCGGTAGACGCGTGTCTTAACTCAAACTTGGGTGAAGACGATTCTTCTCGAAGGATCTGAGAATTTTAACTCCTCTTGAATTTTTTAAGTGCGCATACGTGCCGTAATTCTGAAGGATACGAGTCCCAGCTCGAGCCACGAGTAATATTTTTTTTCACAGCTCTAAGCATTTTGGTACGAGCCCTGGGTATAATTTCCTCCAGGATCCCGCTATGACAATTAAAGGACCCCGAGGTACGTCACATTGATCGTAACATTTTCAGGAATTCAGCCAGGAGCCCGCGGAACACGGTAGACGTGAAAACCCGCGTTGGATTCCATAGGAATTATTAGTACACTCCCGGGGGTGGAAACTAGTGGGAGTTCACGTGGCTTTAGACACGATGCTTCATTTGAAAATATTATGAGCCTTCGACCTAGAACTCTCCACAAAGGATCCCATGAGACTTTACACGGAAATACTGGGTTTCCGTTGTCTGCATTGGAATTTATTCGCGAATAATCCGAGCTTGCAACGAAGATTTATCCTTACTATTATTCACCACGAGTTCCATAGAACATATTTATCCGAATTCGAATTCAAATGCTTTCTTGAATCAAGCTCGTTTTCAAATTATCTACAAATTGTCATCTAAAACGAATTCCCCAAGTTTCTCGAATTTCGGTCCATTATTCTGACAAATTTATAAATCGATACAAGACCTTGCTTGGTTTTCCGGAAAAACTTTGGTTCTTGTAATTTTCAAAAAACTTTTTCTCGCGAAGAATAATCGACTGTTCCGTTGGGCAGAGCCGACTCTATGTCGACATATAGTATTTCACACCCATGCCGCAACCCCTACGACGATCAAACGCTGTCTTAATCGAAAGTAATACGAGTAATACGAGGTGAAAAAGGATATTCATAGCAAAAAAAGAGCCTGAAATTAGAAACATACCGCAGCGAATGGAAACCAAAATTATACTGCATATATATAAAATAAATGTTACCCCAAAAAATCTATGAATAATGTACACGATAGATTATATATTTAATATATATTCGACGTAAATGTGGGATATTAATGTCGCATAAAAAAATCCAAAAAGTTTCAAATATTCGAAAAGGTATTTGGCAAATTTTGCGAGGACTTTTCCTGGAAAAAGCAAAAAATAAATCAGGAAATGTACACTGTGCGTCGATTGATCGAAGCGAAAGTCAACGTTCCAAAGGTCGGTCGAAAAACAACGCAATTTTTTTGGACGATATATTTATATGTCGAAATCAATTTATTGATATATATTTTTTCCAAAGGTCGTAACCGTGAGAATTTTGGAGATGAACAAGAAAACGGAAATATGTAAGGTTGATTAAACGCCCATAACTCTTAAAATGTAAAATAAAAAATATAGATACCTCGTGTCGTAATAACGCTGTGTTCGTAGTTCTAGGATTTCGAAACGTCGAGCTCGGCGATAAAATTTCGCCGCTGGATTAAAGCGCGTCTCGTCGAAAGGGTGCTATTTGAATTGCACCCTTTTCCTCGTACCCCGCACTATAATCCATTCGGTGATGGATATATCGGGTATGTCGAGGGTTGCCACACGACACACAGACACCTTGGTCGATGAACGAAATCGGCACAGTGAAATCGTGCTCGTTGACCCGGGCCTGGCACTCCCCAAAATCGACGAAACGATCAAACTTCGTTTCATATCTGACACGGAAGAATATGAAATCCGAGCAGCGTGATTTCGTTGATGGAAAGTTTATGCTACTTATCTGTCGATAACGAGGTCGTGTCGTGTCATAGGAAATGATGTACGAATCAAAATCTTGATCGCGCAAATGCTTGAAAACATCGAGTCTTTATTATTTGCCGATAACAAAATTTGCGAATGAGAATTGAAAACATTGGTTGTATTTTTTAAAACTCATCGCTTGAAATATCCGTATCGTTATTCGTCATATAATTTCCCCATCGTTTCGTTTTTCTTTGGATGGAAAGATGACAAAAATTCGGTGCTCGTCGATCGGTCAAACTGGTATTCTAATGTCGTAAAAGTCGTTTAAAAAATTGTCGGGACTGTCTTTTCTTCTAAATATAATCGGTAATATTCGTCGCTCGTAAATTGATTCAACCACGTCTCGATGTAATCATTTTCTTTATTTAAAAATAAATAAATTCTTCAATATTGACTGCTCGCCCATTTATTCAACTGGACGATACTTAACATTGCGTTACTTTTACCGGATCGCAATTGGCTGGCATTTGGCCTCGCAAGCATTTATAGGTAAGGAAGTTGGAATACGGCAATGTTGCCAAACAACCCTCGTGCAGCAAGAAAAATCGATTTCCACGGCCCGGTGCTTTTATATTATGCCACGGTAACTACCCCGCTGCACTGTATGCGCAAGTACTCGTGAGAACCTTTCGCAGGTGAACGCAGCAGGCTCGGGGAGACCGAACGAGCTTCGGTCAGAGTAAAAAAAACATACAAAAATACAAAATAAAAATGGAAAACAACGCTCGATCGGTCTAAACCGATGTTCGCCCTTATTCACGGATACGATATTATTTTATCGAAGGGTTGAAACGTTACAGGATGCATGAATATTCTCAGGGCGATTCTCTGGGTCTGCTTGTGGCTCGGCGGACCCTTTACATTTGCATTCATAAGTTTGTTTAGCGTCGAACGATCGACCGACTAAGTAAACCGCTATTTATATGTGTCCATGTCGATACTCTCTTTACCTCGCTCCTTGTCTCTCTCACTCACCGAAGAAAAATTTAACCCCCTCTTGGGTACCCTTCATCCGCTTGGGGTAATCACTCAAGGTTCCCGAATCGTAAACGAGCGATGAATCAATTATGAAACGTTGATCCGAACTGCAGCTCGAGCAAGGTTAGAAACTGGTCGTTCCTAATTATTTACCCAACCCTCTGGCTCATTTAAAAACAAAATCAACCTATGAAAATTTTGAAACGATGAATGTTGAAACACTGTGGGATTAATTTTACAGAAACGTAATACATTATTTCGTCGTAATTGCACGATGCAAATTAAATATCAAAGGAATGTTTATCTTTTGTCATGCTTTTGATTGAAGTTAAAGGTCAACTAATGGAAAAACTCAAGTTAGAAACCATTGGAATACAGTTCATTATTCGACGAAAATAAATAATGTTTTTATCGTTGTAATTATGGAGATGCAAAAGTGAAAAAAATTCAAGTATATCGAAAGAGCGAAACCTAATAAAATTGTGTGTTTTCGAAGAACTTTTCGGAGAATTCGTATCGACCTTAATGGAGATTTCGTTTGGGATATTTTTTAGCCTGTAGACAGTTTTGTACATCGGGGGTAGAATTTTCAAAAACGCTGTGGCAGAATTTGGCCGGATTGTTGGTAGACTCCGAAAAGCTACCATAGACAGAATAGAGTTTGGTAAACCATACATTTTGGTAAACTCTAGCAATGTTAGGAAGAGTTTGGTAGACTTGGATAATCGAGGTAGACTATCGTAGAGGTTTTAACAGGTTATGGTCAAATTTTGATACGCCTCGGGGTGGACTTTGGCAGGCTAGAGTAAATTTGTTGTCAACATTTTCACATCTTTTTGGTAGATTCACGTAGCCTCTGGTACGATGATCGTTTTTATAGGTTTTCATAGTTATGGTAGAACATGGTAGATCTCGGTAAGCCGTGATAAAATCTTCATAGCTTCGGTCCATTTGGAGACGAGATTTAGCTTTCACGCGCTATCGCAGGCTTTGGCAGGCTAGCGTAAACTTTTCATTAATTTCTGTAGATTTATGTAAATTTTGACGCTGAATTTTTACGAACCACGAAATACCATAGTAGGTGCACATTGTCGAAACACGTGGTAGTCTTTTGAAAGATTTAAATAGGCGTTGCCTTGCGACCATAAACGTAAAGAAATCGATTTAAAAAAAGCGTCATCGAACAAAAAGACTAATCTCATCCGATACGATAAATACTCGATATTTCGATTTAATCGCGGTATAAGAAAAATAAGCCGTGCAACGAGTTACCGATAATATCTATTTCAAGCACCGTTAGTACAGAGCTCGTACATCGAAATAGCCGCAGGAGTGTTGTATCGAAAAAGTCCATGGCCAAGCTTATTTTCTGTGGAAGAGAGCAAACAAAGAAAAGCGCGTCCCCTGCGATGGTCGATAGTTGATGTATTTTTTTACACACTTTGCAAAGCCTCGGGAATGGAGCACGCACGGGAACGATTATATATATATACCTATATACGCGCACGAATATACATATTTATGTAATGTCCATCGACATAACGATGGATAAAAGCGTTAGGCCCCATGTGTTTGTACGACCCGACCGACCTACTCCGGCGTTGACCAGTTTTCGTTCTCCATTGTAGCCTCGCGCGAATACCAGGAGCTTCGACCAATTGGCGAATCATGTTGATTTTTCCGTATAATCATTATTTCTCGTTGCATCCCCAATTTTTTCAATCGATTAGCGTCACCTTCGCGAGCTTATGGTCGAAAGCATCGATAAGCCGGCTAACGAAACCGAAGTTTACTCTATCGACGATGCTGCCGTTGTGTGATTCACTTTAGCGGTTAACTCGAGAACCGTGAGATCTAACATAAGTCGCGTTACGTTTCGATTAATGGACACGTCAACGCGCGAGAGCGACGATTTATATCAACAGGGTAAATGAGCGTGGGAACTAAAAAAAGATGCATGGCGCAAAATTCAGTTCCATCAAAGTGCTTTTTCCGGCGTGACGAGTAATTCTTGTAATTGGCCAAGTTTTCAAGGGTAATAATGGTAATTAAACAAAAGACATTGAATGTTTTACGTTTGGTGAACAAAATGTTGATCGTCTTGAATGGAAAATAATGAATTAAAGATAAATGTAAAATGGTGTATTGAAATTGAAAAATATACAAGGAGAGACGATGGTAGTCGTAGAAAGATAGTCGTAGTAGAGTACGAAATTCCTGTCGTTACTTCGTGGTCTGGTAAGATTTAGAATTTTTCGACCGTATCGTCGAATTTTCGAGGGATTCTCGAAACTGTACCCATGAATATGTACGCCAATCCGCCTTGACGTCGTAATAGCTCGGAATAGAGAATTCATTGCTTGCGTCCCATTTGTATCGGATATTATCGTTTATCTTCGGCTCTTCGGAATGGTTTCGAGGAAAACGCGATGTTCGCTAGATGCAAGCCTAAAAAAACAAAGTAGGTACCTGATAATGCCAGTCCTTATTTTTCTAGAGCTCGATTCCTATATAGTTCGCCTACCGCGATGATACCAAAAGATTCTGGTGCCATTTTGTCAAAACGACAACAAACGGTGAGCCATCGATCCCAATATTGAACTATGCGTGTCAATCGAGCGAGTCATTGCGATTTGATTAGAAATTGGGTATAATCTAATATTAGTGGTGATTAATCACTATTCGTGTTACGTGGTGATGAGAATATGGCGGCGAAGATGTAATCCGAGTATTTCTCGCCCAGATTTACAATTAGTTTACGGGTATTCTCGCTTTCTCGTTGAACAAACTTAAGTAGGTACTGTAGTATTTATATTTCTTTAGGTGTCGTTATATCGGTATGAACTTTTTATATAAATGTGAAAATTGCCTGAATTATCAATATTCAGATATAATGGGAGAAAACACAAAATAATTTTAACTATTTATTGGCGGGAGGGGTGTCGATCAGTAAAAACAGGATAAAGGAGAAAGATTGCTGGATATAGATAATAAATATAGCAATGCCGAACGGAATTTGTATTTATCCTCGTATGAACGTTGTCGTAAGCAACAAAATAATAATAATCAACACTAACAGTTTGATGACGAAAAAGGGATAGCGTTAATGTCGTTACAAAACTTAATTTTCTATTCCTTGTCACTCATATCTTCATGCATTTACAACCAAGTTAACGTAACTGATAGAGAAGCAGTTTTATGTTTAAGTACATTTCAACAGAATTACAAGTTGGCAAGTTTTCTAAATTCAAGCTTGTTCTTCAATAATCTTCGTTTAATTAGCGATTATAGCATTGTCATTCACTCGTAATACTGTCGATCGTTAATTAATAAACAAGAATAATGTTACGAGCCAGGCCTGAAGGGTGATTCTGTACCAGGCGCAACAACATAGCGTCCGACACAAAAACGAAATACCTATAGTTTGCGTCGGACGCTATTCCATTGCGCCACGTAAACAATCGCCCTTCTGGACTAATTACTGTCTTTGGGAGCAATGCCAATATCTGAATTGTACAAGTTGAATGATCGCGTATGACTGATCTAGACCAGTCAAAAAATCCAAAAGTGGAGACTTTTTTTAGAAGTATACGAAAAATTGATCTAAGGGTAATTGGATAATGCTGAATCGAATGGCGATAATCATTTTACGCCCAGTTGCCAGGAAATGGTTTAAAAACGGGGTTTAATGTTTAAAAACAGTTTAATTTGCAACCTAATAACTTTATCGAAAAATATATCAAACAAAAGTTATTCGTTACAAAAAATACATAAAAAAGTATTCCATGTTTATCTTTGTATCTTTAAAGATAAAGGAGGAAAAAACGAATGAACATTTATTTGTAAAAGAACGTCGCTCCGCAGTATTAGCACCACTGAGAATGAAAGGGACGCAAGATATCTCTATCTCTCTCGCACGGGTTGGGATGCGTTGCACGGTTTACGCATGCGCGCCCTCCACTGTACGTTGTTACATACAATGAGAGTGAGAGATAGAGCGAGCGTCGGCCGGGGACCCTTGCGCGAGTCCCAACGAATTTCGGGTTTTCATATTGTATCGAACGATTCGACGCCACGCAGTTAAAAGGAGGTTCGGCATATTCCAGAGTCAAAAAATACATTTTTTTCACATTTTTATCTGAAAGTACAAGTCTTTCTTGATCATTTGGTGCAAACCAAATTAAATTCTGAGCAGTGGAAGTGTGTTAATTCAAGCATCTTGACAGTCAAACTTCACACATTTTCCCAACTTACTCTCCTTCTACAGAAAAAAATATGTACATATATATAAATATACACGAATATGATTTATGATAAATGAATGAACAACCATATATACTGGATAAACAATTTATCAATGAAAATTAAAAAAAAAATTATTGAACAGTAAAATTAATAACTAAAATGCTCCAGAAGTGTAAGAGGGATACTTTTGTCTTCTTAGAAACCCATAACGGGGTTCGATTTATTTGTAAGCCTCTACCTGACCTTCTTTGCTTTAAATTAAGATTTCTCCAAAACTATTGAACCTCTTAAAATTCTGGAGCATTTTAGTTATTAGTTTTCTAATTAAATAGTGTATTGTTTTTAATTTTTATTAATAAATTATTTATCCAATATATACTTGACCCTTTTGAGCCGCTTGGTACTCATATGCACCGCCGTACCGCCAGTGTTTTGCAAAACCGCCTTGAAAGGGTTCACACAGTTCCACACCCAGAATTTCATGTGGTTTGCACCAAATGATCAAGAAAGACTTGTTATATGTTGAACCCCCTTAATGAAGGTAAAAAGATTCCAAACTGTTTACATGATGTAAGTATCGATAGTTACTTTGATCGATACAACACACATCCAGAATTCATTGGAAATTTAACCTTTTTCAGAAAATCGTGTTTACTGAAAAGTTATATTTTTTCACCTAAAAGACCCCTTTTCTCTGGATCTACTCATCGTATCGTCATATTTTTTTTACGTAACAAGTACATTCAAATTAAGAATGTGACGAGCCATTTTTTCGAAAAAAAACGATTCAGACCCGAGAAAAGTATATTTGAAGGTAAAAAAAGTGGTAATTTTGTTTTCAGTTCAAAACGACATCAGTAAATGGTTCCTAAGAAAAGGGAGAACATAGGCATTTTTCGACACAATTTTTTTCGACTTTAAATTGGTCCCAAATCTGTTCTGATTTGAATATTTTCTAAAACCGTTTATAGAATTATTAATAAAGTCCTTCTGAACAAAATTTCTAAAACATCGTCGAAAAATGTTGAATAGTTTTGGAGAAAACTTAATTTGAAGCAAAGAAGATGAGGTAGGGGCTTCCGAATATGTCGAACCCCGTTTCCGAAGTCCGTCGAAATCCGTTTCTACGCTTATACATCTCATTTTATATGCAAGTGTCGTGTTTTTTGAATAGTGTGTGTATATTTAGAACCGTTTTTTATTTGTGTTTTTTAAAAAAAGTGTACTGAGTTAAGTTGTACATATGTATAATATTAATATATCAATATTATTGAAGTAGAAAGAACTCGGGTATAATAGGCTCGTATAAAATTTTCCTAAATTTGAAATTTTCATTTCACTTGAATATTTTCTGTTACTATTTTTTCTGTCATTTTTTGTTACTATTTTTTAAATATCGATATTAGTTTCTGCCAAGGTGATTCTTCTTCTTCGTAATTCATTTTGCTCCGTTGCTATTTTCCACGTAGCTGATACGTGGTTTTGGAAAATGTATTGCTATACACCTATATTTTTGTAATTATAAGCGGAACTTTTGCACCTTTATTTAAATTTCATTTAAATATCATTTAAATCTCCTACAAGCGATGGATTTTAAACTCGCCGTTAGTTTCCACCTCTGTTTGTTTTCGCCCACTCCGAAAACATCGTAACGGTCGATCGATCCTTGGAGTTTTCCCAATCATTTACAAATTCAAATTTTTGACTGTGTTCGTCGAGAGAGCCATTGAACAGCTGTCACAAAAAACAAATTTTTCCTGTCTCCGTTTCAGTTATTCTCTCCTTGCTACGATACATTTTTCATCAATAAATGTTTATATATTTCACTGAGCAATCTGAAGAAGAACGATCGTAAATGCAAAATTGAATTATTGTTAAATTACAAGTCATTATTCTCATCATAATTAGCATGCAAAAGATATACTGGTTGATTTCTAGACAATGCCAGTACAGCGAAGTTGCTGAGTTTGTAGCGAACTCGCTTTTGCCATGCGGGCACTCAGGGTTCGATTCTACCTTGGGTAACATTTTTTCAATTGTTTTAACAATTATAACAACTTTTAAATAAAGTTAACGACCTAAAGATATTATCAATTAAATCATAAATATTTGTTTTTTATTTATGAAATGACTGTTACAGTGAATTAAAGTGACACGGACCTGCTTGTTTTACTTTCGCAGATTGCAGTCCTGTCTATGTTTATAAAATCGCACAAACTGCTCAGAAAAATGTATTGTATGCGACAAACGATCATTTGCATCTGAAGCATTTTATCTTATTTGCTCACGCATTTTCTGGATATGACACGACAAGTGCCATGTATGGCAAAGGGAAGAAAGGTCTTCTTACGATTCTGCAAAGAAATCACCATTTGCAGACTGATGTACAACAATTCTACAACGCTGAAAGTACGAGAAGTTTTTATCGCTGGCTGCACATGCTAAAGTGGAAGTTCAATTGACACAATTACCGCCAACACAACCCGTGCTGTGCGAACATGTGAAACGCAAACATTACCAAATACAATTGTGGTTGAATAACAAACTGAATCCAGCGGATTGGGGGTGGAGGCGAACAAGCACGATGCTCATACCAATTATGAACCCTAAACGTTCAGCGCCTGAAAATTTATTAACATTGTGAGGCTCCCAAAAATATTTGGGTAGACAAAATTTTGAAAAACGTGTCAGAATCTTATAAAATGTTAAGCCATCGAGTAATTTTTTCCGGATTATATAACAGCATTCTTTTCCAATAATTCATATTATCATTCATCTTATAAAATTGTGTAATATCCAAACCGTTTAAACAATGTTCTCAAAATTTTATACCAACTTTCCCTTTATAATGCTCGATTAAAAAAAATGCATGTTTTCATATTTGCAACAATTAAAGGTACTTTGCTCGTGCACTGGGGACTGCAAAACAGTTTGTTGCACATGCTGGGAAACTGGGATACCGTCCAATCGACAGTGCAAAAATTGTGGTGGCCAGACCTGTTCGAAATAACATCTTAAGAATACGTCAGCAAAATTATAAAACTTAATTCAAAGTATTTTTTATGTTACAACGTGTAAACGTGTCCCTCCTATACCGAGCGTTCATGCGCCGTCAGAACTTTAAACGCGTTTTTCTCGAAACTATGTTTTTCAATTCAGTGGGGCAGATAACTCAAAAAGTGTTTCGTCAACCATGCTCAAATTTTGCACACATCTTTTCTATACCATTATTTTCTATGTGAACCTGTTTGTTTTTCAATTTTTTAAGAAATAATAATTTTTTCGAGGCGAAACTATTGGAAGATGTAGTAAAAATTGCAAAGTTTTTTTAAAAAAGTGTCTCAATCCGCGAATTGTGTTTTTACTTTTTTGTAGCTTCATCGACTAATATTAGTTAACAATCAGACTTTCTTTGGATGAATACAACAGGAGCTAGAAACCCCACCGATAAACAACTCGCGCTGCGTTCTTCCCCGAAGACTGCACAATAAATCGGCCATTTTTCATTTTAACAACAAACAATTCTCGTAGCAGTTTAAAATATAAATAAACAATATGCTAAATTTCAAAAACATCGAATAAGTTATTCGTAAAAAACAAAAATTCACGAAAATCAACTAAAATTCACGCGTCTATATGAGTGACTTGCCTTAAAATTTAAAAAAATTACAGCGTTTCGATCATTTTTTGAAAATTTTGAAAGACCGTAAAATTAGAATACCCGCACAAAAAAATAACGCACAGAAACACACACACACGTGCGAGCGATCTTATGATCTTGTGGCTTTGCGCTAATGGAATATCGCTGCATGCACGAAGCGATAGAAAGAACTTGCCAAGAAGAGTACGAACGGCATATCAATATAATGCGTATCTCTCTGGCAATGATCCTCAACCCGTAAATTGTCTTATTGGGCTCATGTTTGGGCGACGTTTTTCCATACTTATACAATACATAAACAAAAAATTTCCTCTGGAAAGTTAGATTAAGTCTTACTAAAGCAACATGTAAACAAAAATCCGAGATATATACAACGAATCTGATATTTTTTTTATTTTTTGAAACTTCGAAGTTTTCGCTCGAAAATTCAATGGTTATTCGTTTTTGTCTCCTTTATGTTTAAAGATACGAAGATGAACGTAGAATATGTATTTTTTATGTATTTTTTGGTGACGAATAACTATCGCTTGACATATTTTTCGATAAAGTTATTAGGTTGCAAATCAAAGAGTGCAGAATGACGATAATCATTCGACTCAGCGTCATCCAATTACCCTTAGATCAGTTTTTCGTATAGTTCTAAGCAAGTCTCCACTTTTGGACTTTTCGTCTGGCTTAATCGGTACTATCGTGTGAGAGGAGTGATTTTCGTATTCACATTCTTCATTATTTCGGAGCCCTCTGGTACCATCCCTCACTCCTTCTCTCTCCCCTCTACTAGTAGTTATTTCTTATTACCTATGTGCGCACAGATCATGTGAATGGAACACCATAATACTCTGACTGCAATCGGTAATGTCACATTTATATTTTTCCTCGTAGTCACGACGAATTTCAAATTATGTAGATAATCATCGCCATTGCTTGAACCGAGGAGCTTTTCATCCCGGGATAAAAAAGAATTCATGCGAGTGAAACTTCCGATATCTAAGCAGGGCGGGACTAAAAACTACGAAAGAAAGGAGCGAAACAATGTAGTGCAATCAAAATAGAACGAAAGCAGATGGGATAAAGCATAAATTATCACATAATTGCACGAGCATTATGTGCGATGTGCGCCAGCGAGATATCTCGGTAATTTGCACGCGAAGCACAGGACACACACATACACACGCGCGCACGCAGTTTACTCATAATCCTTTCACATAGAATCTTATATAATTACGCCACCTTACACATATTGCAGTAGATGCGCCATTTTAATTAAAATCTCTTTTTTATTATATTTATCGTAGTGCGCACACTGCACGCGATGGTTAAATATTAAAACAAAAATGTACGGCTCCATCGAATGAACAAAATGGGACAAATCGTCATTCAAGCAGTAAAAATAATCTCATTTTTATATAGAGCGTAATCGCCTGTTCGAAACTTACTATCGAATTGGCCAAAAAGTAATCGCAATTTGTTATTTCTAAAATAGTTCACATTGTCCACCCAAAGTACCCTTTGGCCAAAGCAATGTTTTGTCGAGAAGATTTTTGGAATAGCCTGTCTAATGCGCGAATACACGAGCGTTAATGCTTCGAATGCTTCGATACATCATAGGACGATGGAATAATGTCATTTTCTTTAGCATCGTAAAAAAACGTACGAAATAATTGCAAATGCCAATTATATCAACGCGTTTGATGAAATTGCGATCAACGTGGGATTATTATTATTACTATTATTATTGCGCGGATACGGATTAACAATAATGGTGCTTTAGAATTTTCTCTCTAAATTTCTAAACAATGATATCCCTTTTTTTAGAATCGGACGTCGACGTTTTCTTAAACCCATCACGATCGCAAACCTCAAAAAGTTGAAGGTCGGAAAATTGGGCAAGACATTGAAAAAGAAATTATTCAAAACAAAATTTCGAATCTTTTTTTCAAGCATCTCGTAGTGTTATTTTTTGAATTGATGCTCGTGACAGATCTCAAAAAGTGAAAGATCAAAAATCTCGGTGACAATGAGACTAGAAAAAATACCTGTTATCCAGAATTATCTCATGGCTATGGAATGGGATATGGAGAGTCGATGATCTTAGGAAAAACAAAGCTGATCCCTCCAGAATATTCTGGTTATATGGGTGCGTAGAGGGGTGTATGTGTGTGATGGTGCATTGCAGAGCACGCTGGTTCTTGGAGGGATCCGGTGCGGTGCGCGTACAAATCGATCGCCGGAGGTTCGTACGGTTGAGAACTACGCGCTCCATAAAAACTACTCGTAGATCTGGGAGTGTGTGTATGTACAATGGTCCTCCGACCGAGGATTGAGGCTACGGAAAAATTCTTATCGCACTACCTCCTAAATACTGCTCTAAATAAATCAAAATCCTCATTAAAACCCTCATTAATTTAAATTTTAAAGGCTAACTCGATACGTTAACATATTTCCATTTCAATTATACGTATTTTTTAAATTAAATCGGAACTTTATTTTTAACAGTATTCTTAAATGTCTCTGTGCTTTTTTTTACCATTAACTCGCAATAAAATCTGAAAGTCTCAGAAATATTTAATTAACTGTGGTTCAATTAACTTCGATGATTTGAAGAGTTGATGGTTACTTCTAGAATTATTTATTTCGAATGTAGGAGTACGATGCCGGAGAGTTGAAATAATTGCATAATGGAAATGGAATTGCTTATGGAAATTCTGTTGATTCATTTTTCTTTTTTTACTTAATGTGAATGTTAATTGTATTTTATTGTCGTTTTTTTTAATTTTCATACGGGATTGTTGACGTCTGACCAATCGCATTACAGTTTCTCGTCCCGATGCAAAACGTGGGTTTTCAACCCAATAGCTTGGAAAAATTTGTTCGCACCAGAAGATCGTGACCTCGCCCAGTTTTTGTCGATAGCACAGGATTCCTTAAATTTCGAGCCACCATCGGTCGAGGCAAAATAACTAAAAAAATTATGATTTAATAAAATAAATTATAATTTTATTTTAGAGAAAGTTGAAATTTATTTTAGAAAATGTTATTTTAGAAAAATACAATAAAATAATATCAAATTTACTTACAATTACGTCAATGAGACGCACGAACAAAACCATACATTTTCTTTAGAAAAACCCATACTTTGTACAACGTACGATATTAACTTATATATGAAATTGATTACAAAAAATTAAATGTTATTTTATTTATCTATAGCTTATAATATCTGTATAATATATATCTTTTCAGACTTTATACAGTCATTTTCTCTAAACTATTCGACGTATCCTCTCTTTCTCTCCCTTTCTCTCTCTTTCTGTTCACTCGAAGCCGATGCAAAAATCTCAATCCCATCCTCGTTCTTCGATCATACCTTTCCATTATTTTCACAGCTTGAGCTAGACAAATCCTCGCTTATCCTGACTACATTTTTCAATATGTTATCGTAGGTATCTTCTAAACATATTCGGAGGAATAAAGATAGTTTATTTATCGATACAATGTAAAATTGAATATCACAATGATATTACTAATACTCAAAAAGTGATGTCTTAGCACCACTCTCCTATCAGTCGTAAGGTTACTTTCTTGAAGAATTAACTCTTTTATTACATTTATATTTATTAATGTACAGTAATACTTTAGCGAGTGAATCCAATTTATGATACTTATGATACCGTTGCGTTAAATTGACACAAATCCGTGAAGAGAACTATAGCGCATAGAGAATTTAAAAATTAGAAGGCATTCCTATAAGAAAGTACAGGTACCTTATAAAAAAAATTAAATTCGAAGAAAATGAATTTCGCTATATATTTACATCGTTGAATGGATAAAAGTCGTTACAAGTGGTAGAGAAAAAATGTTAACTGTTTTCATAATTTTTCTCACGAACCTTCGAACACGCGTTTCCTAAAACGTAGGTACTTTTAAAACAAGAAATCAAAAGAAATCTCATAGTGCACTTTTTCAAAAGTGTCAACATACATTGCATTTATTTTTAAAATCAATGCAACAGTTTTTAATTTGATAAATGATCCGTTGCAATATAAAATATTTTATGAACATGTCAACGCAGTTGGGCTTTCACACGCCCTTAAAATTTACAAAATTGAACGAAGGTTGGGATCAAATCGTAAATCCAGGCTTACTTTTTTTTTTACTGTATTTCGATATAAAATAAAATCGTTCTGGCTGTTAAAATTCTATTTTCTACTGCGGCACTGGTGAAATGTAGGACGGTGAGTGTCTCGTAATGCTCGTGAAAAATAATTCACGAACCACTTTGTTTACGACGGACGCAGAAGCTTGGCGGGCATCACGTCCACGAGATGTTGAAATTGTTGAAACTCGACTTGGATACAGCCGGACTTGACGTCGAGACGAGTTTTGAGAATTTCAACTGTTCGTGGAGGTGAAGTACATCGAGCTTCTCCATCCTACGGTAACAAGGTGATACTTACAAGAAGCGAGCAAAAAGATTGTTGAAACAATGCAAAACGCACTTGGCTTATATTCTACAACTTTTACGTTCAATGTTGATGGGAAGAAATTGTGCTCCGATATTTCGAGTATATGGAGCTCGATCATAAGAAAAAAATATCGAATTTTCGTAAAAAAAACTCATATCGTTATCAAATTAAAATGATTAAGATTGCATTTTTTGTTAAATCAATGAGGTATTTTTTTTAAGTGAAATGAAAAAAGTAATGATTAGGTTTTATTTAATTTGAATTAAAAAATAAAAATTTAAGGCTGTCGTCGCTTGGTGACTTTCTGAAATTGTAGTGAAATTTCTTAAACGTAAATAGCGGTTATAAATATCATATTCCAAAATGGTGGAATTTTTTTTGGAAGTAAAAGATTATAAGTAAAAGATTAATTATTTCGCATCTGCGTTCACGTTGAAGTTAAATTGAACGTAAATATTGAGTTTTTGAGTCAACTCCCGAAAAAATAATATTTCGGAAATTATGGAAAAGTTGGTACCTCGTATTTTATCAAAAATACGTACGGCCGATACGAATATTATTCAAGAGAGAGCTGGATGAGATTAAAGTTTGGTCGATTAGATACGAAACGTCCCATACATCAACAATGTCAGTCACGGCACACGTCACTTTTCCACGTTCGATCTGCATCACTTTCGACTTAACCCGTGCGAGCTCAAGAATAACGGTTTCAGGGGATGCTATTCATTACAGCGAGTCGCGCGAGAAAATTTCTCTCCTCTGATTTTTCGCCACTCGAAAGCCTTCGGGTCGAGGAAGTTCCCAGTCGAGATCGGCATTAATGAGACTTCCTCCGTTTTCTCTCTCTTACACGAGCGCATGAATTCACGATCATCGAGCAACGAAGTGGATGAGAACCGGAATGGAAAAAAAAGTTCACGGATTATATTATTCGTACGAGCGTTCCATTTTTCAAAATCAGGAGCTCGATATAAAAAGGTTCGACAAATCTTTCCACAGAATAAAACATTCGTTATTATTTGGTGATTATGATGATAATGATGATGATGATGATGCTGATTATTATTATTATTATTGTTATTATTCTTGTTATTATTATCGTGTTTATCACTTTATAATAAAAAAAATATTATACATACACTAAAATAAAAACGCAAGAAACCGAGAAACCGAGACAGAGAGAGAGAGAGAGAGAGAGAGAGAGATAGGGAACAATCTACTTCCGATTTTTCATTTCATCGCTACGGTATTGTCCTTATTTTCTTTCGTATCGAAATTTTTCAATCATATTCTAGTCAATTTGCACAATGAAAAATCCGAGAAAAAAATTCCGAAACTCAGTTTACGATTCGACTGTTTGTTCCTGTTTTTACTTTATTCTCTTCTACGTGCAATACGACTTGATGTAGCAGCCTAATCCACTGAGCCACCCACTTGTGGAGATTCAAAGCTAGATGAATCGCTTGCCAGCTCACTCGGCTTTTAGTAGATCGAAGAAAAGCAAAAAGAAATGAACGAAAGTCATGAATGGCAAATCGCAAGAGAGTGTGCGTATGTGTGTGTGTGCGTGTGGGTAAGAGAGAGAGAGAAAGAGAGATGGAACACAAATCGGCAATACAAATTTCACGATGGTACAAATAGACGAATCCATTTTTCTGTGCCGTCGTCGTTTCAAGCTTTTTTGTATTAGGGGAAACGAAATCTTTTCTTCTGTTTTATGAAAAACTCGCCAGCGACTCAATTGAAGGCACGAGTCGAAAGAAAGGAAGTAACGCAGATCGAATTAATGAAAAACCATTCGAATCGCTTTTCTGCAATAACAACAATTTAATAACTATTTCCCAAAAATCTCTACGTTTATTATACATGGATGATTGCTTACGAATATTTCGAACCTTTAAACAAAAATGCATGAATCTTTTTTCGCTATAATTACCTATGAATATTTGTCTCATAAAATGATTTTTAATCAAAACGTCGTCGTACCTGCTATAAAAATGCCCAAAATTTATATTGAAATTTATATACCAAAAAAGTTGATCAAAATTGTTGATAAAATTTGATCGTATGAATAATATAGCCTCGCCAAGTATATAGTGGGAATCAACGAAGCGGCCATTTTTTGGCTAACTTCATTTTCGTGCTAGAAATCTTGGATCAATTCCTTCGTCGACGAACGAATAAAACACGCAAAAATATAACAGACATGACGTTGAGTAACGAGAGCCGACGTTATACGGTATTAATATAGCGATATATTACTCGCGCCGGTACCGTACAGTATCTTGTTGAGTAAATAGCGCAATTTACAATCCGTATCGACCGCCACCACGCTGGTGAGGCACGATATGTCGTGGGTTCTTCCGTAGGTACGTCGATTATTTTTTGGTCCGAGGACTTTTTAAGGAAACTCGGTATACGATAGGTACCATGAACAAAAAATTTTCGCCTTTTTCCGACAGTTTTGCTAAGTACGACACGGTAAGTGGGAAAAAACGGGGATGTCTCGATGACACAAAGAAAAACCACGATCCACTTTTAACTTGAAAAACAACTTTATAAGCGATATCTTTCTCACGTTTCAAAAATATTAGACCCCATTTTCTTTGACCAAAAAATAAAAGAAAAAATTCGCAAGTCCTTCGAACAGAAAAATCGAATAATAAATGACAGGAAATATTTGAATTTTATAGAAGGTTTTAGGTGAAGTATATTTTGTTTATGATTCTGTACAAACTAGGCATTTTTTCTACTCTTGTCGGAAAACCTTGAAAAACTGGAAGAACAAAAATCTAAACAAATCCGAATTTCTGCCCAACTCACTCGTCGATAATTCTACTATATATATTACGTTTGTCACGAGAATCATTCGCATGTTTGTTCCAAATAATGTGCGATAAAGATGATTGCGTATAAGATAATCCCTTCTCTCGGTCTTCTACGTGTTATTAATAAGCCACACAGCGCATATTCGTACTTTGCAAGACCACGAATATTAATCCACCAAATGTACATACCTTTATCACATTAATATATACATAGAGGTATACTATATTAAATACATTATCTATATGTATCACATGTGGGCACCATTCGAATAAGAAACCATTTTAAATAATTCTACAAAGATATAAATACTTGAATCGATATTATAACTCTTATTTTTTCTTAAATATACAAGGAATGAAAAAATTTGAATATTATTAATTTTATAAATATTTAATTGATAAAAGAATTCTGTTCCATGGTTTTTTATTCGAATGACAGTCTGTCGTACAGGAGGTTCGGAGACGAAGAATATCTGACAATGAGTATGGAGATAAATGGTGATGTTTCGTTATTTTTTGACGGGTTCCGTGCAATTATTTATATACAATCAATATACATATCAATATATATATATACTCTCCGAACACTCTGTGCGCACAACTCGAGGCAATTCAAACATTTTCCTTTCTAAAAAACGCACAAATATCGTATTTTCATCTTTTCTCACGAAAAAGAAAAAAGAAATCCTGGCCAAGTGCCGTTTTCGACTTACAATTAATAGTAACTCGGTATTTCTTGCTTGCAGCACCAGAGCGCCGCCCAGGCATTGGTGAGTTGCATGACTCTCTGACACTTCTCATTTTTTTCATTACTACGTCTTTTTTTTATTTCTTTCTATTTCTCAGATAGTTTGTATCTTGCCCCGATCTGATCTTTTCCCGTAAATCCTGATTTCGAACTTTATGTAATTTCTCGTGTGTATGATTTTTTGCACATTAACAAAAAAAACAACATTTTTTGACACGACATATAGAACACTTTCGGCTGTTGTAGGGAAAATTTGTCATTTTATAATAGACTTTTTTTATCGAATGAATGTATTAATACAATAGATTCGTTATTGCATCTTACAGATGTAATTCATGAATGCGACGATTATTGTTTAGGAATTTCGCTCTTAGGTCACTCACGGAAATTTTAATTTTGTTATTTACGAATATGTGTATTATAAATAAACCCATATCCCGCTACTTGCAGAATAGTGAAAGTAAAAGTGTTAACAAATATGAAATTAGATTAGACTTAGTTTAATTAATAGTTGAACGTATCTAGTTAATTGAGTTTCCTATAAACAGTTATTCACAAAGTTTCATATCTGTATAAAAGATTATGAATGTAAATTGGATATTTTTATTATATTGAATAATCTAGTTTAAATATTTATATCGTTTTATTATATATAATATGAAAAAAATAGATTTTCTCAAAATTACTTGACATGAATTTTTTTCTGAATTTCTATTATATAAATCGCACCTCTTGCTACACGCGGAGTAGTTAAAGTAAAAATCTAAAAAGCGTTAAATTAGATTAGACTTAGCATAATTAATAGTCAAACGTATCTGAAATATTATCTGATCGAATATTGAATCGTTTCCTATCAAAATTTATTCACGATATTTTGTGTCTATATCCGAATTAATAAATATCAATTTGTTATTCTATTCATATTTAATAGCATAACTTGAATATTTATAATAAATTGTAATAGATATAATATTTATCGTACACAATTATATTGTTAACTGTTATTTGTGAACGCAGAAGACTCTTGAAACGCTCGATATAAAATCGTAATCGCAGCTTGAACCAAATCGTCAATCCGGATCAGGTCACGCACAATCACTTATGATTAAAAGCTATCAGAGCATGCGTGACAGCTATCCATCATCAGAAATAGCCCATCGTATTTCCCCAATTTTTTAATATTCATTTTTCAACATGTTTTTTGAGTCAAATGCTACGTCAAGAGATGTATATACGATCCTTCATGCGCTTGCTGCAAAATAAAATTAAAACAAACTAATTAATTAAAATTCTATATAATTACCAAGAGGGTGAAAAGAGTTAACAACAACAACAACACCAACAACATCAACGAAAATAATAATATCTAATAATAACAATAATAATACTAACAATAACTAACTAATACTAACAATAACAATAATAATTTCCACATTTTTTAATTTTACGTCACAGGAAGCACTGACGTTTGATGGACGGAAATTTCGTCAACCCTGAGAAAAATTGACGGCACGTAAGAGGATGCGGGCAATGGCGATAAGAGAAGCGGGGAGGGCCGGGAGGGAAGAGAGGGGAATAGCTAAAAAGAAGAGAAGAAGCAAAAGAAAAGAAATTTTCATCCGCGACAGAACCATAGCGATCGTACCTACCTATATGTATACACCCACTCTATTTTATCTATCTCTACCGCTATCTCTCTTCCGACAGCCTTGATACACTAACCCAGTGCGGATGAAAAAGATGCTGGCCGTGCATACCGACAATCGCGTCTCTCGTTTCATTGTTCGCACGCGATGCCGCTAAAGAGCCCTCCGATGAATTTCATAGGCGTCTCCACTTTTATACTTGCACTATCTCCTATGCACGCTCCTATCCCATCCTCGCAGGGCTCCTCTCCTCGACTTCGACTTTTACCGCATGTATACCTATACATCACAGATATGCATATTTACATACATACGACTCGGTATATTTAATACATACGTAACGAGAGCCCCTCGATATAAACGTATACTCGCATGTTAACGTTTTTGAAATATTGCCAACAACTCGCTGAACGGCCACGAAGCCTTGGCCGATAGAATAGCGTCTCATTGACACTAGAAAATGTTATATAACTCGGATATATAATCGATCGAACTATGTGAAAAGTACAGCGATGAGAATGTGATGAACGCCGCCTGTCCTATAATAATGAAAGTAGATAAAGGAGTGATTTTTCAGGATTTTCTCATCAAATATTTTCTACTCGATGATAGGTTTATGGTATTTTTAATTTTGAGACATTGAAAATGACGAGATATTGGGAATCGAGGAACAAAACATACAAAATACTGTCTAATGAGCAATGATTTAATTAAATTAAATAATTACTGAATGATCAATCGAGTTAATTAATTATCGGAAATAGTTGAATTTAAATATACAAATTTTGTCTTCGTTGAATCAAAACTCGAATTGACTGATGCGGGAAAAAACGGTAAATGGTGCGAGGATAAAAGGGTGGAGAGGATGAGATTGCCTCGGGTATTTTTGCGGGACTCGAAAGGCCGGGGTGCTAGCGGAATGGAAGGTACCTACGTGCCCCTTTGTGACATCGTATGACTGAAATTAAGGGTTCTTGCTACGCTCGTGTCTGCGCCGAAGCAAAGGTTTTCATTTAACAAATTGCTCGTCCGGTGATTCTGGTCTAGTGAATTCGTAGAATCAACGAAAGTGCATATATATGTATACACACCACCTTCGTTACTTTATTTACCTCGGTCGAGACATTTACAAGCTTTTGAAGTATAACGAATTTGACAAAATTATTCCGATGCATTTTTTTTCTTCGCTCACTCATTCATAATTACCCGGATTCGTTATTTTCCTTCACATTTTTTTCTTAGACCACTCATCCATAATTAGGCCCCTTCATTTGGTCCATTTTGTCGATTTTGGTCCATTTACACAATTTATTTTTCTAATAGCGCCTACCCTTAATAAAATTCTGCGCGTTATCACAAAATGATAAATCGACAAATGGAGCGTTTGAAAGTGTAATTAGGGAATCAATGTAAATAAGAACTTTGAGAAGTAACGTAGAGGAAGAAAAACATCGTTAGACTCAAGCGATCGCATTAGGTAAAAGCGTTAGATTACAAAAGTTGTTGGAATGCGAGCGCATAATCCGCTTACCTTTCGCACACGGTTTGTTCGCTCGTGTTATTTCCCCGAGTGGAAAAAGCTCACACGGGAAACTAGTTGGGAACTCGCGTGTGTAGATCGATTCAAGCCACTGTGCGAACCCATTCGGCTCATCTCAATTTGTTCTGTTGGAAAATATTTCTATTAATGTTGCGATGGAAAAATTTGTTGACCCAATCAGAAAGGAAGAGATCTTAATCCTGCGCGGTTGCTCTATATTTTCACTGGCTCCGCGGTCGCACTGGGTCGTTTGTGTCCGCGTGCAATTTTCAACGGGTTGAAATGCTTCAAAATATTTGAAAAAATTCCTGACTACTCCTTAATGTTTATACAATATGAATCAATAATTATCAAAGCCTAAAAGTTATTATTAGTTACGCTATAAATAGCTATTTGAGCGAAAATGTATAAAAAAAAGTGTTTTGGCTTAAATATTATTTAAAAAAAAAGTGTGATAGGAAAAGAAAACCATGGATTCTTGTCATGGACATCCTAAAGGTTTGAGAAAAGCCTAGTCACGATCCGTTCTGCCGAAAAAAGTATAATTATTTAGTCACCTGAAAATGCACAATTTCAAAGAGAGGAAAACCGAATAATTCTAGGGAAAAAAATGAATGATCGGGTTTTACATGAAAAAATCGGCCTTTTATTAGAAAAATAGTAATAATGAACATTGCCGAAGAACAATTACATCGAATTGATATGAAAATAAAAAATTACGTCTCCTGGAAACATGGAGGGCAGATGCACAAACTGTGCTCTTCGCAGACTGGTTTCCCGCATGATCCGACGTAATTCTCCCGGCGTTCTCTTCGCCATTCTAGAAAAAAAATCCGATTTTTTAAATTGTTTTTTTAGTAGTAAGTAGTAGTATGTATTTCCACATGTACGCCCTTGCGAGCTTTTCCATACTCCGCTCTTACTCTTCATCCTTTTACATTTTTTCCCTTCTTTACACTTTTAATATTTTTTTACATTTTTACATTTTCTTTATCCTTATCCACTGCTATTTTTGTTTGTTACTTTACTATTCTTCTCGTTCCCTCTCTTCCTCTCTTTTATTGGTTATTTTCTCGAACTGTCTCATCACCTCACACATTTCCTCAATTATTTCCTTCCCTTCCAGTGTCTTGGCCCATCCCGTTGCTTCCGTGAAATTTTTTTCATTTTTTTATCTTTTTTTAAGTAAAAAAAATCACAAAAAATAAAGTATTTTTTCTCTCTGGCATTCTAGAAAAAATCAGATTTTTGGAAAAAAATTGTGTTTTAAAATTTTTTTTTGGAGAAAGAAAAATCTAAAAATAAAAATACTTTTTTTTACCTACTTCCACATTCTGGGACACGTCCTGGACTAAAAAAACACGATTAAAAAAAAAAAACTTTGATCGGCTGAAGCTGGAATACGAACTGGCACAGGACGACCAAATTATCGCTGTGGGACCCTCTCTATACTAAGTTTTATTAGGGGTGGGGAGCAGGCCCCGCTCATTTTTCATTTTCGGGAAAATCCCAAGTGAAACTTCACTATGATCACAAACGACCCAGAGCGACCGGGCAGGGTTAATAGAATTCAAAATCGACGCGAATATACTTGAGTTAGATAAAAATTAATGCGAAGAGAAGGGAAATAATTTGTTATAATTTTGATAACCGATAATTTGATGATCTATATCTATATCGATTTTTTCACGATCCCGCGTTTCTTTTCGTCCATAGTGCACGTTGAAGAAAACACAAATTGTATCATTTTCATCGGCAGATCGACAAAACGTGCAATGTACAAACGGACAATTTGCAACCCTAGTCCGAAATGAGCGTCGAGGGATCTCTTATGACACCCTCGTACATAATAATATCGGCTGTGGCAAAACGGTTGTCGCACATGCCGAGGGATTTGGAACTTAATATATGGGAGCAGCTCGAGCAAAGCCGAGCCAGAAGCGGAAGAATAAGTGCTACGATATACGTACGACATATCAACGTACCGTGAGCAACCCCTTGCGAGAGCCTTGTGCCCAGGTCGCACCGCCTACGTCCGCAATACCGCGGGACACTCGACCTAGAATTATATATATATATATATATGCTTCAACCCACTGCACAATTCGCCACGATCTATACACACGAGCCAGACTGGTTTCTGCATCCTCTCGCAACATTAAACGCGAACCAAACTGGATGATAACTTCCGATATATATAATATGGACCATGCGGAGTTGCGAAATTCTCGAGACGACGACGACGACGACGACGAGCCGTTTGGAATATAAGTAGTATAAAATGTGAAATAGATGGTGTCAGCGAGAAAATTGAACTTAACCCAGACCTCTCAGGAAGTGTTGGCGCTCGCGTCAAGAGACGAGTACAAGGAGTTGGACGAAATATAAAAAAGAGGCAAAAAGAATGAAATAAATGGAAGAAGGGGGAAAAGCAGAAGACCGATAGTACGGATATTGCAACGATGCTATCGCAACGACACTTTTGTCGGGACAAATACCTGTGGGTAGCGACGCGAGGGTTGAAGAAGGTGCATTATGCGATGGTGGAATGTAATATGTATAAAAAGAGAGAAACATCGATGCGCGCGATACATTTTTATTACACAATGTCTGTCGGTGCCTGGGGGATATAGGCCATCGGTGTATCAGACCGCTGAGACGTTCCATTGCTACATGAGAGATAGATACCTATAGGGATGGTTCGAGAGGATTTTTGCAAGCCACAAGACATCGAGCTTCTGGCACGAAAAAGAAAACTTGCAAGGTCGCTTCTTGAAGAGAAAAGCATCGGTACGTCAAACACCCGACAATCCTGGATGGCAGTTTACCGCGGGCTTTTTGTGTGGGTGGTTGCATTCTTCCTAAAGGCTTGAACCTTCGTAGATATAACTACGATTGATCCCTCGTCCGATAGCTGACTTTCGAGAGAGCGCGGTGTCGGTTGAGGATACGAAGGTACAATCTGACGATCGTGGGTTTACCTATATTGTGCACTCGGCCTCGTGTCGTGCTTGCCACGCGTCAATTTTCCTTTGAAACGCCGTCTCGACCAATCGCCGCGCGCGGCCCAGCCGAAGAGAGTGGGGCCGCGACTCCCGAGTGGCCGACGCCAGTGGGTATCTACTGTACTCCTGTATTATCGACATTCGTTGCTCGTTCGGCGTTCAGTTATTCAGAAAAAACGGGTATTTCGAGGTTTTCAATAGAAATTTCACACTTTTTATTAAAAAGGCTGCTTCCTACTTTTATCGTAGCAGAATGCGTGCTCGTTTAAAAATTTAAATGTTGCAAATTTAGAGCACCACTCGCTTAGCTTTCAGCAGACTTTGCCAAATTTGGATCGAAATTCGTCGAATTTTGTGTAAAGTAAATCAAATTTGAACCTAATTTGCATTTCGTTGTTGACTGTGATAATTTAAATTTCGGTTGCCGATCAAGTTTTGCAGATTTTTCAAGAGAGATTAACGATTGTTATCATTTTTGGGACTGTTCGAAGTGCCTAAATTCTTAATGGAATCGAAAATTCTGAGTTCTTTTTTGTGAAAATACTTTGGTTCGCATTTCAAGTAGTACAAAGATAGCTTCTCCCGATCTGAGCGTAGGTGACGAGAAGCCGGCTGGAAGAACTCTGGGTGTCATCAAACGACCAGATGACCGACTTTCCTTCGCTCATTCCCATTCGCACAGTCATTGTATACAATTAGCACTTCATCTCCTCATTAAAAGTCCGGCACCTACAGCTAAGCAACATCGGTGTGAAGTTTCACCCTATTGTCTTTCCTCGACTAGACTACCACCTTGGACTCGACCAAATGAGTGTGTATATATGATTACACCGGACCTGGTAGTCGACAGAGCGAGTTTAACGAGACGCGGAAGTGGATAACCTCGGAAAGGGAAGAATATGTCAACGACGTGTTAAGAGTTGAGACATTCGATGGAAACAGAAGAATATGATATAGCTATACGTATCATCCTGTTGGTACAAAGAAATAAATATAATTACTGTAATTAACAAATAATATAAAATCAAATAATAAAAATTAATCGATTTGATTCAAATAATGATTATTAAATTTAAAATGTCACAGAAATGATTTAAATAGAAAATATAAATAATATAATTAACAAATAATGCGCGATAAAATAGGGAAAATTGCTAACCAAAATAATAATAATAATAATAATATTGAAGATTAAAAATCTAAAATATGATAAGCAAACATCTTTTTCAAGAAATCAGCTGGGATCGCCGATCGTCTATATTAGGCGCGTCGTTCGTCTCTCGTCTCGGCATCGATAAACCCGATTATCAATGCCTATACTGTAATCCAATAATTGGCAACAGTTCATCCGACGAATCGACGCTGACTTAAATATATCCGATTTCACGAACGTTATCGAGCTTCCTAGGCTGGTTAACGCATCGAGACACGTCGCCTATAGACTCTTTCGCTCCTATCCATCAAACGTTCATTCTTGAATGGTTATAACGCTCGTATGATATGCTTTACGTCTCGATTTTCCGGTTTCTAAGCTTGTATAGAAGGAGGTTGTTAAACTATTAAGAAACCTTGTACATTTTCATTATTTGTGAAAAAAGGAAATGCGGTTATTAAACGATTGGCACTTAAAAATTAACGAAATATGAGAAAATACTATTTTGGAAAAAGTATGTGAGGGTAAGCGGCCAGTCCGCGTCATGGCTGAAAAATTCAAATTCTTATAACTTCGTAATGGCTTAACTGATTGAGTCGAAATTTTTCACAATGGCAGAACTAGCGACTCTTGTCCCTTAATAAAATTCTCGTCAAGATTTATCGACTCATTTGAATTTTATGGAATCCAATTCTTGTTAAAATAAAAAAATTAAACTAAACAAGGGCGCTAAAGAGGTTGAAACTTTTAACCCGAATACAATATTATAAAATATAATTCATCGTTCGAAGGAGTTGTTCGAGCTGTTTACATGTCATAAACTTTTTAATTTTTCCAAAAGTGTATGTTCTCCCGTATAACTTAATCTCAAGGTATACATGTAGTCAGTTTTTAAAATCATTGCATATACGTTTTGAGAATGGTTATCAAACCATTCTCAAAACCATTCTCAAGACCGTTTTTGCGTGGAAAACAAAGAAAAGCTTTAATTATATGAAAGCTATAATTTTTTGGTTTAATTTGTACGTTTTTCATAAAGTGGCTAATATGATTTAAGTAGAACGAATGTCAAGGTATCGAGCTATTTCTTCGTAAAAAGTTTCTCAATTAATAATAGAGGTACCTTGCTTTTAATTTTGGACATAATTGCGAGAAATTAGAAAATGCTTCCAGAATGCATTACGATGATGCGAGAATTAAATCTCGAATGATTGTAAAAGCGACTTAGGAATACAACCAGTTCCATCTCAAACCTGACTTGTAATATTTCGTCAGGAAAATTACCTATTCTTTCGAATCGTTTCAAAAAACCATGTTTTTAATCATACCCTCAAACATGTATACCATCTTTAAGTTGACATGGAATTCCCCTTACATATATATGATATTTGATTATTTAATTAAAAATATAATATATAATATATATTAATTCATTCCTCCATTCATGAACGAATATATATATTTTATATCAAATATTATTATTAATTAATTATAATAATTATAATATTAAATATATAGAACGCATTTAAAGGTCAAATTCCAAGCAGAGAGCTATTTCTTTTTATCCATGTATACTATGTTAGTTGTACAATACAATCGAGCATGACAAAGTAATCATGCGGGCTGTGGGTGTGATGTTTGTGTTTCAGCAGCATCCTAACGCGACGAACAGTAGCGAGACGAGCGTAGGAGGTGCCTCGGGTGCATGCGGAAGCAGCGGCGTTCCAGTTACCAATGAAGCTGGATGCAGCAGTCGGGGCGGTAGCAGCAGCGGTCAGGGCTGCGAACAGCCGAGTCATCATGCTGGTCAGCCTCACACATCGAGGGAGAGCCACGCCAAGTTCAGGCACGGTCTACTACAGCTGATGATCCACACGATCGATCCCCTCCACGACGGTCAGTCCCGCGCCGGTATATCCTCAAACACTTTCTCACTCTCGCCTGATTGCTCGCCAGCACGCTCTATACGACATACATTGTTTGTCCTTTTTTTTTTTTAATAATTCTTTCTTGTAACTCCATTCGAGGATTCGTTTCGTTCTTGTCGTTGTCGTTAATGAAATCTATCGTACAGGGAGACGGGGCGGGCTTGGATAACGAGCATTGGTAAATTGAGATTAATTTTTTTTTTCATCTTTAAAATCCAATTATTTTGGAAATTTGTGGAACAGCTAGTGAACAATGTGGGATTTGCGGAGACGGGTGAATAAAGCTTCCAACGAAATAGTACGTATGGGAGAAAAAAGACGAATTTGCAATTATAAAAAAATTAATAATAAAAAAAACAATTGGGATTTGTTGGATCTAATTGGAAATAATTTTTAATGACAAATCGATTTACCTCTTTATCAATGAAAAATCGAATTGACATTAATTTTCAATGAGATTCTCAATCATTTCGAATACTCAAACAATATTATTCATATTAATTCTTTCATATATTCTGTTTATAGGTACTTAGGTTCGTAACATTTTCGTTGCAGAAATGAGTTATTAGGTACTCAAAGCTCTTTGAACAAAACAAGTTTCCGATCAGGAGACAAAAACCAATATTTTCTCGGAGTGACCAATCATAAAAATAATGATAGTCGACGACGAATTTTTCTCTATGAGAACATATAAAGAAAGCGCGCATGAAAACTGGTGGCCTATACTTTTTGACCATCTTATGCAAGGCTGAAAAATGTAACCGATAAGTACTTAAGGGCTAAGATCAATGTAGAGGCCTAAAAAAAGCGCTTTATGATCTTTTTTTTGGGCGGGAAGAAAGGTGATAGAGAAATAATACTTGGGGTAGTTCTTGACCAAATATTTAAGTATATTCAAAACAAATGTTGCAGGAAAATATTACAAAATGGCGGCACTGCAGCAATTCTCCCGAGGCACGTTGAATTTGCAGCACGCACTATAACTGGTGTCAATTTAAATCTGGAAAAAAGATACAAAATCTATGTAATCTACATGAGTGTGGCTAGTGAAGTACGTAGGGGATTTTAAAAATATTGATTTTTACGTAATTGGCGAATGTTTGAATAAAATTATTCAATTTTCACCACAAAAAAGCACAGTCATTTGTTAATAAAAATAGTTTAAATTAACTAATCAAAAATCCTCTACGTACTTCACTAGCTGCACTCATGTAGATTACATGGATTTTATTTCTATTTCCCAAATCCAAATTGGCACCAGTTATAGTACATGCCTCAAATTCATCACATGGCTTGGGAGAAATGCTGCAGTGCCGCCATTTTGATATATTTTCCTATAAAATTTGTTTATAATATCCTTAAATATATATTCAATAACTAGCCCAATCATTATTTCTCTATCACCTTTCCTTCCGCCCAAAAACAATTGTCAAAGAGCGCTTTTTTAGGCCGTGACAGTAGTGTTAGCCCTTAATTTTTCCTCACGATGATTGCTTCCAATTATCTTTGACTTACTTTTTCGCGAAACAAACTATGAATATATTTAAAAAAAACAACAGTATTTTTTCCCATTTGTGCGATTGTTCTCTCGCAATATTCTATTTTAAAAGGTTTTATTACGCTCGTACGAGGATCATCTCTGCACTGCACTGCGATCGGACGAATGAGGGGATCGGAGATAATGCGATACCCCAGAGAGATGAAATCGTGAGCGGATTAAAAAAACGATGTTATATACAGTAACGATAAAACGCACGCACACACACACACACAGAAAATCACACGGTGTGCATGTACACGTTGGGACAGTTGGATGGCTCTCTACGCCTATTGAGCTTATATATTGCTGATAGGAAATATTGATTAAGCGTATTATACCCGTACTTTTATTATATATACAGGTATGTCGCGTATATGTGTGAGATATACCTATATACGCGTGAGATAACTATGAGGGTTGAACTATATGAGGCTGGAGTATTCATCGCGAAAATTCCCAGACGCTCGGTATTAATACCGAGCCACATATACATATACCATACATATACCATATACCGGTACCGTCATGCATCCATCGAATTCTTTCACCTCGAGGATCTCGGAACGAGATATCGGATGATACGGCAGTCGATATGCTGCTGACCATCGGTATTTTCTCGCGCGATTGCGCGAGAATCCGAGAGAAGTAGGGCTTTTTCTCCATCTCTTAATTTCTGGTCGCATACAGCGACCAGAAGTGCGAGTACATATAACGAAGTTTTTGTTAAGAAAATGATTAACGAATATTAATCAACGACAGTTTAAGATTTATGGCATTTTTTATATCGATTTCTTAATCGCGCATCAAGAGGCCAGACGAATTTATTAGAAATTGTCTTGGCGACTCAGATAAGGGTGCTGGTAGTTAAACTCGACGACTACTAAATCTTTTAACTTGGGGTTAAAAGTTTGGTGGAATAACAAATCTCGAATGGAAATTGTATCGAAAAATAAAATCAACAAATTTACTTTTCTATTTAGTAGCGACTTGTATTCAATTTTAATTTGATAAGAATTTTCATGAAATGTTGACTATAATTGATATAAAAATTAAAAATTAGGTTTCAAGCGAAAAATGTTGAAGCTTCGACTTGTTGAAATGGAAATAGAAATTCTACATAACGTTAAAATCAAGCAATGATTAAAAATGATGAAAATAGCCCGAGGCTATTTTTATAAAAGGAAAATGCCAAAACTGTGAAAAATAATCGTTCTCGAAATGTTCTCTGTAAATAATGTACAATTGAAAAATCCAACCCCTCGTAAATTTTGGAGTAATACGTATAGGCAACAAATTTCGAGAAAATTGCAATGCAGAACTTTCAATTCGCGCAACGTTTTCTTCTTCCACTGCGGAGCTCTCGACCTCGAGAATTTTATCTCCTCTGGCATATCAAAACCTCGATTAATTCGGTGTCGTATCAGTCGTCAATGTTAAATCGTACCATAACGATCCTGTGGTACGTTCTCGTTATTTTCTCGCAACTTCGTTAATTCTTAATTGGTGTATTCTCGCATTGAGGCGTGACACGATTTCGTAATAACGCTCGATACTGATTGCGAGCTTGTATGCAAAAACAGGGGTTGTTACTGGTAGGGGTGAAAATGCATCGAGGAAGAAAGAGAGAGAGAGAGAGAGAGAGAGAGAGGGAGAGAGAGAGAGAGAGAAAAGCAGGGTAGCGCCCATTGGAAGGTAAAACTTCTCCTAGACCTACCAATTCGGATAAGGGGGTACGAGAGACTCGCTGGTCTACCACATCTACGAGCCAGAGGCTAGAGTTAACCATTTGGCTATCCAATACAGTCGATCGTTTCTTAGTTTCTTTCCACTTAGATTTTAAGTATTTGGCTACCTCGTGCTCAAACTTAGCTTCGTTTTTTCCCACTCGACTTTTCACACGGCCTTTTCACCCTTAAGTAGGTACGGCTCAAAGACTCGCGACATTTTCAGGGTTTTGGTTCGATTAAACCAAATTCCGAAAAACGTGTTTCGTTTAACACAATGGGGCTCTTTAAAAAAAAAGTGCGATTTTATATTTACACGCAATGATGTAAAAAACAAACGTACACTTTCAAAGCGCTCAATCGAGAAATTTTGAGCTTTTCTATTTGGAAAATGATTTTTCCACGGTCTATAGTCTTCAAAATATGTCCCGTCAAATATGATGAAATTCACAAAATTAACAGAGTTACGAGGAGTCGAAGAAACCTGCGCGCATCCCCCCTATTCGCAATTAAGCAGCTTTTTCTTGAAACTTTGCTTTTGCACCTTGGGCTTATTTGAAAAACACGTCTCAGTATTTTTCTGATCATAGACGATTTTTTAATCTGAAAATAATGATTTTTGGAGAATTAATAAGGCTTAAAAAATAGAAAAGATTGATATTTTTCAAAATTGTGCCCCTATTATATAATCTTTTCTTAAAATCTTTTTTTTTTAAAGTGATGTTAAAACACCGATAAAAATATTCCCTCGCCAATCTCGTTAGGATAAACTCAACACGTTTCATACCTTTAGCAACGTAAAACTTGTAGCAACGTTTCAATAAAAATGATAAAATTAATTAATCAAAATCCTTTAAATCGAATAATATTTTTAAGTAAAAAAAATCTTACTGAAAGAATGAAAATCATACAATAATTTACGCACCCCATATTTATGTAAAATAATTCACGAAACGATGACGGCAAAAATTTCATTTTTATTTTTTTGTCAAAGAATATCCATTTTCCATAGATATACATTATTTACTTCGTAAGGATGATTTTTTATTCTTTTTCACGTATATGCTCCTTCGCGATAAGGGCTGGCTTCGTCAATCTTACACATTCCTTGTCGAAGCCAGGCAAAAATCTCCACAACCCGTATTTCGAGAGCGTCTTCGCCCTCCCTTCACCCTCTTTCCTCAAAGTTACCCCCTTAGCGTCTTTCCGTTACGTGCACCACCACTGGGGAAATACGTACCCCCATTCCGTCGATTCGGTCGCTAGAGAGCGAGTCAGTGTATCGAGACCTTGACCCACAAAGGCGTAGTCTCGTTATCGATCGTAACTAGAGAATCCGCACACTCGCGATTCTCTCTCCCTCTCTCTCTCTCTCTCTCTCTCTCTCTCTCGGTCTTTCGTTCGTCAAGCCTTTCTTTCCTGCACGCCTGCACTTTACTCATTCTTTTTCTTTTCATTTTTCTCGGTACGTTTTTTTTGTCTTTTTTCTTTTTGTTTTCCGCAACTATTCATGCTAGTCGAGGAAGGACACCGCGAAAACTGTGCCTCGTGCTAATTCACATCTCGCGATATTGTCTCTTGTATGTTTTTCATGTGCTCGGGGATTGCATTATTGTATGGCTGGAAATTCATTGTTACAATTTTGGAATAAATTGTCTGGTTATTCTGGTAAACCGTATACATTTTCAATTGGATTTTTTTCGTTCTGCGGTCAGTTTTTGTTTAAGTGGGTTTAAATTAATTATTCGTCGTAACTAGTCGATGTGTCATTGTGAATTTTCAATTCTTACGACGTAAATTGTTTTCGATAAATGGATCAATTTGTTTTTATGTTTTTTGTATGTAACTTTTTGATCGTCGAGACCAATCGATCGCTTTCTTCCTCGAGGCTAATTAATAAATCCTGTAATAATAAATAAAGTGATAGATTTATTTGTACCAAATTCAATATGTGGAAACAGTTGGATAAAGAATTATTCCTCTTGTTATTACAATATTTTATCGATCATGGACAATTTTTTTATAACATTCATCGAACGAGATAGATATATATGGGGTACAGTAGAAAAAGGTCGAATGAGTCAGACCGCTTGGAAACAAAAAAATATTTATCGACAGCATTAGTGGTACAAAAAATATTGTTTGAGGAACAAAACAGCGAAGGAACGCAGCAACCGTTATAGTTTGTGAGTTTGTTTCCCAATAATTGTTCATGAAACTAATAATTGTTGATGAAACTCCTCATTATTTCCAGATAAAAATAAAAAGTAGACTTTCTCAAGTAGCCCACTTGGAAAATACAATATTTCGCGGATGGTATAATTTTCGAACAATCGCGAAAATATTGTATATTAACATTCTCTCGAACAAAAATCGGATCATTTCGAATGAAAACAAAATCAATAAAAATATTTGTTTTTCAATGAAGTTTTTAAATATTTATTTTTCATTAAGAAAGAAATAAAATAATAATTTCGTTATTAAATAATTCTGATCTACACTCGTTCGCGAGCCACGATTTTCTTTGCTCTCCAAGCACAAATCTCATATCCATTCGACCGGCAAAACCCAGGATTGCGCCCACAGTATCAGCCATAAAACGATAATTACGAGATTTTTCGTTCGAGAAATTCCCGATACCCTAATAATTCTTCGTCGACGCGAGCTTTCGGTCGAACGCACGCGATGGCCTCGACGAAGCTTGTCACGAAGAAGAAAAAAGAGCGCATAGAGAAAACAGAGAACTTGGCTCGTTCGCGAGTCGTCGGAGCGTGATGAACGTGGAAAATGAGCGCAAGAAGTTCGGAAAAGCGAAAGAAGAGAAGGTATGGAAAGAGAGCAACGTCGTCGGGGGACTTTCCAGGTCCGGAGTGGCGTCGAGTAAGAGATGAAAAGAGAATGAAGAGAAAATGATTAGGAAATGTCCCTGGGTAGCTTCGGTGTACAGATAAAAGATACATAAGCCAAGTTGAGGGGCGAAAAAGAAAAAAAAGAAGATAAGGAGCTAAAGTGTGCATCGTATTTTCTCGACATTGTGAAATATTATGCCAATTATCCATCTCGCGAAGTTCTTTCTACTTACTCTCTTGAAATATAAGACCATTTTTCTCTCATCGTTCTCACCGAGATAGTCTCGTCTACGTCATTATAGTATTTCTACCGATCGGATAAAAATAAAAAATTTTCTTCTTTTCGCCGCAAACAACTCGGATAAAAACGTTTGTGTTGTGTATATACATATATGAGTAGATAATATTTAGCCTTTTAAGTTGGACATCCGGTACATTCTTCGTCCTTTCCACACCGGATGTGCGGTATATTTTGCATCTCTTTTAAATAAGTCACCCGTTACGTGATTCATTGCTTTGTAATGGGACAGCCGGTATATTCTGCCAACTATAAACATTTTTGGCATCACACAATTTTTAAATCAAATTGAAAAAAATTATAATAAACAGAGATTTTTATTTGGGGATTAAAAATAACTGGATTGAATTTTTTTCTTAAATATATATATACATACGAGACAATGTCGCAGAGCCTGAAATGATTTCAGGTGTTTCGGAGAGGGCGATAAATCTCATAGGGTTTATTATTGCGCGGTGCAGAGTGCCCCACAGCCGTGTCACCATCAACTCCGTGGCTGACAATTCCCCACCCGGCATTGCGGTACGACGAAAACTCAATTATTATCTCAAGTCGGGTACTTATCTTCAATCGTGGTAATCTCTTTCGTTTTATGACCATCTCATTCCGGAGGTCTCTTCCACCCTCTTACTACTCGTCGCTTGCTCTCTTTTTTCCCTCTCTTCTCTTTCTCTTCCTCTGCATCGTCTCTCTTCGTTCGACAAATATGCAAAATAATTCCGAAGAAAAATCAACAGAAATATGTTTAACACAATTTGACTTATTTAAAATTCCCGCCGTTTTTTCAAAATAGCCACTTAAAACTAATCGTTTAACTGGAAAACGGTGCAGAGGGAGGTATTACGTTTGTAAAAACGAAGCGGTAAGGGGTTTATTTTTAATTTCTTTTTGACAAACCTACCCTTTGACAAGGGTTTTTGCTCGTAATGTTATACGATTAACCCCTTATAACATTTAAATATAACTTCGACATTCGCAGTATCGGCTTTCCCTCGTGGCACACTTCTTTTCCGAGTCCCATTAGCAAGAGTAAACCTCCTTCCCGAAGCCACAATTCTCTCTTTGAAGCGAGATATCACTCTTTAAAAAATCATGCGTTCGTTTCAATAAGACCGATAAATTATTACCATCGTTTCATTACAATCTCTCGACATACGTCATGTGCTATACACAAAATAAATAATAACGCTGTACATAAATAAAATTACATCGACGTAGAAACAGAAAATTACGTTAAAAAAAAACGTTCTATACCCTCTAATATACGTTTGAAAGGCGAAGGAAAATCTCGATATTTTATGAACGAGGGTTGAGACGGGGTAATTTTTTCGAGTTAATAGGTGTTCGTGCTCATTACGGTGATTAGGGGTCGATATCGTGAGAGGCGTCACGCAGAGACCGGAGGTGTGTCAAACCTTTTTGATCCGGGGGATGTTCGTACCGAAAGACGAAAGCTATAGATCTCTCTACTCGAATTCAACATTAGTAAGGGCGAGAGACAGATAGAGATAGATAGATAGAGAAAGAGAGAGAGAGGGAGAAAGAAAAAAAAGTGCGTGAGTCCTACATGCACGAAACTCCTGAACACCGTTTCGAGAAACGCGAAGAAGGAGGAGTTTCACCAAGGGAGGTTGAAATATTGTATTAGAGCTTTCGCTGGTAAAGCTCACGCGTGTTCGTCCCTACGTAAGCGTATATATAGGGTAGAGCGGGGTCAAATGTACTCCTTTTCGTACGAGCGATTGTCTTCTTTCTCGGATTTATAAAATGCAAAAATAAATAAATTCTTCGCGAAGTATAATTTTTTAGCTTCGTGATTTTTTAGAAAGCGGGGATGGAATCCGGCGCACTGAAAATGTAGGTTTACGGTCTGAAATGGTTTTGCGATACTAAAATACCTATTATGGTTAAAATTTACACATGACGATATATAGGTGTCATGGTCAGTGCGAGCAGTTATGAATAATTGCGAGTTTTTTATGTGAAGAGCGGCCATGCTAGGTCGCGAGGCAGATTGCGCCCCTGGCACAAATGACCCCGTTCTTCCTCATATATATATATATACACTCATGTGAAATTGAGTTGGTGTATGGCGACCGTATGAGGAGGTGGGTTGACCGGCTTAAACGTGTGAAAGCTCACAGTCGATAATTTCATCGCGTTCCACGCTAGCTCTTTTCTCTCTTGAAACACCGAAAGAAGTAAAACCAATAGGACTGCGAAGAAACAAGAATAGAAAGAATTTTTTCATGAATGACATGGCTTCGACTATTTTCTTTGTTCGTTCAGGCTCTGGGGCTCAGTCGGTAAAGTCGCATATCGTTTTACCTTCGAAAGTAAAAAAGAAAAATTTTGAAAGCACGTGGCTGTGACGATGAAAATAATACAAAAGAAATTCTTAAACATATTTCGCTATTAGAGAAACATTTGATGGACGATGTCTCGCGGTTTTCAGGTGAAACTTAACCATTACCTACTGATCGATGGTAGCGACTTTTTGAGTTTCGAGCAGACAAGGTTTATGCATGATAGTTGCCGTTCGAATTTGTAAATATATAATATTGTTTTGTACATCATATACAGAATATAGTATTTTTATTTATCACTGAAGATAAGTCGGGAGAACGAGGTAAAACAAAATTTCCCATCAAAGTTTTATGGTTTCGAGAGGGACACGCGATGGACACATTTAACAACTTATGCCGTGGAGACGTTCAGATTATGCGAAAGTCATCAGTGGGTTTTCAAACATCTGGCTTGATCACTTTCTTCTTTAAAGATAACGGAAATATAAATAATGTTCTTGCCCCAAAAACAACGGGGTTATGAAACTTCAATTGTTTGAAAACGGATAATTTAAGATCGGACAGTGTATTTAAGATGGGACACTCTGAATAGGACATGGAACAAGAAACGTGGGGTTAATGGGCTCGGTTTCTGGCTTTCGGCTATCTCCGACCGCTCCCAAAATAATTTAACATAAGCTGTGATCGTCGACCTTAATAATGAACCATGATCTGTTCATTCATCGGTGAGATGAAATTGCATCAGTGCACGGAATCGATGGGATTATTTTGAAAAATCGCGTAGAAACGATTAGCGAGCCATTTTGCAACTGTACTTTTTTCTCTATAATATGACTCTTAATTCCAGTCCGATATTTTTTTAACAACAATCATAGAAGTCAACCTTTTTACTAAAGACCTAGTGTATATAAATATTGCAAAATGATCTTTTCGTTGCAATTGTCCCAGCGCGGAGAACCTAGTAAAAAATCCGAAGCGTCTTTGATTTATCTCGCCATTGACTCCATCGACTATGCATCTGCTTATGCATCGACTGGCTGGCCCATAACAAAAAGGTCATGTTATGGACCAAATGCATCAATGAAATTAAAGCTTAAACAGCCCTTGTATGATTTATTCATTAATCGTGAAGCTGATTTAGTAGTAATCACACGTTTTATCGAATAAACAAATATTTGTAAAAAGGGTCAAAAAGTGAAATGTCATGAGGAGAGAAGGGAGGTCCGTTGTGGGGCTGAAATCTTTGTCGAGTACGGCGGTACCATCCTAACGAATTTAAAGTTGCTTGGTCAGCGGTCCAGGAATGGCACATCGACCAGGTATGCTAGTGATGCGATTGACCCCACTCTCGCTTATTATTATGTATATATTATATCATTTTCTACTGTAACAGTAAATTAAGCGTAGAATTATTCATTAGTTCGATTTTATAACCCTCGTACCAATTGCCAAGTCGACGTTATAGGCTTATAAATGGGAATATCTGCAGGAAAAGATCTGATAATAACGCCAAGATAAAAATAATTTTAATGAAATATCATAAAAATATCAGTCATCGAAAAAAATGCCTAGTGTACTGGAAAAATAAATGCAAAGAAAATACAACTAAGAGAATGTGCAAATCCATTAGAGTTCGATACCACAACCGGTTTTTACTAATGGGGCAACTTTGTTACGATTTACAAACTTTGGTATATATCGTGCATAACATAAACATTTTTCTTATTAAAATTCTCCCGCTCACATCCGCATTTTGTGAGTAACGAGATGAACAAAAATTGCGAATTGCAAAGTATTACGGATGACTACAGATCACTTCGAGTATTAATTTGTTTAAAATAAACATAAATGTTCTTTGGGACAATTATTATGGTGAAATATGATTTCTAACCTCTATTTAAGAGAATGCTCCTTATCTTTGGACCGATATCGTGTCTCGAACTCCCTGGGCCGCTTAAGGGGTCACGTACAGTTAGGACTTCGAAAAAAAGGGGTTTTTTGCGAATTTTTTTTGGGGACACATTTAAATAATTAATCGTAAATCTTTTTCCATACAAAAGACATATATTTTAAGTAAATAATACAATTTTTTCATTGCAAAATATGCAGAAATTTTTCCATAACCGCACGTAACGTAGGGGTCCCAAAAAAAAGGTCCTCCGCGGTGATCAGTGCAGCTCGTCACCGGATCGTCCGAAATCAAAATAAAAGTAGGGATCATTAGTTAATGACATAATGCTCCGGTTGATCGAAGGATTTGAAAATTTTATGATTTTTCACAAAATGGTGGATGTTGGAAGTCAAAGTTGTGTTTTCGACCCAAATTTTGCTCACATTTTCAGCTATAAAAAAAAAAATAATAATCGCATAGAAAAATCCTTCGTTCATCCGCAGGACAATTATGTCTAGAAAAAGTGAGCAAATTTTCAAGTCGATCGGTAAAGCCGTTTCCGAGGTACAGTGATCACCGTGTTCGAAAACATAGTTTCGAGAAAAACGCATTCAAAGTTTTCAGTACGATTTACATACAGAAGAAAAATTTCCGTTCAAAGTTACATATCTCCATACCCAACAGTCGGATTCGTCTAAAATTTTCACAGAATACTTTTCAAATGTGCTACTTTTAGAAAATGTAAAAACAAAAAAATCGATTTTTTGAAAATTCTAACTGTACGTGACCCCTTAAGCACCGAGAAAAGGTAACGATGCCATCGTGCATGCCGGAGTTTCACGTAAGGAGTTGTCGGTATATTTTGCAAACATTTACAGCATCGCAGCTATACGGACTGTATTAGTGATATAAACTAATCAAATTAGATTTGAGTATTATCTTTTTACAGTAATCACCGAACCTGAGAGAAACTTTTTTAATGTGCAATAAAAATTTGTTTAAATTACATTTATGAAAAGTTAAGCGATTAATAAACATCCATTATTAGGAATCAAACGTCAAATGAAACACTCGATATTCGAGGAGTTGCATTTGGCCCCGATCTGCCCTACAAAATTTCGCTCACTGTAAGGGTTGCGATTTTGTTTTTCTTATATATAAACATGCCATCGTAGGCACAGAGATTTATGTACTTTAGTTAAGCACCGTCCGCGGGCGAGGGAGCGGAGCGAGACACAAGATGTTTCCCTCGCCCTCTATATAGCCTATGTGCTAGCTCTCGAGGGACGTTGTACCAACCCCTCCGCTAGATGGATTCAGGGAGCAGAGACAGAGATAGAAGGACAGCGGAAGCTTGATAACGCGGATGTCCTCGAGTGCTTCGCGTGCTCGTTTCGTTATTCCCCGAAGTACTAATTACAATTAAAATGCTGTTGGATTAAAATCGTCCAGATTCTCGTCACTCTTAAGCCCCTTCCATTTTATACGTATATCGTTCGATGTTCGCGTTGGTTTTGAGTAATGTTCGACTCTGTGATATCGAAGGGCAAGATATTTAGTTAAAAAGCTTAGTGACGATTATTGAATTTTAATTGATTATTACCCAAACCCAACACGATCGGTTAATTGAAAATTTGTTTGTTTTTACGACACTGAGTACGTTTATTTTCTTTAGATCATGCAAAGGGAAATTTGTATTGAAAATATTGGAAAGTGATTGAGAGAAATTTGTACCTATCTGTTTCGACAAAAATGCGTTGGGATTGGTTTGGGTTTGAAGTCTCGAAGAAGTCAATCAACTCGAAGTGAATTTTCAATATTAATAATAATACAAAAACGATGATTAAAATTTGGCCAATAATTAATGGATTTCCATTTGCTGAATGTATTTTGGTACTTGCTATGTTTTAAAGCAGTAAAATTTTCTGGGGATATTCCTCTGAGTTATGAATTTTGTATGTTAGAGAATTCCAAAATACTGTTATTAAAGGCAATTTGATAAAGCAATTTCTCCAATTTCTGGTCCTGTACCTAGTAACAAGTGCGTCAAGCTCAATATGTCTTAAGTTCTTACTATTTCTAAAATGGAAATTATTTTTCAAAGATTTTTATTGTGTCGCGAAAAGCTCAAATTTAGCTCGAAGAGATCCAACGTTTCAATTCTGCTGGGCACCCCATTTTGTATTTTTATCCACTTAATTAATTCGAATTTTATTTTGTTCGATAAATTTACAAAAATTAGCTATTCTTAAATTTGTATCTAAAAGAGATAAATTAACGATTGATGTTAAAGTACATTCGTCGCGACGGTTTCGAAATCGGCATTAGTAACAGCTTACTCCGAGGTCATTAAACAAACACAAGTAGCCAATATAAATGCGTTAACCGCGCTGAGAGATCGTACGCTGCAGGTATATATAGAGCGCGTATAGCCGCGTGAGTAGCTTTTGCGGGAGCGCTACACGATGCTCACCCTCGATCCTATTAACGTTCGTGCACCTCCTACAATGCTCGCAATTAGCTACTATATGGGGCATTCCACGCAAAATTTTGAGAACGTTGATGCAAACGTGCCCGACCACCCTTTCTCACCCCGATTCATCTCAGAACTTTCGTAAGCATTTAACGCGGGTGCCCACCCTGGCCGCTCGGAAAACGGGTATATTTTTAAAAAGTTCATAAACTCGAAAGTATAAAACGAAATATTTTCATTTTTAACACCAGGTAAGCAATGGCTTGAAGAACGCTTCAAATACATTTTAGTTCATAATATTAAAAAATGGCGGCACTGCAAACATTTCCACAGAGATCTTCCGCACGACACGCGCGTATGGTGCTGCAGGTGTATCACCGTCATGTTGCATCTGAAACTAATTTTAGCTTATTCGTGGATAGTATCGCTCCAATGTAGCGTAACGATTTTGTTCTCGACCATTAGGGGAATTGTGGCGAATCGAACAAGAAAAAATGTATATTTTTTACTATAATGTCGCGAGAAAAAATGTCATTAAAAGAAAATAATCGCAAAAATCCTACGCTACCTTTTAGATACATTATCTAAAAGTATTGTGTTAAGTCCGGGGTAGATGGCCATAGTTTTTTCAAAGTTGTGTCAAAACAAAAATAAAAACAATTCTAAACTTCTATTAATGTATAATCAAACTTTAAACATTTGTTTTTAAGATAATTAACAAAAATATGGCAAATTATTGCGAGATCATCCTCAAAACTACATTTTTTTAAAAATGTAGCTGGCTATCTCTCCCGGGGTATCCGGGTGTGATGGCCATATGAGTAAAAAAGAGATGGTCACACTTTACTTCTATCTTTGGTTTCCTCTTTTGGTCTATGCGTTCGTTTGCAATCTCCTTTTCTTCGTCTGACCGCATTTAGAATACATATAATCAAATTCAGTACAATTTTCGTGTACCCAGAGCTGACATACAATACATTGAAACCAGTCTTCTATGATAATGGTCACGTAATAATTTTCTCAACAACCAACGCAGATATCTTCTTTGGTCACATCCTTATCTGATAAATCACACGATACAGGTTCTCTGTCTGCACTACTCAAGATGGCCATATGGCCATCACCCCCTGACTCGAGATGGCCATCTCTCCTAATCTTCCGGGTGAGATGGCCACACGTAAAAAACAAACAAATAAATACAGAGCATGTAAAGTTTTGAAGCTATGAAAAGGCCGTGTTCGTGTACTGTTGAAAAATGCAAAAATAGGATTTGTTCCCTTCAAAATTTTATCACCATGACATAGAACATCAGCCCTCAAGAAAATATTTGCAGTAGGCAAAACAATTAGTTAAGTTTTTATTTACTTTTTCATTTGGTTTCGGTGGAGTTTTTGACGTCCACTTGCGCCTATACACAGCGTGAAGCAAACTAAGCAAAAATAAGCTATATTTATTGAGTATTCTCTGAAATATTGTAATTGGTCATCTCTCCTGTACGGCCATCTACCCCGGACTTACCCTATTAGAAAAATCGTGAAAATTAAACACACGCTCATTTTACGCGGAATGCCCCATCCATATGATATACGCAGGTTCGCTGATGACCGGGTTGTGAAATCGACTGTAAGCTTCCTCGCGGCCGATCAACTTTGTCCTCATGACATTCGTGTTTACGTATCTCCGTCACTGTTACCGCGGTGACAGAATTCAGATATAGTATATGTACCCACGCGATGCGCGTACTTGTTTAACCAGTCGTAATATCGATGCAAGGGAGCCTCCGTGAAAAATAAACTTCGTTTCTATACAATTCTCTAACAATAAAACACAGACTTTATCGAACCTGATCGCTCGAGTAAAAACTAACGGAACAAAGAACCTTTCCACGATAACTCTAATATTTGATTTTTCATCAATCTTATTCGTAGAAAACAGAATTATCGATGCGCCTCTACTTGATTTAATTAATAAAATGTAAAAATATAAATTAATATGAAAACAAAATTTGTAATCGCTATATCATGATTTCTAATAGAAATCTTGAAAATAAAAACATAGTTTTGTGTTTCGTTGGCATTTTCATCGCCACCCGATACAAAGCCTTTATAGTTCGGATAGTTTTTATTCGATATACAATTTAATACACGAGGGAATACATACAGCTGATGAATAATCAAAAAAACATGCCTCGAGTTCGTAATCGAAAAAGAAGGCGAGCGTGAGAGAGAGATAGAGAGAGTTCAATAAATAACGCAAAATAGCTATAGCTTCGCTCGTTCCCAGAATGGATCTCAATTACCGGAGGTTGGATCGAAATCGTCGAGACATTGACGATTCGAGTGGAACAAGGAACTTGATATCCGCCGTATTCTAGAATTTGCGCAGATTCAATATCTGCGAGACTATAATTATAAAATGGCTAGACAAATATTGATCACGACCATTTCATCCGTGCTGTCCCGCTTCGGCCTGCGGCTGCTAGCCTCAGCTTTTTTATTACGAAAAAAATTGCACGTATTTGAACAACTAGTTTGTGAAATCATTGTAACAACATTCTATTAACAAAATATACCGAAACTTTGATTTTGGCAACGTTTTAATAATTGCATTATAGACAGCGACGAGTTTCCGCTAGCTAATGAGTTATAAAATCGAAATTGCGGTATATATACATTTTTTCATTAAACTAACGCAATGTTTTTGCTACTTTTTGCAACGTTTGTCGTTAATACAATCGTCCAAAATTCTGACGAAGATGTTTACGTGTGTCTGTCTGTTGTATTTTACATTGGAACAAAAAAAACAACAACAGGAAAAGTCGACGAGAAGGCGACGCAGTTGCACGCGATAGCGTCTCTGAAAGTATTGCTCGATGCAACGAGGCCGCACAATGGAGCTGCAACGTCAACGGCAGCTCACTATTCGGGCACAGCATCCAAGGAGACGACGCTTCAATTGCAACAAGGCTCCCAGGGTACGACTACGACAACGACTACAACCGCCACGACTGCCGCTGGTATCCAAGAACTTCCAAACGGTGGAATCTCGGCAGGTCTAGACGCCGGTCTTGAGTCGGTAAGTACTCCTTCTTTCTACACTTATAATATATAGGAATCGTGCATATTTATACGTGGGATATTCTCAAAATGCTTACGGACATTTCAAGTTCGTTGAGATGAACACTAACAAACCTTTATTAATAGACTCGGATCTACTGCGAAACTTAAACAAGAGCACTTATAGACACTTGGAAGATACTTACAGAGGACACACACAGAGAATTCTCATGAAAACAGTTAGACACTTGTATGGGAACACTTATATATTCATCGACTCTTACGGACATCTCAACATACTATGCAACACTTGTAAGTACTCGTTGACACTCGGAGTCGAAGACACCAATGGACATTCATCGACGTTTATAGGAATCTTGTATTTGCACCAACATTTATAGTTTGAGAGCACTTATGGGGCGTCGTAACTTCCAAACGTTAAAAAACACTCATCGCAAAAAAACCGTACTTTCCCAGACTTTCATGGATACTCGCAAAAATTGCGTATCACTTACGAACACTCGAAGACCGTCGAAAAGCACGCGTGGACATTCGCGAACACTAGATTTCACACATAAAATACTTATAAATACTCACAAATATTCATAAATACTAATGTACATTAATTAACACGTATATACGTTGATAATTAGTCGCTACGAATATTCGCATTCCAGGACACTTATGAGGAGGGCTCGCATGTTCAGACATAGACGCTCACAGAAACTTCTTGACACCAACAAACACTTTTAGACCGATGAAGAATTTATCCTTTAAATACATCATGCTGTAGACATATATCGTTTATTTCGATCCACGGATTAAAAAACTGACAGTTGAGACATTATAAGCTTTGTTGTTTTATCACTACCAATCTTCTAAAATTAATCTTGAACGTAACCACAAACTATATGACACTTGATTTTTTTTTCTAATTGCCACATTTTGAAGAGTAGGGTTTGCATTTGTCAACACGTCGATTTTCTCTCGAAACGGCTCATGACGATTAATAGATCTTAATCGTTATTCCAATGTTTTTCATTTGAAAATCTGTCGAGATATCTTGTCAAACGTACAGGAAACAACGAGTACAAGTGTTTGCAACACATTCCTTATTTAAATACGTCGCATCAATTTCGATCGGTTTGGTCGTATAAAAAGACGTGTTTCCTCCTGAATATCTACCAGTCTCCATGTACCTATACGATATCGCAGCTCCGGTATATCCCTATGTGCTAATGGAGGATACATGGAGGAGGTCGAATGACGCATCGTTTGCCAGATGTATTTATCATCGAAGAATTTGCCTCGTGTCTCTCCTGTCCATGCACCCTGCGTGGCTCGCTATTCGAATCAAGAAGGGATGAGTGGTGGAAGGGTCCGAGGGGGGTCGAGAGAAGGGTGTGACGAGGTTGACACTCGTGAGAGACAAATTCCTGGTACGATAATACCAGGAATTCGCAGAGGCCAGAGAGCCTCGTCTATATATAGATAGATATATAAATTACTCTATAGGCGTAACTATGTGTGTATACATATATAGACGAGGATGCAAGTCTCGCGTGTATGTGATCCTCGTTATTATCCAGGGTAAGGCGTCAAGGCTGTGCCCATCGAAACCCCGAAACTCGTACTCGTTCATCGTATAGTCGAACTTCCATTCGTAAAATAACTTTCATAATTATAATTTACCGTCAAATACGAAAACACGGTATGAGAAAAGACTTTTCCATTGAATAAATCGAATAAAAATTCAAGTAATCGATTCGCTATTAGGGCAATTATTTATTCCCTCAGAGAAACACGAATCACCGTTGGTTACACCATTTTTTCTCTTCGTGTATCGTGAGAAACTTCGAGGTTTCAACTTGTAGAAAATTCGACTGTAACGCACGTCAATAGTAATAATAGTACGTAGGATATACGCTGGTAACTCGTCAGCAGCTTGCCGAGTAGACAGCCTCGACAATTTCAAGACACTCTAACCCTCGTGTACGCGATTTTCTATATGTATGTATCCGGCATACATTATTTATGTATTCGCATAACGGACTTTCAACATCTATAAGTATCTAAAACTTTCTCATTAACCGAGTAACGTTTCCTTCGGAAACTTTGCCTTTTCCTTTTAGATCAAACTTGTCAAGTACGTACATAGAATTTTCATTGTAGCTTCCACCATTGTTCGCGATGCCCTAGAGGCAAATTCTTCCGGTTTTATTAACGTCAAACGTACCGTCGCGGAAAGTCCTCAGCCCATTAAGGAAGTCCGGCCTATTGCAGAAGTCTTATAGCTTCACGGTTCGACGATTTATGTCTGCTAATCAGACAGTTCCGGCCAAAAGACGAAACTTTCGAGCTTTTCATGGTAGCTTGATACGTCGAGGAAAGTTTAACGGATACGGGCGCTCTTGGTTCGAGAGCTTGATTTATTTTTCAATCGGGTGAACCGGGGTTATTTTCGACTTCGAGGTTATTCCGGCAGTCGTTATTTCCTCCGATATACAAGCTTTTTTCCGCTTTCATCGAGTCCGAAGTATCGTTATTCATAAGAAATTGTTTCTCTTATTATATCTCGAAATGGCCGTCGATGTTCAGTACGGACTTGAAATTAGAAAAAATATCAATTATTATATTAACCCAACCGATTGCAGAGTTTCATAATGAATTTACCGATCGATTGTCACAAAACTTCTTCCACAAGCCATTATTATCTTCCATCTTCGACGGATAATCTTTAATAATTTTATTGTTTCTGGGGGTCTTGTGATAATAAAAAACAAAAACAAAAAACAACTAGAAATTACGAATCTTTTTTTCTCAAACAATCGTTGCCTCAGGATGGATATTAATTTTATTCAACAATGTAACTTCCAATTGTTCCGGTAATTATTGCGTTAACGTTTCATTAATCAAAACTTTGTTAATTATTAATCTATTGGAAAGTAATTCGGAACGCTTTGCCATTTGAACGATACCCGTGTATCTTTGAGTTATATATTTTTCGTCGTGTACGGTTTGCAACAAACATACGTAACACATAACCATCGATATTCTTGCATCCGTTAGCGGAGGTTGAAAATAGCTGGAGGATCTCATTCTCGGATACACCGCAAAATGGTTCTCTCGCTGCGGCCTGGGAGGCTTTACAGTAATATTACCCGCCAGATCTACGTATTCGTGCAGCCCGCCTAAAAGCCTGTAGCGCCCTTTCGCTGCCTCCCCACAAAACCTTCCTCGGTATTCACTAGGAGAATGCGTCGTATCCTGGAATATTCTCCGGGAGTGTGATCGTTGAATATCGGAACATTCAGGGCGTGCTGCGAGAGAGGAGAAATAAAAAGCGTTTGCATGCGCATACACCAGCGAGAAGTGGAGGCAGAGAGAGGGAGAGAGAGAGAGAGAGAGATGGAGGAGATGGGACCGAGAGAGTCGGCCACGCAGCAGCCCAGGCCAAAAGCTTTGTTTCGAATGAGAGTGTAAGAGCTTTTTTCATTTAGCATCCTCGAAACTACTAGAAAACATCGAAAATTTAGGTCAATGCATGTTTCTCTGTAAATAAACTGAAAATAAATAATTCGTCAAAGAGATATTCGTGTATCTAAAGTATTTAATACCGGTGTATATAAAGTAAAAAAGAAAACAAAAATGGACACTCTTGTACGGAGGCAAAGTAACACTAACCGGGCACTCGAGGGCGGAAAGGAACAGAAATTTGTACCCATTCGCGTATACTAACTGTCATACTTACACGGATTCCGATATATAGGCATTTATAAACGTACACCTTAAGACACGAGATATAGACAGACAGACACCGTGAGCGCCACACGGCCATTACGCAGTACGCACGAACCACGACTCGTCAGACTCGTCAGCAACCTCGTACGGAAACGATTAGAGACTAACAATAAGTGGCGCCCTCGCACGCGAATGAACAGAACCTTAGCATTACTCCTGCCCAGTCTGTGACACGAGGAGTGACACGAGGGGTGACACGAGCATTTGTGAATATCATGGAAAATCACAAACACTCACGGACAAGCTTGCACCTACACACGGATTTCCTCCTCGCTGCGTCAATCACCGCCCCCTACATGAACAGTCGCGCATTCTCCTGTACTACAAATCACCTTATACAGGCAGCCACTCGCACATCCCACATTTTTCTCAGCAAACTCGATCGACGTTTACCTCGATAAACCGCGAATAATCATGCTTAAAAAATACGAATATTAATCCCGAAAGAAATACTATCGTTAATTATCCTCGAAAAGATATTTATTCTTGTTCTTACTTAAAATTCGTTTAAGTAGAAACGACCGCGTGCGGAGCCAGCGGCTGTTTCGGCAAACTTCGTACACGTCGCTCATCGCGATTTGCTTTAGGCACGCGAACATCTGCGAAGTTTCGCGAATTTCATTGAGTTTCGAGAAAAATGGGAACGAAGGTCGATCGTATTACACGCGTATCGCGTGAAACGGATATAACCAAATCGAAATTGAAAAGTCGTCAAAGTCATCAACGAGGAAGGGGGATAAGTGTTTTTGTTATATTTGTTTTTCTTTTTTTTTTACGTATTTCCCTTTTATTGCGTTCCAGGGCGAGGAGGATGATCCACCGGAAGCCCTTGACATGGGCTGGCCGAGCAGTCCGAAGAAGAGGCTTACCTACATTCTCGTTGCGCCGATTCTATTTCCTCTCTGGCTGACCCTGCCCGACACCCGCACGCCTCGGGGTATGTATCTATCGATATGAAATAAAAGTTGAAAATGTCTGTCACGCCCGAACCCTCGAGCCACCGGCCCTTCCCATTATCGACTGACCGTGTTCCCGCGATCGACCGCCCCTCGGTTTCTTTTTCGGCCGTCGACAACTTGGTTCGTCGCTAAAGTAATAATTCCATCTCCGTAATCGCTCGAGCTTTAAAGTGTCGTTTGACTCATCGCCCTATCATATTTTTCTTTGTTCGTGATTATTTTTATAGCCCGCCCTCGATGAGCTATCGACAATGTTTGCACACGTTTTTACTCCCATTTTGGCGATGTTCCAGCTCCTCTCGTGGCCATAGTTATCAAGATCCCGAGATCAACCAAGCGTCGCCCTTCGATTCTACACGCGACGTTTCCAAAAAATCATAAAGCGATTTTAATCGATCGAGTCTTATTGTTATCAAGGTTATCTTCGTTTATACACCACATTTTTTAGCCTTATGCGTCGTAAATGAAAAAAACGGAAATTGCATTATTCTTCAAAATTCTACGGACCCGAAAATTTCCCATGAAACTCGATAAATGTACATTTTTTTCATATTATTTACGAATTTGTTTTACCTTTGCTCAATTTTTTTGGTCCCTGAATAGTTTTTTAACAAATTTTTCCGTCACGCTTCGGCAATACCTAATCGTAAGAAAGTTTAATCGCGAGCAATTACTTCAAATTTACGTGAACAAACGTCCCGGCCACTAAGCCAGAGTGTTTTGTTCTCTCTTCCGCCGAAGACTTTGACCTGGAAATCTGAATATGTAATTGCGAGAGTAGGAGAATTCGTGCTTCCCTCTCTTCCTCCCTCTCTCTCTCTCTCTCTCTTATCTCTCTTCTTATTTTTCATTCTCGCGACGAATTTCACACGTACATAGAACGCGACCTGGTTACTATGGACGAGAAGCACACACGGATTTTAAGCCCAAATTGTACAGTCTAAGCGAGAGAGGAGTGAGAGTGAGGGCGGCCGGTATACCTGCCCGTACTCGAGACGTACTTGGCCTTAATAATCAATGAAAACGCGCGGGGAAGGAAAGCGCGGAGATCGCGAAAGAGAAAGAGTGGGAGTCGGACGAAGAGTGGGGGGCGGGGCAGCAAAGAGTGATTTTGTCGCGGCGGCGGGGGGGGGGGGAGGTTGGCTCAGTAAGAGAGGGGCAACGAAAGGACGAGAGAACGGCGCGTGCGGGCTGCGCGCACGTAATGATCGTCAATCACAACATCCCCATACGTAACCCGTCTGTCACGTGACTCTTGGTACGACAGCTTAAAAACATATTCGGTAATTTTGTGTGTTTTATGGAGAAGACTTTGTTTTCGCAAAGAAAATAATTTTCGAGTTTTCAAAAAAAAAAAAAGATAGATGAAAAATTCTCCTCGGAGAAATATTCGTACGTTCGATCGAACGAAAGTACACCGTTCGATTAAAAAAATAGAGCAACAAGAATAAACGACCATCGGCCAATGTTGATGAAATTTGTTATTGTTTTTCTTTTTTTAATGACATTTTGCAAATAATTTCAGGAAAGAAATTCTTCGCGGTTACGTTCATCGGGTCGATATTCTGGATAGCAGCGTACTCGTACCTCATGGTATGGTGGGCCAACGTGGCCGGTGACACGATTCAAATACCACCGGAAGTCATGGGTCTGACGTTTCTCGCCGCCGGAACAAGTATTCCCGATCTTATCACGAGCGTCATTGTCGCGCGAAAGGGTTTCGGTGACATGGCCGTATCGAGTTCCGTCGGTAGCAATATATTCGACGTGACCGTTGGGTAAGTATACTCTACAAAATTGCATGTATCATATTTCCGAATATTCGAATACGGAAATTTAATTTACTTCGTTAATTATAAACGATTAAATTTAATATTTCTCTTATCGTCTCATCGAACGCGCCGGAGCGCAATTAATTTTTATCCTCGATAACGGGCAAGTCGATCGTCCATTTTTTCCAAAAAGTTTATCGTTTAGCGAATATATTTCGAGATTTTGTTAAATATCATCGACTAATTCTATCAGTTTTCCACACAAATGTCTTCGTAACACCGATATCGGTGCCAATTTTTTTCTTCCCTTTTTTTCTTTTTCTTTCTTTAATTCACGCTCAAAATATTCCCGAGATTTATCGATGGTATATGAGACACGCCCCGAGCGAGAGTGGGAAAGGGAGCATTTCGTCGTAAATCGAAAAGACTCGGCAGTTTCCGATGAACAATGGTCTTCCGCATCTCGATCTCGGGAGCGCATCGATCTTCGGCGCGTTACACATACTCCCGTTTTCCTCCCGGCCAGACTTCCGGTTCGCGACGACTGCCAATTGGCATCGTGCCGAACGTCCCGTATCAACAAAACCATCCTGCTCTATATACTCTATATACGTATATAATAATACATATATATATGTATTATTATATATTATATAGACAATGCTTTTATTAATATGGTTGATTATGGTCGCTATTGACCTGTCGAATAAGTAAATGATATAATAAATATACGTTCTTGTTCGGATTTTTAACGACACATAAATAGAAAAATTAAATGAGACCAGAGAAAGCAATATATGAGAGATCGATGGTTTATAACGTGTTACTTACACTTTCGCTATATTCGTTTGCTAATTCGTTTGCTACATAAATATATACAAGCAAACGAATTGACGAAACGGTTGACGAATTTCCTTTATTGTAATAAACTCACTAAAGTTCTTCCGCAACTTTAATCTTATTTTACTTATTTAACTCTTCGAGAATTCATTTTGACGGCTTGATAATTCGTGTCTCCTCGAGGGCTCATTTGTGAGACAATTGACAATTATACTTTGCGTGTTATTTGACGACTCTCTTCGTAAGATTTCTCAAGAACGATTCCGAGAATCCACTCAAGATTCTGTCGTTTGACGGTCCGTTAACGAGTCTGTGATTAATTATGACTATATAGTTTAAAGTATAATTAATGACTCTTCGATTAATTATGACTCTATCTTTTAAATGATGGAGTCGTGAAGGAAGAAATCTACCTGTCATGACTTATATCGAATATAATTATATAAACGAAGTTATATTGCAACCCCTATAAAACTGATTAACGCAAAACAAATTGTAGCTGATTTTTCAAATTCAACGTAACTATTATTAAGATTATTAATCATGTCAATGGAAAAACTAAAATAGAAAACTATTTTTTTTCTTATAAATATTATAATCGTAAAAGCGAAGAAACATTCAAGAATTCGAGAAAAGCGCTGTTCGTGCTGAAGTACCTACCCTTTGAATGGTCGATGGAGACGACTTTTATAAAATTTCAATTATTTTCTTAGTACGGATTAATTGAATAATAGAATATCGATAATAGAACGATGAAATATTCTTTGTTTCCCCTTCTTAATACGTACGTTTGTTTTCGCAGGCTTCCGGTACCGTGGCTTCTGTACGGTCTGATCTACGGTAGGCCGGTCGAGGTAAACTCGGTCGGTATGGTGTGCAGCATAGCGATATTATTCTGCATGCTTATCTTCGTGATCTGCAGTATCGCCTGTTTCAAATGGCGAATGAACAGAGGCCTCGGTTTCACCATGTTCCTCCTGTACTTCGTCTTCGTCGCTGTCTCGCTGATGTTCGAGTACGAGATACTCGTTTGTCCGGTTTAATGGAAAATGTCGACGCATACGTATATTATCGACGTGACACGTGACCGGAAGTATAGGTATACAAATATACACGAGGAAATAAAGAGACCGACGCGCGTATACGACTCAACGGAAAATCGTCGAATCGTGCGGACGCTTTGTTTTATCTCTGTTATCAATGCTTTTTCTTCGCTACCGACGTGAGCAAAACGGAAGATAAAAACTGACGACGTTTTAACGGAAATTAAACGATGATTCGTTATGCCACCATCGACATCACCGATCTGCGACACCTCCCGAATAATGAAACAAAAAACAACAAAAAAAAACAAAAAAAAACACCATCCGATATATAACCGAGAAAGAGACATCAAGTGCGCATGAGCGAGACGTTATTTACCTGTAAATATTGTAAAAAAAAACATAATAATCGAGAAATCATGAAAAAAAAGCACTGGACGGTCCGAAGGGGTCCGTTGTTATTCTCGGGCTCGTTGGACCAACGAGTTACACACATACACACACACAAACACACACACACATACGTATATATAGATATATATGTGTATGTATGTATGTATGTATAAACGATAGACGTTGACAAGGCACCGAATAATATATATTCCCTTTAGAGCGACACGGTCGGGGAACGAAAAACATTGAAAAGGAGTGAATGAGAAAGGCGAAAACGTTTATAGCGAGAAGTACAAATGTGAAACATCGATTGGTTCCGTGCCGTTCGTGGGAATAACACCAATGCTTTAATAACGACAGTCGAGCCGTACGCGACACGACGACACCTTGTGTCGCGAGAAGGAAAAGTTTTCCACAATTGGGACGTATCGACAATTTTTATCCTTCGTTTATTTCCAATAATTTATTCAAGTGCGCTTTTTTTTCTCTTTTCCCGTTGATTTATCTTTTGAAAATGCACGAATTACCGTTCGTGGGAGGTATTATCGCGAGGCTCGTCCATGCATTTGACTACTAAATCGAGGGTGAACGAACGTTCATTCGAGATCGAGATTGAGGTTTATCCGGATCGAACGATATTTATTTGAATCGAATAAAATTCATTCGGATCGATTGATTCGTGAAATTATATTTCGGCGATGTTGATTTGGATTCAATAATATTCGTTCGAACGCGGTGATAGACGTAAATTCTCGAAATCTCTCAAATAAAGTTGTTTCGGATAAACTTGATATCGTTGAAACGATTCGATCGAAATATTGATAATTTCTCTATAACGAACTTGAGTTATTGCCAGTAGAATCGATTTGGTCGAGAAACATTTGATTTGATTCAAATAAATTTAATCGCTCGTGATAAACTCATATCGTATCAAATACATTTAATCGCTTAACAACATTCAATGAGGTTCAAACATGTTTGAGCCCCAAACGTGTTTTAATTAAAAATAAACGAATCGAGATTCGAATCATGAAGATAGTTCATTGGCAATATTAATATTATTTTTCGATCGATTAAAGGAAATCTGATCGCGACCGGGATTGATGCAATAATCGTTACATTGAACATTTCTGCGAGAACACGAAAGATACCTCGAAATAAAAGCCCCGCTGCCCTCACAGTTGAACTGCCACCACATAGCAGGGGGCGACTAGGCGCGTACGATGCGATCGACGAATTCACAATTGTAATTGTATTATACCGAATATTAGATCGGCTCGGTAGCGTAACGTGTGCCTAGGGCAACGGCCATATTAATAGTACGTAAGATTACAACGTTTTTCGCAATTTTGTAACGAAATCACGTAGAAAAAAAATGATACAGAAAAAACGATCACCGAGTTGAATTTAAAGGAATTTTTCATTCCGATAGAGGAAGTAATAGTATTTTAAAGAAATGAAAAGAAAAAACATAAGAAGAAAACCCGATGGAGCTTTGTGATACGCGTTAGACATTAAACGAAATCGTTTTTCGCATCGACGTGCAATTTTCGTGATTATTTTCAGCGTGTTTTCGGTGAATGATCGATGAATGATTTTTTCTTCTCTCGCTCAAGCGAATGTCAATTTTGATACTAATTTTGTTCACGTCCTCCCCCTCCCCACGCTCCATTCCCGTTGAGCGAACAGCTGGCGATCGGATAGCCAAACGTTGCGCCAAAATAGGATAATATTCGTGCGCAATTTTTACGAGCCAACGAGATTCAAATTTTTTAAAAATCAGAAACGTTCGAACAGTGAATTTCCGGCAAATAAAAATATATTTGACTAATTGGAATAAAATTGGCGCTAGATTTATTTTTTCGAATACATTTTTATCATTACTCGCTAGATATTGAATCTTTTATTAAATCACATTTGGCTTTTTTCTTTCATGGGAAGGCAGTTTTTCAAAATGATTTTTTATTTTCGTGTCTAGAGCCACAATAATAAGGGAGGCAAGAACGCGAAGAACGAACTTTCGTGATACATGTAACGAGTTGGTTTTCACGTTCGTCATATAAATATATCGAATAGCGCCTAATCGTGGCCTATCTTTTTCCGTTGAAGAAATCAAGACGATAGAGCGATAAAAAGAGAGGGGAAACATGATTGAAGAATAAAAATTGAAAACGGAAGATAGCGTTGGAACGTGAAAATATACGACGCAAAGCCGTGGAAAAACTTTATGTGCAAATTATGTTTCGAGTTTTTCCTCGCAAATTATATTTTCAAAGTGAAAATACGTTTTGACCATATGTGCTTTACGTATAATTGAACACTGCGAAAAATGGTATTCCGCATAGAAATCTTTTTCACGCGTGACATTTAATTTATCGATCGATCAAGAGCGAATAATAGGATAAAATTTGCTTAATAATAACGCGTGTAAAAGAAAATTCGGAAAATCGGTTCGAAATCGCGTTAGATTCCCTCCTTGTCAGCTTTTACGATCGTTATCAACTTTACTTTTAGAAGACTCGTCTCATTTCTGTCTCGAACGAAAGCAGATTGGGCAAGATAGAAAAATGCGAATCAACTTTCAACGTTGAATAGAAAATGTGTTAAAGCAGGGAATAAAAATCAGAAAATTCCAAACAATTTGTTACCGAAATGTGAAAACTCATCATTCTCAAATTATCGTCATTCTTTGTCACCTTTAAACGTGGTATCTTTCGTAAACAAAATAATTTTTTAAACTCCACGTCGATACACCTTTCGACGAAATAATTACGTATAATTGAAGAAAACTAATTAACGTTCATAACAAACAGGCTTATACAAAAATCGTTTTCGTTTATTTGCCAATATTTAATAGTCATTCTTTATTTAAATATTTATTAATCGCTTGTCGTGATTTTTGTTTGTTAAGTCCTCGAATAACGTTTTTTTATTCTTTTACCATCTCTGGACACGAATAATTAAAAATTCTTGAATAACACTGAACAATTTCATCGACATAGGTCGATCGATATCTGGAAACAAATAAATAAATCGTTCGGTTGGGATAGAAATACATTAATAAATCAGTGCGACATGCAAATAATTTGCCATAAAGAAGAGAATAACGAGTCGTTTATTAATTTCACGTTCTATACATAGAAATCGCGTGGGGTGGGAGAGGACCTGCAAAGGACTTACCCTCGGGCGATCCCTGCCCGGAAGAATGTTTTTTTACCTGAAACAATGAAAAATTAAAAAAAAAAACAAAGAAATAAACGAGGTGAGTCGAAAATTGTGTGGAAAAACATGAAGTAAAAACATTATGTGAACTCCCTTATAATTACGCGCATGATTCTCGGTTAATTATCACGGTGTTTATGGTGGGTCAAACAGTTAGCAGACTTCACCAGTCGATCTTCGGTGCGTTCTTGACTCGGTGACGAAAAAAAAATATTAAAAACAGTTATAAGGTTCCGTGAACAAAAACAAAATATAATGGTTTATTATTTTCCAAAAATGAAGGTACAAGGGGGTGCGGGTATTGCGGTATTGCGATAGGGATATTTACGGTAGAATAAGCGAGATACGCGAGAAATTGTGCTGAACGAAAAGTAAAAAAAAAAAAGCATACATAATGAGAAATTGTAGGCAAATGGTGCACAATACGATCTTCCCGAAGTATATCGATCCATGATTATATAAACAAAGAAACAAAACGAAAAAAAATTCATAAAAAATATAAAAACATATATATATATATATACATATATATATATATATATATGAGCGACGTCGCCCTCAATTATGAGATATAGAGCTTAGCGTTTAGATTGAATTCATCGATTATATAAGGCAAGGACGAGTGATCCAGAAAAAAAAGAAATAATAATAATAATATGAATAATAATAATAATTAAATTAAATAAAATAAAATCTGTTGACTATATTTAGTATGGATGACGACGAGGGAGAGACGTGTGTGCGGCTTCGTTACTGTCGTTGAATTTTTATTCCGGCTCTCCCCATTTACATTGCAAAAACGTACTACTAGCAAAAAAAATAAAACAAAAAATTAACGATACGCAAAAGAGCGGAGAAAAAATGTCCGATTACAGTGAAATTTCCAAAAGTCCGAATAATTCGCGTCATCGTCGTCGGTAATTTGTACTTTGTATTTTTTATCGTTATTACTCAAGATCGCGTGAAAGTCACGGCTAGAGAACTTTCACCGAAAAGAAAATTGTTGTTTCGAGATGGGTGTAGGCTGAACATAGAACGTATATAAACGGGGTATCGAAGGGATGGACGATGCATTGATCGATGAAGAAAGATAATAACGAATGTTTTTCAACGAAAAAGAAAATGCACGGCGCTTTTAAAAATTTGAACATTAAAGAAATAAATAATCGGTTGATTCGGATCATCATTATGATCGAGAAAGAGGGAGAGAAAAGAAAAATCTCGAGCGAGGATAAATTTGGACGAGGAACAATAATAAGTCCCGTCGAATTATAAAAATCTTTCGAGGGACTTTGACTCGGCCGATGAGAACAAATTTCTTCGATTGAAATTAATAAAAATTTGAATCGATAAACGTTTGGATCTCAATCGCGTGGATATTAATTAAATTAAATTAAACTCGTTCCAATCGAGCGAGTCTTTCTCGCTGCGCGCGCGTTTCTTTTCTATTCATCGTGGAATTCGTTGATCGAATACCATGCAATTTTGTTTCGTGCGGAAGTTGAATTATGACGACCGTCGAGAAAAAAAATAGGAGGAAACAAATAAGTGGACGAAAAGTAAAAACTAGAGGAAAATAAAGTTCTCGAGTGGAGACGATTATAATTTTTAAATGATGAAAAAAAAAAATGAAACAATCCGAAAATGGATAAGAACAATTGTCCGACTCAATTTGGGGATTACGAAGGTGTGAACGCACATATCAGGGAGCGAGTAAGAGAGAAATAGAGACGTTAAATAATGAATTAAAATTGGTTATCACTAGCTAATGGTATCAATTATATATAGAGGTTAATAAATGAAACGTTTTAAGGCGTTACTAGGTGATCGTTGGAGTTTCTAAGATTAACGAGCGAGCGAACGAGAGAGAGAAAGAGAGAGAGAGAGAGAAAAAATTATATATTATGATATATTCGACGAGCGAGAGTCGGAGTTGCATACTGATTATATACCCAAAAAAAGTACACATCGCAAATGATCGAATAAAACATACGTTACTCGTTAGATAGACATTTTTTTTCATCATTTTAAGAATACGTCAGCATTCCTATACCATGCATATTTTAGCATTGTACGTTTCACCTCCTTTTTTATAATGGACCATTTTTTTCCTCGGCTCGCAAGCACATACAATTCGATCGATAGAGAAATAACGAGAAATTAAAGAAACCATTTTAATTCGGTGGATAATAAATAAGAATGAATTCGATTAGATAATTATGAAAAAGAAAAGAAAAAGAAAAACAGAAAATTACCCCAACTTTTTTTCTGACTATTTCCAATATAGGATTTTTTTTGTACCGATCAATATTTGTGAAAATAATTTTCACTTTCGTTTGCAATCTTGTGCAAAGATTGATTGCTTTTTAAAATTTTCTTATCAAACAAATTCTACGACGGTTTTCATTATCTTCACTTTTTTTTTGTTACCAACGCTGCGGGTGAATCTCGAAACATTGTTGAAAGAATCGCGCGAAAGTTAAACGTTGCCGAACGAGAGAGGGAATTAGATTATAGAATTTCGAAGGCAGGACCACCTCTATTCTTCGAAATAAGGCAACAAATTTCGCTCCTCTTACGTATTTCACCTACGTTAAGATTTTTACCCCGTCCATCGGCGTTAGTATGCATACACACAAACAAATGCACCCACATATTCGTATATATATATTGGCGTGGAACAATGGAATTTAAAAAGCCTGCTTTCGAAAAATGCAGAAAATAACAAAAAATTAAAAAACAAAAAAAAACTATAACAATAACGTGCAAACCTCTCGAATGAAATTTTATTTTCACGCTATCTTACCTCTCGTTTGATGTTGCCCCCCTCCTCCCCCCACAAATAATTGCATTCTTCATTGTCGACAATGCTCGTTCATTGGGGATCGAGTTAGAATTTTTCTTTTTCTACGTCGTTTTGTCTCGTTTTGAGACCGGCGTACGCGTGCGTGAGTATTGACGAACCAACGAAGAAACATAAATAAGAGACACGGCAATAAGATTCGTTTGTCGATCGAATAAACTCTGTAGGGCGTTCGAATCGCAGCGACGCGTGATATTTTTTATTTGATTTTTGTCGTAAATTTTCGATTTTTTAATTAAAAATTTTTCATTATTTTCGAATCTTTTAAAACACGCATTATATTTATTAAGAATTTTGCAATAAAGATTCGAATTAGAATACGAACGACGTCATCTTTTGTTCTCATGGTAAAAACGAAAATGACGCGCGGTTCTCGCGGCGATTCGACGATAAAAGATTTTATTCACAAAGCGATATTCGACCCAACCGACCACTCAAGACAAAAATAATCTCGTGCAAATTCGGCTAGGCTTTAAATCTAGGCATCTTCAATTTCGCACGAATAGACATTTAAAAAAAAAACGATATAACGATAAAAAAATATAAATAAAAAAAAAGATACGGAACTAATAATAATAATAATAATAATAATAATATAATAACGCCTGACGCGAAACGGTGCTGATGGTGATGGTAATGATGATGATGATGATGATGATTGTAAACATTACGTTGCGATTATGATTTAAATAATAGGAATAAATAACAATCGGTAAACAAAAAAAGGAAGAACATACAAACGAACAAACAAACAAAATGCGCAAACGTATTGCGTATTGAATATCACGCGGTAAGGTAATTGGAAGAACGCCATTGTGAATGAGAGAACACACGAGATATATCGAAAACGGAGAAAGCAAAAAATCGAAGAAGGTGAAAAGAAAGAAACCGCTCTCGGAGTCAGTATCGAATTAGCGAGCAGTTGAGAATTCGCAGTGTGTGTGTGTATATGTGTGCATGTGCGTGCGTGCATGTGTGCATGCGTGTGTGTGCTGGTGGGTGCCTGCGCAACGTGTGTTGTTTCGAGCGAAAATGAATATTGGTGTAAAAAATAGCGTTGAGAAAATAGTGTTGAGAAAAAAGATAAAGAAAAAAACACAAAGTGATTTTATTCGCTTTATAATTCAAGACTGGTCTTCGATCGTTATTAGAGAGAGGCAGATATGGAAAAAGAGACAGCGCGAGGGAGTCACAGGGGAAGAGAGAGAGAGAGAGAGAGAGAGAGACGCGCCTTCGAGTCATGGGGTAATAGACCCATCCAAACTTGTTACAGAGATAACACATTCACATGGAGCCAAGGATTCATATTTTACCATTTATTTTCCTCTTTTTTACCGAAACAAAGAAAAAGAAGAAGAAAATGAAAAAAAAAACAAACAAACATAAGAAGGGACAAAAAATATATTTCTTCGAAAAATAAACATAAACTCAGAGACTAAATGAACGTTACTCGCTAAAAACGAGGGGTGACGAATGAAACAAATAAAATGAAGTTGTATACAAATGATATCGGGTTATCGCGCTTTTCGTTTGACGATGGCGGCCCCCTCCCCTTCTCCCTCGCCTCGCCCCTCGCCCTGCGCGTTCGACACCATTCGGCAAATGAGCGACGAAAATACATATATACATATTTATGCCCATGCATATATTATGGTCGGGAGCCGTGACATACGCTTATTGTTAGATGAGAATTCGTCGGGCAAATATTGAAAATCTAACGACTGAGACATCGTTTTGTGAAAGAAAAAAAGAAAAGAAAATATTATACAAACGAAACGCTATTACAGGAACAATACAATTGATGCATTTCAAAATTAGATAATGGTTTTTAATCGACGTTATTAATTATCGCGTGATCACGAGATTCGCTACGATTGCCCCCGCCCCCTCCCCCTCCCTCTCCGACACCTTACTATTATTCACACACATACACAGCACGCACACCCACATATATACACACATATGCATACGCGCGCGCGCACACAGACATACGGGCACACAGGCAGCCACAGAGTACACACACGCATATATTGTTCGATGTTTATTAAAGAAAGAAGAAAAAAGAAAACGAGACAAAAAATAATGAACAAAGAGAGCCGAGAGAGAAAGAGAGGAAGAGACGAATGATCTCATCGACTTCGATATCTAAAATTGTTGAGGCGGTTATTGAAGTCTCGAGGTAATTTATGATACTGGCCCCCACTGCGATTAACCACTGCGCGCGAATCCAAGCAGAAACAAAAAAAACAAAAGAGGAAATATATAACAATTATTAATATCATTATATACAAAATTTTTACGGCATATACTAAATAACGACGTAGCGAAGAATTTCAAACCAGTAAAATGAGAGAAAACAAAGAAAAGAATATAAAGTAAAATAACGAGAAAAAAAAATAATAATAATAATAAATACGGTCGATTAATGTAATGAGAAGGGCTCTAGAGAAGAAGAAAAAAAAGAAGAAAGCCAGAAAAGAAACAACCACCGATACGGATAAAACGTTTAGGCTAATCATTTGTTGTCTACCATAGAGCTTAGCATATATATATATATATATATACATATATATATATATATATATATATATACATATATATATACTTATATACATATATATATATATATATATATACATATATATATACTTATATACATATATATATATATATATAGGAGGCAATTTTTTATTTTTACGACGAACGGCAGTTGCATTTCGCACGAACGAGAGAGAGGGAGAGATTGAGCCCGCGTGGAAGAGCGAAAGAGCGTGAGAATAAGGGGACAAACGAAGATTTTAAAAATGTTAAAAATAACCGGAGCGTAAAATGAGTGCGGTCGCATCGAGAGAGTTATAGTAACTACTAGAATCATAAGAATATATATATATAAATATATATATCTATATATATATATATTCACATATACATATGTTATATTGTACATATCCGTATGTGTATATATGTATATACGTATTATTTAACTGAATAACGAGGGGGAAAAAAAAACTACAACACATTAATGATGATATTATTATATACGAGTTCTATAAATAAACGAATGATGAAAATGATTTAAGAAAAAAAAAAAAAAAAAAAAAAAATCCATAAATACGAATAAAGAAAGAGAGTGAGAGAGAAAGGAACCGCGAGACGCTCCAGTGAAAGAGGGCCGAATTTAAAATGTGGTCGTGCCGTACTTATTGGCGTCACAAAATACCGTAGCCGTGTTATGTAGGAAATGTCTTATGATAAGCACGGTTTTTCATGTTACATGTTGAAGTATAATGAAAGACACCCTCCTCCCCTCACACACACGCACGCACGCACACGCACACACATGAAAACACAAAAAAACGATACGAAATAAAATGGAGAAAAAAGTCCATACAAATTTTGTTTGGTCCGTTGCAAAGATTGTTTGAAATTATATATCTCGTTTGAAATATATATATATATATATATATATCTCGAATGAAGAACTTCGAAACAAAAAAAATATATGAAAAATAAAAAATTAGATATACGGAGGAAGAAAAATAATGTACATTACGATTGACTATGTTAATACTTGCCAATTAAAGTTAGTAGTTTGAAAATTCGCGCCTGGCTTTTTAGTGTTTAATCATCATCATTGAAACATATCTATATGTACATATATATATATACATATATATATATATATATATATATATATATATACTTATATATAAATGGCGGGCGTGTCTATACGATATATTATACCTCTGGAAGGATACTGTGAAAGGAAATATTGTTATAATTATTATTATTATAAAGAAAAAAAATACTCTATCGAATGTATAAACGAGTTTCCGACGTCCAAGACTAATGGTAACGGAGATGGTCCATCATTCCAATCGACCGAACCGTTCGAAATAATCTGTCGCAAAAATCATTCTGAATAATTGCGAGAAGGAAGGCGGTGAAATACTTTTCGAAAAATTAATTACTTAGCAAATTGTTCGGAAAAATACACGATTGAAAGATTCTTCTTTTTTCTTCTTATCACGACTGTTGTTCACAATTATTTTCTCGGTGATTAATATCGAGTGGTTTGCTTTATTTAAATCCGAATGCTGCTCAATCTCATTGTAAAAAGTTTAAACTAACGGTTCGCTGATTCGGAGGGCATGAGGGGAAAAAATGAAAAGATAATTAAAAGAAGAAAAAAAAGAAAGGACGAACTATACATACATTTCATGTACGTTAGATTACATATCGGTAATATATTGTCTCGGCACCGCACTGCAAAAAAAACTCAAATAATTCAGTACACCGCTATTCTTCATCTTCTTCTTCTTCTTCTTCTTCTTCTGCTTCTTCTTCTTCTGCTTCTACTTCTTCCTCCTCCTCCTCCTCCTCCTCATCCTCGTTCCTTACACCTCCACAATTTTTCCCGCGCTACTCCGTGCTTTGACCATAAAAATCCACGTTTCACTCGTCCGATATTCGTAAATATGCCCCGACATTTCGATACGAAAATTCAAACCTCGATTCGCACTGCAGAATTTGTTAAATATAAAAAAACGATTCTGTATTATTATCGTTATTATTGTTATTATTGTTATCGTCGTTTAAAAAACGGTGCCGAAATTTCAAAAATTTCACTATTCCTTCGCTATCGTTCTCCGCTATAATTATCTTCGATACGGTCGACCTCGAGAGATTCCCAATTTATCTGCATACAAAATATCTAACTATGCTGCACTTATTGCTAACGAAAAAAAGCTACAATTAAAGACAAAAATGCAATTATCGCGAGTCTCTCGTATTCCGACCTCGTGCTCATAATAATTGATCTCCTAATAGAAACAAAAATTATATAATTCTTATTACCGAGTTAAGAGAATTTAAGACCCGAGTCTTTACTTCCCTGAATAAAAGACCCAATTGTCGAGGCTGGCTGCATTTTATTAGCGCTGTCGCCAGTGTCGAAAATCTCCCTTAATACTGATATTATGTATCGTCGCTCTCGTCGACAAGATACACGTTGTACGAACCTTAAGCCTATAAATCTAATCGACTAAAAGAAAGAAGAAAAAAAGCAAAACATGTAACATTGGCACGTAAGCACGGTGCAAGCGATAGATTTTAAAACAATATATATGTGCGATGGGACAATTGCAAAACCGGCAGACTCGAAGCCCGAATTTCACGGTATATTGTTTTTTTTTATAGATTTTTTGTTCCCAGCGGTGTAGTGAGCACGTTATAAATTCTTACGAAATGAAAAATAAAGAAAAAAAAACGATTGTATTTCCACGACTCGTAGAATTAAAAAAAACGCTGTCCAAATTGAAAGAACGAATCTAAAAACGACGATGGTAGTCCAAATGTTCGTTGGTTGATGATGGTCTGAAAAATTCTGTGCTTCATTTACTTGATTTGGAAAAAAAATAAAAGTAAAAACGAAAATTAGCTCGAGTGAAATATGGCGATGCAACGATACTTATCGATCAACGTTTTGTCGACTACAGACAAATTTCGTTGGGATCGCGAGATACTTTCGTTATCGGATCGTTAAATAGACAAAGATATCGCGAATAAAACATAATTAAAAAAAAAAGATTTAAGACCTCGACGTTCCTCAACCAACGAGCTACTTTTATCTGATGTTGTATTATCGAACAGCGTGTGGAACATGTAGAGAATTTGATAAAAACAAATAACAATGAAAAAGAAACATTAAGTAAATGATAAAAAAAGTGCGCGCAGATGATGTGTTAATTGGGTTTGTGTGATGTATAGAGACGCCCCCGCGACTAAACCGTTCCTGATTAATTTATTTTTCGACGATGAGATTTTTGATGTTTGTAATACGTCACGTGCGATCTCCTATTTCACTTGTATTAAACATCGGCGAATCACACCATACATTATAACTGCTGCGGGGTGTTATTTCCGATGCAGCGGTGGGCGATGGGTAGACAAACCGTGAAAACTATTGAATAATTTCAAGAAGAAAGGAAACTCAAGAGTAACCGAGAACAAACGACATTTAACAATTCAATCCTTGGCATCGATAATTAGATAATGGTGCATGTGCGCCAATGAAACTCGCCTCCCCTTGAGCTTTATAAAAGAGGAGAGAGGTAATGACAAAAATAAAAGAAAAAAAAAACGCTAAGTTTGTTCGTGCGAAAAATACCTAAATGCCACGCGCGAAAGTTGGCATCGACACGCAACATACACCCACACATTGACACAAACACACTCACACACGCACGCACGCACACACACAATAAACCCAAACACATAAACGCAACATAATAAACATTATTTCATACGAGAAAAAAAAACGAGGATTAAAAGATGGGAACGACTAGAGATATCAATTTATTCGTCGTAGATATCGAAAACTAAAAAGTCATACAACTTACTATGGGAGTGTATGAACGAAGGAGGCCTGAGTCGACCATCCACATCCCTTAAATATTCCTCCCCCTTCTTCTGTCTATCCACCAGCCTAACAACAAAAACATATTGTAATCTATTGTAGATTGTTGTAGATAAATTATACGGTATACCGTACATTGTTACTTTTTGTCGACAATATAAAATACACAGATATATAAGTAATTAAATTGTGACTATGATTTATAAAATCCTGTCCGACGATTATACGATCGATTTCAGCAAAATTCGATTATGATTTCCCACGATCGAAACACTTTTAGTCTCGTTACGCTAATGGGTTGTAATTCAAAGTTGATTTGCCGTTTCCCCGGAGCTGTTGTTCGTGCTATTGTAAGTTTATGGCCCACGAAGCGCCGATCCATTTAGCGATCTTGTATCATTGAATTTCTGCAAGAAAAAAAACGATTTTCGCGAGAGTTAGAACGAATGAACAGCTCAAAGCTTTTGGGTTTTCCTTACGTCAAATATTATAGTTCAGCAAAAATATGTTTTTCTTTTCAACAATTTTCAATAACGTGCAATGGATTCACTTCATTTTTTCATAATATTGTTCTATTTGATCTCAAATTTTGTTGCAGAGTTTCGAGCTATTTGAACGATTTTTAATGAGGTATTTATGAAAGATTTCAAGTTTTTTGCAAAAAATACTGACTAAAACGTTATTTGGAGGACAAATTGGTACGAGTTAATGCGATAAGAAACACCAAACGCACGCGAGTATTTTTACTACTCATTCACATTCATTTATTCTAAATAATTGTCAATCAAAAAATGCAAATTATGTTTCATCGGTGGAAGAAGAGAATTAGCGCTTAAAATGTTTATTTGATCATAAATTAACAAATACACAATCATTAGAATAGAAACTTTGTACAATCGATTAATTAGCTCATGCTTAACTCTTAACAATGGTATCTTACTGTCCGACGGCGGGTGCATTAGGAGATCCAACGACGTCGATAATATCAGCTTTCACTTCAGTGTCCGATTTTGGCAAAAGAGCCGCAGGAATCGTTAGCGTCTGAAAATTGTTTTTGCAACGATATTTCGATGGTACGTACGTTATATTTTGACAATTTTCTATAATACCAACCTTGCCAGGTGCTAAGGCTTCGTACTGATGCCTTAAAGATTGTAACTCGTAATCGCACGTTGCCAGAGCTCCTCGTAACTCGTAGTGCAACACAATATCACTGCGCAGATCATTGAATTGCTGACAAATCTGTTCCGTGGGCGGAGGATTTAGTTCTGTAATAAAGTTGAAAGTTAGAAACGAAGAGAAAAAAGAGAACACGATTCGGGGTAAAATAAGTTATCATATCGTGTTGAAACTGAAAGGAAGATCCATATTTCACGGTACCAATTTGCAGTTCGTTTAGCATTTGTTCAATGCCCTTCATTTTCTTCTGGCCCAAACTGCTCGGTAATTTTATTCTCTGTGACCTGAGAGTCACTCCGCTGTTTTTCAGATCAGGAAATTTGATACCTGCTGCCTCGACGACCTGTAATTTGACGGTCTAAGCACGAGATCGCCATTAAACTTTCAATTATTAAGAGAGCAATAGGAGGCAATATTTAATACATAAAAACAATCGTCTCACGTGCGAAGAATCTGATTTATTGGGCCTATTTCTCGACGAGCTGCTGTTTTTCTTAGATGATTTTCTCTCGCTCTTTCGGGGATCTGCCTGATGATCCGCGGCGGTTATCAATTTTTGCAGATCCTGGGTCTTTCTGTCTCTCTCCTTCTTCCTCTGCTCTATCTTTCTTAGTTCTGCCAACAATGTTTGTTCCTCTTCGACCTGCTCCGGGGTCCGAGTAAAGAGTTTTCTGAGCTGTTCCTTGCGTCGTTTTTCATGATCGGCGTCGAACGAGTAGACCTTGTCCGAATGTGACTTTGCACGAGTCAGAGCTCCGCAGACCTGGTAGTATCTCTCTTTTAGCTCTTCCACCGTTCTAGCAAGAAATTTGGCTCTGTCCCAACGATCTTTGATAATGATAAATCGAAGATCGAATCTTTTACAAAGTTCGAACAGATGATCTGTTTCTGCGCGAGTCCAATTGCTCGTTACCAAATGCTGAACGTATTCGGCATTCGTGTACGAGGGTATTGGCACTTTCTTGTTGAACTTTGCGAATGGATATTCCTTGCCTGCGTCGGTGACACGTCGCCAGTGATGAAAAACCGCACCGTCGGTTCGCGCGGGATTAGTGAAAGGTGTCCATTTCCACGGTCTTACCTTTCTCATGCCCAATTTCGCACGAACCTGCTTGTATCCCGTTCCTGTGTCCGTCGGATATATCGGTGGCACGTCGGTGTTGTCCTTGCACAAAAGCGCGAATACCTCTCTGTGCATACCCTCCGGTCGTTTCGGCACTTTGTAATCATATTTTCGTTTATTCTTCTTATCAACCCCTAGTATGGATTCCTTGGTGAGTTCGCTCGCAGCAGGAGCTTCGATATCCAAAATATCTCGAACGTCTGCCATTATTTCACGACGATTGTAAACCTACACACAACAAACAGTATCTCCGCTGCACCGCTGATCGAGAATTGAATCCCCCGAAAGCTGACAATCGTTCCTAACCTCAACTTTTTCATGGTTTTCATATTCGTAATTGGCGAAACACGCGCGAGATGGCACTCGTTTTCGATTCGATTGGTGCTGCCATCGATGGTGGCTGTAGAAACTGAAGAGAGTCTTCGATCTTTATAATTCTAAATATACGTATATTATTGTACTTTGGCATGGATTAATCAGGGCAACGCAAAGATTGTTACCCCGAATACGAAAGATATATCTTATCGTCGAAATATCACGAATTCAACCAGGACGATTAAAGCATCGTCGTACCAGATGATTCCTACAGTTCATTCGACATTTCGAGTGACAGAGTAGGAGCTGTTGATAAAAATATGTTATTCTCGAAGTTATTCCGTCATGTCAGTAAAAAATTGTTTAATGTACAACAACAAACGTCCCAGGGTGTACAATCGGCACGGGACGCAGCCGTTCGTGGGGGCATTATTGTTATAAGTGCAGTTGTTGTTGTATGGATATCGATATTTCTCTACACAGCGTTCTATTATGCGTATATGCCGAGTATGTCCTACATCAGACCGGTTCATCTGCAGTTCAAGTGAGCCTAACCGCACTTTTAATTATCGGAAAACAACAACGTTCCTCTGTAGCAATACTTTATTTACCGGTATAGTTTATTTTCCAGAACGTTTTCGAAAGGTTTTACGTTCTAGTAAGAGAAATTGTTTAAAGGGGGTATGCACTATTTTCCTGCATTATTTTCCAATTGTCCAGTAAAAAAGACTACTACAATTTTGTTTCTTTCGTTACGCATTGTGTACCTGTCTTGATCTCGTTTAATTAGCGCACAACAAAGCAATAACGGAAATGTTTCGACAAATTCCAAATACCTTCAAATTTTACCCTCCCACACGCACAAAGGTTATGACTATGGTAAACAAGGGGGAAATACTATTTTACTTTTGTATAAAATCTTAGCCTTTTATTTCTAGTAATTCTTGAGTTCATGTCAACTTTACAAAATCACTACCCATGACATTTATCACGAACATTATTTTTTCTACAGTCTAGATCATTCGCTGCACATACAACTCGTGATATGTTTGTTTTATTTCCACAATAGCCTCCCTATTAGAAGACACAACAGAAAAGTTGTTTGTTAACAATCTTGTTATTAAAAGCTTGTATTAATGAGACAAAAATAATCGTAGCCTTCCCTTAAGAGGCAGTGGTACAGGCGACGTACGCTTCGAAAATTTGATTAGCAATCATACGGGCACTAAACAACCGATCAAGGTAAAAATTGGCACGTACACAGAATTATGGTAAAACGTGGCTCTTGGTATTTGTTTTCTAAAATTTTTGCCATAATTCTGAAAATATCCTTAAAACTTCAATGCTCAGTGTCGGATAAAGTATGGAAGGTGTTTGCGAATCGCTCGTCGCCTCCAATACTATTTTCAAAATTTTGGAAAAAAAATACCAAGAGATACTTTTTGCCATAATTCTCTGTGTACTTGCCAATTCTTAACCTGATCAGTTGTTCAGTGTTCGCGTGATTGCTGATAAAATTTTCGAGGCGCACGTTGCCCGCACCACTGCCTCTTAACGACGTACATTGGAGAACAAGTTTTTGTTTCGACGATAGGTCTTGCGACGAGACAAAAGGAATATGTAGCTATCCATCAGCACATGTACAATTAACAAAGAAGCAACAGCTCTTGATGGTCGGTCAGCCATACAAAGTTAATTTGTATCTGGAAATGCCCGAATCTCCCGCCAACAAGGAACTTGGTAAACAGCTAACAAGAAAAAAATCGTAGTTTTCACGCATTATTTGGCATTTTTTATCGTTCGTCTTTGTCGATTGTCCGTCAATTTATCTTCTCTTCAGGAATGTTTATGGTATGCGCGGAGCTGAGAAGCCGCGATGGTTTTCTCGTCGAGCATTCTTGTCGGTCTGCGATGTTACACTATCGCAGTTCCTTGTTGCATATGCTCACGACTTTTACGTTCTCACCGATGCTGATTTTTGGATCTAGCGAGGAGAAACAGTACGTTGTTCTGGAGCTTTTCGGTAACTTCGAGGAGGATCAAGTAAGTTTGGCCGAGCTTACCGCTGATAACAGGCAACAATGAATAATTGACCGACGAATAATTCCTCACCGGTTCGAAAAACTTGCACACTAGATTTCTTGTGCCATTCAGCTTTGAGAAAATGCACATTGATTCTCCGATATTTATTCATTGACAATGTGACATAAACAAAGAGAACGAGAAATACCATCAAGACGGATTGGAACGAGTCGTTTTATTTATCGTCGTAGCCAAAGATTACGGAGTCGCAAGTTAGGTTGGAACTGGTCAATAAAATTAGTTATGTTTCTCCACAATTATAATATTCATATTAATGAAGGGTAACCTGTTGATAATTTCATTAAAATCAGTGTGGGAATCAGGAAAAATTGTTTTTGCACGAACGTAAGAAGCAGTGGCTTTTTATGATTTTTACAAGGGTTTCAATGAAATAGTAAGCACGATTTCATTAATATGAGTAGTACAATCCCGAAAAAACAATTAGTTTTGTGAGCTAACAACGACGTAATTCCACACTTAGCAACTTTGTTGTTTTGTTTTCGTGTTCCAAATTCAATGAACTGCTCAATTGTTAGACCAAGTTCGCCATTCTCTTCTTTTATCCGTACGAAAAAAAACCGTCTCAAAAGAAATTCGATTATAGTTTTTGTTACCGAGTGAGTACCCGTTTCGCATCATCTGAAGGCAATGTACAGTTTTCTCGGATGGTAAAAAAACTGTTGCGAGTTTTTTTACTGATATTACGATTCAGTACATTTTGCTCTGTTCTGTAAAATCGGATCGCTTTAAGGCAATGTGATATACACTTGATAACAGCAACACCTCCTTTTTTTCAAACGTACATTGAGGGGTATCAACACAAAAATAATTTCGATCAGATTTGTTTCGTATCAACTTTATCTTACACTACCGTTGCATAATGGTAATTCCTCGCGGTATTTCAATGTAAATACTAAAGAATCGCTCTATCTTGTTAATTCCGAATGAACCATCAAATCCAGAATGTATAAGAACATATTACAAATTCAAGCGATTCGCGAATACGAACCTTCCTGTGGGCTCTTCAAAACATCACAAATTCATATAATTGACGCAATAAACCGTCACTTTTTATATACGTTCATATTACACTCTATATTCGTGCATCGCACGAATAGCATTTGATATGGGATATTTTACCAAGTTCTATTATCACTAATTATAACTATATGTTTCGAACTACTGATTGATATATGAGATACTAAAGATTTTACGAAGCTCATACGTAGACACTCGCTTTAATAAGCTTCACTTTACTGCTATGGAGTTATAAGTGCTCGTTGAAGTTGGCAAATGGCATAAAAAGGCCTGTTTAAATTTATAAATGACCGACTTATTCGCGTTCAAACCAAAGTTCCAGAAATTGAAATTTTTAGAAATTCGCAGTCAACGTTTATAATTGTGTTTAATGCATTTACAGATGAAAGTCGAACAGATTATATTACTTTTACTTTTTTCGCGATTGGATAAAAGAAGAGGGAAAATTCTTTGGCTTCGCATGTTAATAAATTTATAAATAATAATTCGATCAGAGGATGCAACAAGAAGTCATCTGTTTTAAAATATCGAAGCGTGGCTATTAACGTTAGAATAGTAACTTACGAATTATCTTAACGAAAAAATAAATGTTTTCTTTTTTATTCACTCCAGAGTCATCCGGTGACAGTCATGCACGTCGAAATTCAATCTAGACACATTGAATTTTATTCCGCAACAATAGGAATAAACGCCCATCTGTCCGGGCTGCGCTATTTGATGTTTCACTGGCCCATTCTATCTGCCTTTATTGGCATTAGTACGAACCTGTTTTTCATAGCACTGGTCTGCATACTGTCGTACCTACATTTTGCCTACGAAGAAGGATCGATGGACGATGGTTTTGGCTACGAAAAGGGTGAAATGGCGGAGAAAGAGTACAAATCTGATAGCGAGAGTGAGTAATTCCACAATCGAGATATTTTTGAGTTGAATACGTTTTATTCGCGTTTTTATTAATATTATTATTTTCTTTTTTACAAAATGCAAAAGTCTCGCTAGATTCGTCGTCTTTAGAGGACACATCGCTGATGGAGGGTCTGACCAAGTCTAGGGATGAATCGACCAGATCATCGAATCCCATGAACGAACCTCGATACATACAAGAGTTGAGCGCCGATTACGACCGATTCGGCAGGGCCGAATCGGAAACGTAAATGGAAATTGCGAGGGAATGTAATGAAAAATGTTGCTTTCGTCTAGTTCGAAATTGTTTGTTGTCATTGTTTCCGTAAAATTGATTTGTAATTGTCAGCCGCATTGTAAGACGTTTATTTTTTTACCGCCGCGGAATATAGCGAATAATTTTTTTATGTAACTCACGTTCATGTGGACTTACTAGTCTACATCATTACGTTCGAGCATAACGGAACAATGTTTATTATTAGGACAGTCTTGTTAATAAATATACTCTGACACCAGCACAGAGTTGTTCTTTCTGTTTTCCATTTCAAGCAGGTTCGAAGGACCAGCAAATTATGGTATGATATATTGAAACATACTTTCCAGGTAACACGAACACAAAAAATAATCACTTTCAGTTTTCGATAGCTAAAACAAAACTGTTTCAAAAGTTAGAACTCTCATTCCTTAGTTCAAACCGAGTTTTATTCGTCTACTTTGACAAAATACGTTTTTTTAGAAGTTCGAACATGGCTGTCCCTTTGTGAATATTCGAAAATCGAATTTTCAGGAAATTCTATTTCCTGAATGATGTTTCTCGACAAATTGAATAAAACTTGACTTGACCTATTATCAGACTTAGAACCGCTTAAAATGATTAACGGTAAAGATAATCAATAATTCAAATAATATGATTCGAAGAAAATAGCTTTCGAAGGATTTATATACAAAATACAAATTTCGACTCGAATCGCAGGAAACGTTATCGTAAGTTCAAAGTCGTTGGTCGGTTAGCACGTAAAATATTAGTTAAGCTCGCGAAACGACAAGCGAGACAAATTCTATTCGAGTTGGTCGTTTCATTGTTCCCGTAATGACCGCCGCGCCGACAGATTTCTTATGCCGTTGACAATATCACGAATGTTTACGATGAATAAAATGTCAGAAAGTGAAAAATGTTGCTTTACAAGGTAGAAACTTGTCGGTTTTATGATACGCGGGAGTAGAAAGGGTATTGGTAGGTACGTGAAAACACGGTGTTTCGAGGAGAGAGGAACTCTCTCGGGTTCCATTTGTTCCCTCTCGACTATTCAGGGATGCTGCCTGGCTCGGTCGCTGCGTTCGAATGCGTACGATGAACCGGTTTTCTCACTTTACCCAAGCATTGTAACGTCGTTCTCTCGTCCCTCGATTCTCTCGCTTCTCGAAAGAGCCGAGTGCGAATTCGTATGGATCGCTCGTGTTGTTTCTTGGCTCGTTACCCAACATTCGGACAGGTGTGCAGTAAGCGACGAGAGCATCTTCCTTTGCTCCCAGCTTCGTTAATTCATTTAACCCACGTAGCTATCTTCTCTCCTTCGACTACGTTTTATTTTTATCGTTGCTACTCTTCGACTCGAATTTTCCATTTTTTTAAAATATTTATGTAAAAACCGATAACGAATTAGAAGGAATTATTATAAAAACATTTTGCGGCGAATTTTCCAAATCGTGAAGGAGCTCGAAAGATGAAAGATTCAAATGAAAGTCCTATTTTTATGAGATTTTAAAATTTTAGTGAGTGAATCGTGTAATTTGCGCTGGGTGTTCGAATTTTCATATTTAATCTTTTTTATAGGAGAAATTTTAATATTCAATCGGTTACCATTTATTATGGAATAACTTGTTTTAAATTGTTTTAATATTTCCGTTTCGGAGTAATATTTATAAATAATAAGTTGAAGGATTCGAAAAGGGGTTCTCCGCGTTATTCGTTTTATTGCGATCAAGATGCGTGTTTAATTCCAATTTATTTGAAAGTTACTCGTCGCGTATGAATGTTTTTCATTAATAAATCAATTATCGTCTTGGCGCTAAAAAATTAAGGGGTTCGATTCGGGCATCGATAATTTCGATCGAAGAAATATTTGATATTTGTATCGTTGTTTTGATTTTTATTTATTCAATTATTTTTTTGCGTTTAAATACGAATTCGTTGGATGCAAAATATTTTGTCCATAGAATAAAATTAAAGAATTTTATTTTATAATAGGCAAGGACACTCGATCGTCCCTTTCGGAGGAGATTGGCTTTTCTTTTGCTCGAAATTTGTATGCACGAGTAAGCTCTGGCCAATGCTCAGTCAGCCTTTGTATTTACCTTCTATTAGGGGTAAAATGGTTTTTTTCACATGTTTTTTTATCGTCTCCGCCCGAATCGTCGACCATCTTAATAGAATGTAGGGAAATCCAGGATTTAATGGTTCATAGCTTTCGGGTAGGATCTAGCGAACGTATGCAGATATACTCGCTGATCTAGACTTTTGGCAAGGCCTGCTCATGCATATTTTATGCATGCACGAAACGCAAATTTAAGCTGACTGGATATAGCGTTCGAGAAAGGCTAAATTTCTTCCCAGTCACCTTCCTCGCCATGTGCTTCTAATCCCGAATTATCTCATAATTAAATCGTATACTATCGAGAAAGGAAAAGAGTAGAGGGAGAGCTCGAGATGAGAATTTCATCAAAATATTCGAGTTAAACTTTCATTACGAAATCGTAAGACCGACTAAACTGATTACGAAAATTCGCATCTTTTTCGTAAGACTTTGTCGTCGAAGCAAATAATATGAGCTACGGCTTGAAATACCGTTGCTTCGATATTGTTTATACGCGCTAACGAGTCTAAAAATAAAAATACCATATTCGTTCGTTTATGATTTGACGATTTTCTTAATTATTACAAAAGTGCATTTTGCTACAAAAGCTGAAGATATAATTTAGTTTCATTTTCTTGTACAAACGGTTTTCCAGTTGGGTTTCGGTTAAAATTCGTTACGTCATTTCATAAATGAACATTTTCATTTTTGTTTAAATAAATTTTACGGAGGAATTCTATAATAATGTGTACTGAATTATACTAGGGCAAACGTTTTTATAATAATTTGTCAAGATGCTGTTTTACAAACTAGTCAGAGAAAAAACATTCGTGACTACGTGGATGGTGGAAAATCTGAAGAATGCGAGAATTTTTCTTTTATCCGAGTTCCAGTCGATCTAGTTGCATTCCTATGGTAGCAGACTCCATCACAGCTTACTCAACTCACTCATTATTAAATATAGATTTATTTCACCTTAATCCATAATAATAACAATAATAGTAATACTAACTAATAATAACAATAATAATAATGATGATAATAATATTCTTATATTTATATGTTTTTAATATAATTTGCAAGTATTATTCTACCATAATGAATATACGTAATAACAATGGTTATACACAGTACAGTGGGCCCGAATATTCGATTATGTGTGGAAAAGTTTCTAGAAAATTGTACGACGCGAAGGAAGCCAGCGTACGAGACGACTTACCTTCAATTTTTCATAGGGGAACATACCAATTTTTATTACAATATAAATTACGATATTGATGGGAATTCAATTAGCGAAGGTCATTCGAGGTCACGCAAGGTTAGAAATCGCAAAATCTAAAATCTGAGTCGATTTATAAATATCGATATTGATAAATATTGGTTGCTTTTTTTATTAGTTTGTTTTTACTGATGAACTACTGATTTTTTTACTGATGAAATATCATGTGTACATGGGACGTTCCAGTTCGAGTCAGCTACTTTTTTCGACACTTCTCTAATATTTCCGTACTCTGCAATTTTGTCTTGTACTACTCGAGTACAATTTTTGCGGATTTTCCCCAACTTTAATGTCTACCCATCTTTGGGTTGTGATTTACAAACAATTTAAATATTATTTAACGTAGCTTGAAAATGGGTAGAACAAGAAAATGGCACAGTACAGAAACGGTTGAAAAGGTTGGTGAAGAAAGTAGATGTACTGATTTGACACGGAACGCCTCGTATATATACAGGGTGGTCCACGCAACGTGTGCACCTCTTTTACGACCAAAATATGTGTTGTACGGAAAAATGTTATATACAAAAGTTACATGGTTTATAAGGCTCCATCGTGTGGCGCATTTATTTTTCTTCTAGGTAGAGGCGCTTCGGAGATTTCAAGGTCAACTTTGTTTTTTAAAGAGAATGCTATATTTTTTATAGCGTAATATGGTAGAGTATCGAATTTTTAGTAAAAAAGTATTGACCTTTATTAGCCCTAAAGTTAATAGCTAACGAGTAATTTTACTTCATTACTTTGAGTACAGTCAGTGACTCGTGAATTATCGCAATTAAAGTAATTGTTCGAATCGATGTCCATTGGCATCAATACAGTAATGTAATCTATTAACTAATGAGGAAACTGCATTCTGAATCATATCCGGAGAAATTTGTAGTAGATTTGAATGTCCATCTTGATATTACGCAAAGGAAATTTTAAAGTAATAAAGTAAAATTACTCGTTAGCTATTAACTTTAGGGCTAATAAAGACCTATACTTTTTTACTCAGAATCCGATACTCTACAATATTACGCTATAAAAAATGTAGCATTCCCTTTAAAAAAACAAAGTTGACCTTGAAATCTCCGAAGCGCCTCCACCTAGAAGAAAAATAAATGCGCCACATGATGTAGCCTTATGAACCATGTAACTTTTTTATATAACATTTTTCCGTACAACACATATTTTGGTCGTAAAAGAGATGCACACGTTGTGTGGACCACCCTGTATATATATCGCGATTTTAAAAGAATTTTTTGACAGCCCCACTTTTGGAATTAAGTCTTAAAATGCACGGAGAATTGAAAAAATGTGCGTTTGCAGTGTGACCATTCGAATATTGTTTGTCACTGACGAGTGCGAGGCTCATTGTTGTGCAATCGGTGCTGCCACCGCGCCACTAACACTCAACTCGCTAACTACGCGACAGCCGGTCTCGTCGACGGTACGCGCCAAGATCGTTTTTCTTTTTTTTCCAAACAGAGCCCTCGATATTTCTCTTGGTTTATATATAATTATAAATTATTTCTTAAGCGATAAACGATGAATTATTTCTCGAACAAAAAAGAAAAACATTAATTTCATCGTTATCAACAAAATTGGTTAAATCGAAAAGCTTTTACGCGAGGCGCCCAAACTCATTATTATTATCAGCGGCTTGTTAATATTATTATTATTGTTTAATTATTTGTTACGGTCGTGAGCCATTAAACGGGCACTAATAGTGAGCTGTGCTTCCTATATAGTGTGCGTATACGAAGATGCAAAATACGCGTACCGCGTATAGAATTCTGGTCCAAGCATTTCGTTGCGCCTTATCATGTTTTCCCAGCTTCGATATAACAACCGAGTCAGCAGAGCGCGCTCGTCTTTTGCCATACAACGATATACAACGAGGACGTGTTATCGTGGCACGAAATTCGATACGAGGCACAAAAAGCCTCGAATATTTCGATCGTCCGTACGAGACTTTATCGTTCTTATTAACATTTGTTTTCTTTGATTTCATCAAATTTTCTCGGAAGCACCGACCGCAGTGCTTTTTCATGAAATCTCGATGCGCAGAAAAATATACGACGTTTTTATAGATGCAAGGGTATGCAACGAAAATTGTATATTGTAAAATATATACAGGGCCTTCAAAAAGTCCCGGATCGGTTGAATAACTTGAAACGTAAGCGTTGCTCAAAAAGATGGTTGAGACAAGAGTTGTGGGAAATTTCCCTGGCTATCGAACCGCGACCTCGGCCGTCATCTTGATCTTGACCTTCAACGTCATTTCAAGCTCCATTTTTTTAAAATATGAGGTATTCTACGGGAAATCGACCATCAGACTGCCGCCCCCTCTTCAATTTGGCCAACATTTTTTCCCTCATAGTACTTAATTAAAAGAGCAAGTCATGAAATTTTTAGATTTTCTTTTTTTTTGAAAATTAAAAAAAAATCAATTGCAAATAACTCCAGAACAAGACATTTTTAGTAATGTTATAAGTGCGTCAAATTATGCGTCCTGAACTGGTTTTTGAGAAAAGAATAGCGAATGAATTATTTACAAATTTCTGGACGTTTTTTTTTGGATAAAATAAAAAAACATCAAGTATGAAGTTAACGATTACAATTTTTTTTCCGAATTCCTCTTGCGATTTCGAAAAAATCTAGACTAATTTTATTGTGGAATCTCGATATTTACTATTTTTTGCAATATTTTGAAAATTATGGGGAAATCGAAATTTCAATGAACGTCAATCAATATGGTAAGAGAGTGAGATAGAAATCATTTATTCTTGACAATAATAATGTTATCCGCGAATTTATGGTTTTAAGATTTTGAAAGATTCAAAATTGTCTGAAGATGAAAATTTGTTTCGATTGAGATCTTCATTATTCCCGGGGATCATGCAATGTATTTGTTGCGTTCCTTGTATCCTTTTGGTTTGTTTGAATCGTGATTCCAAACGTATTTGTAAAATTGTTGATATTTGGTAAATTGTTGGGTTTCGATGCTCATTCGAACTGGCGAATAAATGCGGGCGCCCAGTAGGTGTTGCTCAAAATGGCGAAGAGGCTACCGCTGGCAAGCCACATTTTCAAGCACGTCAATTTTCATATGCACAGGTTCAGTAATGCATTCATAATAAAGCAAATAAAAGAAGGTGGATATGCATGGTCGAGTATGATATAACAATTGGAGTATGAATAATGAAAATCTTGTGAACATTTTTTCATCATCAGAAAAATTTGAATCATTCCACATCTTGAACCAAAAATTGAATAAAAACACGAATACAATTATTATTGTCAAAAATAAATGGTTGTTATCTCAATCTCTTACTATATTGATTGACTTTCATTGAAATTTCGATGTTGCCATAATTTTCAAAGTATTGAATAAAATAGTAAATATCGAGAGTCTACGGTGAAAGTAGTCTAGATTTTTTAGAAATCGCAAGAGGAATTCGGAAGAAATTGAAAAAAACCGCAACCTCATACTTGATGTTTTTTAATTTTATCCAAAAAAACATTGAGGAATTTGTAAATAATTTTATCGTTATGCTTTTCTGAAAAAGAAGTTCAGGACGCACAATTTGACACACTTATAGCATTACTAAAAATGTCTTGTTCTGGAGTTATTTGCATTTGAATATTTTTTTTTCGGAATTTTCAAAAGTTTTCAACTAAAAAAAAATGGCGATAAAATCTAAACATTTCATGACTACCTCTTTTCATTAAGTACTATGAGGGAATTTTTTTATCAAAATCGAAGAGGGGTCGGCCATCTGATGGCCGACCTCCGACCCGAATTTAGACATATATACCTATATATGGGGCATTTCACGCCAAATCGACCTACTTGGAATTTTGGCATCTCCGATTTTTTGGATTTTGCCTTTCTTTTAGTCCTGGTTGAGACTCGTCTCTACGATTTTTTCAATTTTTTTTTATCAAGCCATTCACGCGATATAAATTTCTGAAAAAATTCGGTGTTTGAAAAATGGCTCTTTGGAAATGCTCATAACTCCGCGAATAATCGACCAAATGGGACTTTCTTTTTTTCAAACTTTTCGGTTTTCCACGTTTTTTTCATAAAAAATATTGATTTTAACAATGATCGTCTATTTCGATTTAAACATTTTTTTTTTGTGAAAACTTGTTAATTTGAACAATTTTAAGCCCAGTTTTAGAATGGGCAAACGATGGAATCTTTCTTTTTTTCGAATTCTTAATTTTCATGTTTTAGTCATCGGTGTTTAAAAATATCTGAAAAAAATTCTAACACTCAGGAGCTACTGTAAATAATTATCATAGTAACACCTAGTGATTATTGATTATTTTACAGAGTGATTTAAGGAAAAATATATAGATAAAATAAGGTAGGTACTTGTTAATAATATATTATTAACAAGTACCTACCTATATATATATATATATAAGGTACTTATTAATAAGTACCTTTCGTGATTACCGCACAAAAAATGATAGGTGAAAAGTCGAAAAAACGTGAAATTTCAGATTTTTCGGCATCCCGCCCATTAGATGCGAACCATCGAAAGAATTACCATGATTTTCTTCATATGCGAGAAATTTCCGATAAAAATAAGCATTTGTACAATCATTTTTGAGAAAAAAATGTTTCCCCTCCCACGAGACTCTTTTTTGCGAGCCCTTTGGTTCGATAAATCGCGATTTTCGAGCTTTCGCTACGACCACAAAAATTGAGCTAGCCGGATGTTCCTTAACTCATTCTTCCCGTCTTGACGAGCTCTTCAAAAAGTTACTCGTGCAATTTTCTGTTGGACGACCGGGAACATCGCGAAAAGTTGATTTTCGACGTTTTGCGATACCCATCGAAATTGGCGTGAATTTTAATCGTTATTCCCGCCCTAACACCCTATGTCAATCTTAAATTTCCCGTATAACGAGAAAATCATGGTCATTCATTGGATGGTTCGAATTTAATGGGCGAAATCCCGAAAAAAACTGTGTAACGGTTTTTCGACTTTTCACCTATTATTTTTTGTGGGTTAAGCACGGAAGGTACTTATTACAATATGGTACTTACTTATTATTAATAATCACCTTATATTGACTATATCTCCTTCTTTAAATCGTTCTGCACAATAATCAATAATCGCTAGGTGTTATCACTAGGAAAATTATTTACAGTAGCTCCTGAGTATAAAAAATTGTTTCCGATATTTTTCAACACGGATAACTAAAACATGAAAATTACAAATTTGAAAACGAAATAGATTCCGTCGTTTGGCCATTCTAAAACTAGACATAAAATTGTTCAAATTAACAACAGCTTTTTACAACAAAATTTAAAAAACATCGAAATAGACGATCATTGATAAAAACAATCATTTATTCTTAAAATTAAAAAATCTCATATCAATATCGGTTAAACATTTTTTTCGGAATTTAAAAAAAAAGACCATTTCATAAAAGGCACTTTTCAAAAACCTATATTTTTCAGAAATTTATATCTCGTGAATGGCTTGATAAAAACAATTGAAAAAAATTATAGAGGTGACTTTCACGCAGGACTAAAAGAAAAAAAAATACAAAAAAATCGGAGAACCAAAAATTCCAAGTAGGCCGATGTGGCGTGGACTGCCCCATATATATATTTTTTAGAGATACCGAGTACAGCATGGAATGATATTAATCGAAGGGGAAAAAGAGTTGTTTTTCATCACCGTGTCGTTTTCCTCCTTCGTGGAAAACGCTTCGAGCGGAGCGGAGGATCGATGTAACACGGGATATTTCTTTTTCACGAGTAAATCGTTCGAAAATTTACGTCTGTTGAATATTTAAGTTCGTTGCATCGTCGTATACGAAATCATTAGAAGGAATTTTTCGACAGAATAATCGAGAAAAACCGCGTCGTTAAATAAGCATTTTTTCTTAATTTTGGTTTCCTCGTCGAGGGAGCTTTGTAAATTAGCGAAAATCACGGGAAAGCAGTGTGGACGTTCCAATTTGCATCTCTTTGCTCCAATTTTTCAACGAGATAGTCCGTGGCTTGTTTGCGTTGAAACGTTTCACTCGCCTCGACAGAGAAGGCCAAGTTCCGGTGAAACAAAATCTGAGGTTTTCATACTCGACTATTTAAAATTTTCCAAAATTTTCCGAAACGAATTATATTTCGAAAATGTATTCATAAAACTTGAAATTTTATAAAATCCGAATCTCACATATATTTGCATCGAACAAATTTCACGACGATAGTTTCCAGCACGAGCAACAGTAATACTAATTGCAATAATAACAACGCGACTATAATAAAATCAATAATAATATCGATAAAATTGATAATAATAATAAAATATATGATAAAAAATATTATGAAATAATATTTAGTTATGAAAACGCATGAAAAATTTTTATTTTCTCTCGCCGACGATCATTCAGAATTATTTTCAGGTCAATCATTTAAAATTAATTCTTTTTTCTTGTAAATTTGAAGGACGCTCGTGTACAGTTTTCTCTCGCGATAAGACGGTAATACGTAACAGTCCATCCGTTGTAAACTTCTCGTCGGAGCAAGAACTTCACGCCCCGGAATGCAATAACAACTTGTACAAGTTTTCGCGGGATTCCTATCCACGTAAAAACCCACCGGGCTCGCACTACCGAATGATATACGCGGAAGAGTCGAGAGAAATTTTATACCACGGTGAAAAAGTTTTTCCTTTTTTTTTCTTCGACCAATGAATATTTGACGACTTACACGTTGTATCGTCGCAACGGATCGGACGGACTTGTTCACGGGCCGATCATGCGATAGAAATTGATCGCCGATACGTTCGCTCGGAAAGAATCACGAGCTTCTTGAGATTTTCTTTCGACGTTTGTTTGTCTGTTTTCTTTTAAGTAATCTTTTTGCGATCGTATATATTTGTGATTTTATCATCATTTGAAAATGAAGAATCAAAATTCAAGGCTTTCGTAAACTTACTTTAAAGATTTATTCCGTTACGCGTTGGGGAAAAAACATGTATTTACGTTTTTATTTCTTTTTAATTTCTCGAGGGTTCGATGGAACCCTCGGCATATTTTATTGCCGAAGGAAATTCATCGAATTCCACCAGGTCAATGAATAATAAATCGAGGAGAACAAAAACATATTTATACATTGGCCCCGTCGGCGAACGTTTTTCTCATCGTGTTGACCTCCGCGTGGAATTATACCCAGATGTTCCCAACGATCGGTGTGAGGAATATCGAGAATTTTGGGGCAACAAAAATACAATGGTTCAACAAAACAATAATAATAATAAATAAAATGCCGAAGTCCAAAAGTCGTGCGATCCGAAACCGGATAAACTCGGGCAAATTTACGATTGACCTCTCTTCGAGTGCGGGAAATGGTCCCGAATCCATAAATTGTATTTTATGGCAACAATTTAAAGATTTTTTCTTCACTGTTGTATGGAACGGTAGATCGTTCGATTCGACGAAATTAAAGTTGAAACGAGGCTGAGTGAGGCGTGGGAGGTGGGAGCGGGGATCGAAAAATCCGTCTCACTAATAAAACGAAAGTGATCGTTTGTAAAACTTCGTAAATCAAAAGTAACGTTATATTATCGGGGTATCGAAGACAAATTCGAGAAAAAACAAAATGTTGGTGAATAGATTCTCGTAGTGTCATTTTCCTTTGCGAAGTCTCAAATTTAACAGGAGATAATTTATAATTCACAAGTTATCATCACAGATTTTTCGGGAACACTTTTTAGATGGCGTCGATGATAAATTTTCCGATAACAATTTGACGAAGAAAAATTCATTGGGTTTTCGCAGTCTTATATCTCGCTCGGAAAATTTTGACACTTTTGGAAAATTAGATGACGTTAGGACGTAAATATTCACCAAAATGTTCATGTTTTATCGAAGTTTATGTCGATTAGATGAAACGAAGTTTTCACTTTTATCGAATTTTCGTTTTGATTGAGATAAATTTTTTTTTTTTGCATAAACACTTTTTAGGTTCAAAACGAAACAATTATTGTTTTTTATTGATCGATCAGATGTTTCCAGTAATTGAAAGTACGAGCGCAATTCCTCACTCGTTTTTTCCTAAGATGTTTCGAGTTTCTCGAATATTTCAATCGACGCGACGTAAACATGTCGGCATTTTTTGTTGTTGCGAAAACAAAGTTACTTCCGTGAGAAAGTCAAAGAAATTTAATAGGCTCAATAACTAGGTCAATTTAGCGCGAATTTAGCTCATGTAGATGAGTATTTGATTGGATCATTGAAAATACTATGCCGCATATGAGAACAAGTGGGTAGTACAAGGGAAGTGATACTACTCATCGTTATCGACATCGGCCGGGTTCTCGTGCAAAGCCTTCATGAATATTATCGTTTCGCGAGATGTAGGCTGCATTTATATGCTGCGGGCGTTAATAGGCTACCGAGAACAAACGAGCCATCGTCGACTCTTTATTTTTCCCTCTCCGTTGAAGCTTTTCTACCTAACATGCATAATGGCCAATACATATCGAGTTGATCGTTATATTACCACTCTTTTATCATGAATATTGCCGTTACATTCTTGGAAAAATTGTTATATTTTATTTGCGTTCGAAAAACGTTCATCAGAAATTAACGTCACGAATGAATAAAAGATTTTTTATGAAATGTCCCTTCGCTATACATAAATTGCTCTATCATTTGTTTCACAATTCAGGGTAGACTTGGAGCAGATTTACGTTTTACTATTTAAATGTTTTTTCTTTCATTTAATTATTTAGTGTCTAGAGCGAATTATTCAATTATCAATTCAGAGAAGTTAACCATTCGAATAAAGTAGCATTAACCATAATTTTCCTAGCATTTTCACTGGTAGATTGTTAAAAGTCAATAACGATGATATTATATTCATGTTCTATTAGAAATCGACGGTTTTATAAGCATACCACTTGATTCTGACACCCGAAGCTCGATATTCGCCTGAAAGTATGAATATTAGAGGGGTAAATCGTCTTTTTTTCATCATGAATTTATAGATAAATTGTTGCAGAAACTTTTCCGAGAAACGCAATTATAGAGTAGTTTCGAGTATTTTGGCCTCGTTGGCAAATATTGCTTATTGCTATTTCTCCGAAACTAATCAACATTAGCATTAAGCATACACCTGCCATGTTCAGTGCCCATGTTCTAAGCTATAGGCTCACGAAGAATGCTCGGGAGTGGAAATTGAAATTTGTTCTGTGAATTTTGCTCCGAAAAATAACGTGCAATTTATTGTTTGTATTGTTTGCTCTGGTGGGCCCACGGAATTCATGGCCAATATGTCCCTAGGCCACAATATCCAACCATGATTTCAATGATTGTTCAATTTTACTAAATCTTCTATTTTCAGTTATTCTTTGAAGCTATATTGCCTTAAGCTTTTAATGATTGAATAATGCTAATTTCAACGACTGACATAAATAATAAAGACTGATTGATTTCATATACTTCGAGTTTCATTTCCAAAATGGCTTATGGTGTGCCATAATACTCAAAACTTCTCTAATATCCTTGTTCCTGTTTTTTTACCAATTTCCTGGTCGAAACGTGAAAATACGCAATTTGTTTCAACTACACAGTGGTAGTGTGCTGAAAATCTGGAAAAACGATAACATATTGGCGTTTTGCGACAAATATCTGATCTCATGCGCGCTTGATGAGAGTAGTTTGGATAAATTAACATTTCGAACCAGCTACCATCCCAAAATTCCGAAAGTTTATACACACTTCAATATTTGTTGAGGTCTTGATTAATCTAGGGTGACCAATAATACTTGATAGCATTTTCCATCCTGTTTGGTTATAAAGCAATAATGATTATGCCATTCAGCAGTTCATCGAGGTTATTCGAAAACCGCGATTATTTTGATCCACTGTAATTTAATATAGAACCCGACCTGTAACAAGTTGAATATTTCTCGATGCATATATGTTTTATGGGAAAATCGTTGATTCGCGAAGAATTTAACATATTCTATAGCTCTAAAAGTTAACGTTCATAGGTGGTAGTATTAGCTCTGATCACTCGGGTCAAAACGTGCCCGGGAAATCACGGCATGCTAATTGATCATAGTCGTGTATACCCAACATTATTTTGATCATTAAAGGTTCATTTCTAATAAACGATTTTAGTTATTTCTCGTCGTTTGTCCAACGACATTCTGGCACAAATTTCGAGCTAAGAGTACGCCCTAATTTTCTTTTTGATCCCTCAAAGGGTAAAGTCTCAAGAAGGGGAAATGTTCATATAATAAAGACCACACAAATATGACACTTATAGATGTATATAAATATGTGTATGAGTGTAGGTGGTACACTGAACGGAATGTACGTACTAGCGAAGTAGGTAGTTTATACGTTCGAGGAAGAAATTACGGAAAAGAAAAGACTGGCAAGGCAGGCAGAGGGTAAAATTGGCGCTGAGCCAACTAATTGCGAGGTCTGGAGGGCTAGCCAGGCTCGCATACGTCTTCGCCAGTGTACCTACCCGCGGTCCATTACTACCACGTACATACCTTTACCTATATCTAAGGCAAAAGGCCAGACGTTCGTCCCTCGAACTGTTGGTTCTATCGCTGAAGATGTGCGCCCCATCGGAGACTTTAGCGCGTTAGATGTCGATCCTGCAATTGATTGAAATCCCATCGGCCTTAGATGGACGATGACAGATTAAATGTAACAAAAACCTGGTAAACATCTATAATTCGCAGATCGAAATTGATTACTTACGGAATAAACGATTATTATAAATTATTTCGAAAGAGATCTACGTTATTTTTTCCCCAATAACTATTCACTGTCATTCCGTATGGCAATTCAGATTTTTTTTTCGCCGCGTATCAATAACATAGGCATTATGGTTAAAATATAGCGTATAAGAAGAATCATAACCGAATGCGCGGGTAAAACTCAAAAGTACAATTGATTTTCGCACGAGGGCGCTGTAGTTCAATTCGCTTCTGCACGAGGGCGCTCTAGTTCAATTCGTTTCTGCACGAAAGCATTATAGTACAATACGTTTCCGCATAGCGGCGCAGTAGTACATTCGCGTGTCACTCGAGGGTGCTGCAGTGGAATTTGGGTCTTCAGGGGTCGCGTCGTGCTTTAATACGTTTAGTGCAGTTCGGTCGACGACAGTGTAGTCCAACTTTGCGCACAATGACGCCGTTTTCAAGGTACGTGAGATTAACAACAACGGTGAACCGTGACAAAATGATAAAATCGGTTTTACGCGACCAATATTTTCCGACGAGTTGAAAACGCGACGCGTGTAGATCCATTATGGATTATTATTGATCGCATACATAGACCAGAAGCCACGAGAGATTTTGCAAGTAAGCAGGAGAGAGGATGTGGTTGATATCCACTGGTTCGTAAGCGTGGCCCCGGATTCCTGGACCGGTTAGGTAGGCAGCAGCCGCCGGGGAGTCAGTTTCCCCCCTGTTCACTCCTGGCTACCATCCCCTCCTTAACCCCGTCGCCACTTGCTGTTCCTTCAGTCCTTCACGGGCTGGTGTACGACCGCTGCGGCACTGGCGGCAATCTCATTCGTTCTCTCCCTCCTTCAACTCTGTCTCTGTCTGTCTGTCTGTCTCTGTCTCTGTCTCTTTCTCTCTCTCTCCCTCTTTCTCACCTGTGCTTCTGTATTCTTTTTCTCTCACTCGAACTACGACCGCACCACTTGGACGATCGTCACCGTCCTCTCGAGCTCTCGCTACAGGTACTCTCGTGGCAGGTCCCTCTTCTTCCCCACTCCTGCTCACTCCCTCTCTCTCTCTCTCTCTTTGAGCCTTACTAAGTCACGTTATCGGCATCTTTATCGCTCTTACGAGATCTCTATACGTTTCGTGTATATATATATCTCGAATCCCTTTTGTCGTCTCCCCTTCGGCCGTTACCACTCTACGATGAAATCAAGAGGGAGGAAGGGGGAGAGACCGAGAGAGAGCAGAAGGGAGCCGCGAGGGAGAGCAAAAGCAAAGAGTGTGGCGATGCTCGCTCGTATCTGTTTACCTGAAGCCACACGACAGGTGCCAGTGGTGAGACCAACGAAATAATGACTATCGGTATTTATAGACGTTAGGCTGAGAATCGAGACTATATCTCTACTCATGAACACTTGTATACGCTTGTATTCGAATATATATGTTGATGTTGAGTTTTATTTTGGTTGTGTCTCGAAGACGGGAAATATTGTACGGTAATATGTGTCTGAAATTCTTTGGACGTCATACATATTAATTAAACAAAATTCTAATGGTAGCATTATTGAATCGTAGACTGCTGTGCGGCTTATAATTAAGATTGACTGGTTAGGGTTATCTGCGAATTTCAATAAGGCGCTCGTAGTAATTATAGCGTCAATTTTACTTCATGGCCTCGGCCATCATCGAGGCACGTCCGTCAATTTGAGAGACATCCATAATATATAGAATCGTGCATTATCCAAGTGGAAAATTTGTAATGTTACAGCTAGCCCTCGGTTTCTGCCAATATCGTTTTGAGCAGCAATGTTACAGGATATGTTCGATACGAGAACGAGAAAGATAGCTGTGATATGCCATTTTCCAATTCAGGGTCACGCCTTAAGCGAATTGAAGAAAATGTAGCTTAGCCGATTTTTGCAATAATTCTCTGTTAGCTAAGTTAAATTGCCATTCCATCAGTTGCGTCGCACTGGAGAATTTACGAATCCCGTTTTCGAAGTGGTCGGGGAGTATCGTGCTTCCTCCGAAGTCGCGGTGAAAGGTCCTCTCCACCCATGCAATGCATGAGTGGAGATGAGAGATAGTTGTAAAATAAAATCGAATAGACCCTAATGGTTCGTTTCTGTTTTCAACGACAACCATTTCTGAGGATGATTTGGCTAAAACTTGGAGAGGTTATGTAAGCATTTTAATTTGCTTCGCTCGGTCGCACCGCCGCGGTTGCAAGAATTGGCCGCGAGATGTCACACCTCGTCACGTATGCGCCTTTTAAATGCGTTCCTCCTCGTATTACTTTCTATTTAAATACTTTTTAATTGATTTCGCGAGGTTTACCGATTTTTTTTTGCCCGAATAAAATAAAAGAAATCACTTTCCATTTTTATAATCTGCAGAGTGCACATGTGCACGTAACGGTTGAAATGAGATCGTCTATGAATATCGGACAACTTGTTCGTACCAACTGCTACCGTACAGTCGAGTACGAGAAATAATAATCTCGAGAGCATCGGATGAGAAACTTCCAACAGCAAAAAGCGGCGAGGGTAAATTAAAAAAAAAGTAAAAAAATAATAATAATAAAGATACCAGTGGGATGAAAGAAAATTCAGGAAAGTTCTGGATTTTACGGCAAAAGCTATTCCCGTTTTTCCTGTTATATCACCGCGTATTAATGCACTATGTTGTACATTATAATGCGAGAATCCGCGTGCAGAGGTTATACGTGTAGTAAAGGGAAGGAGCACGAGAATCTTTGCGGTTTCGTGTGCCCAAGCCGCAAGCATACCTGTTTTCGTGAAAGCCGCTGGGAAAGAGAACGAGAGAGGAGATGGAGGTGGGGTTCCTGAATCGCCAGGCTGAAACTCTCGAGATTCAACCGCACCGTGCTATATATACTACCACACCTGCACCGAGAGAAGAAGATGAGATGGAAACCCTTCTCGCTTTACCATCGTACCTACATACCCTACCGTGATACCTATATATATATATATATATATGTAGGGCCACCCTTTCTCGGCCAACTCGGGTTGGGCGTCGATGCCTTATTTACTTAATAACACGAAGACGAGGCTGGTTCAACGGGGGCCGGTGTAATTTCGTATACAAGAGAGTCGAGTATAACAGGCACAAAGGACGCCCGGCCAACCTTTCTCAAATCTCTCGATCTCTGACGCCTCGACCTTCAGCAAGGTTCCCGTTTAACGTTTGTCACAGACTGAGGCCCTTTTTTCTTCTTTTTAATTCTTTTTCTTCGTTTTCTTTTCTCGTTCCTCTTCACACGAATCCCCGCTTCATCCTGATTATAGTCGAGAACCCCTCCGGCGACGACATGACCCAAACACGGTCGTCGTGGCTTCTTTGACCGAGAGATTCGTCCTGTTCCACGACTTGTCACGTAATATTTAAAAAATTCGTTATCACAATCTTGACACGATGAGAATGACGATATTATGAGTGTATTCGATGTGTCATTGATGGCGAAAGACTCGGAATGAAAATAGGGAAACAGTACAATTTGATAAAATGTTGTCAAAGTGAATATCAGTAATGCTTATCATCTGACCCATTTCCGTTGAAAGTTCCCACTGTATAATTAAAAACTGTTGAAACGACCATTAATCTCTGTATGAATAATTAAAAATCCTGCTAAATCCGAGTAATGGCATCTAATAAACGGCTATAATGCTTTTTTTCCACGACCTAACTAGTGTCGGGACAAATTGTATCCAGATAAATATGCTTAAATTATTTATCACCCTCGCCATTATAATTTCTCTGTCCTACAAAAAAAAACTTTTCAACTCACTCTTCCGACTCAATTTTTCCGCGTTTAATTGCGATGGCCGAGATAGAACATTTAATGAGTTCGACTCAATGTGAATCCCCGGCCATGATGACAAAAAATGATTAATGAGTTATAAGCTCGAATAACAAAGCCATATTATAGGATAATTAGTTGAATCCTGAGAGAGAGAGATAAAGAGAGGGAGAAGTTCGGAAAAAATTACTTCTTGGCATAATTTTTGTTTTTATAATGCAAGTATTGGAAGTTTCACGTAAAAGTCATTTATCTCATTTCTCACTAATGCCAGAAAGGTCTATTAAAATATTCGCTGCCAAGAAATTTGGCATAGAACATTGCAGCGACCGTTCCCTCAAAGAAACTTAAATCGGATTTTATTGGCCGCAAGCTTAACGTTTTGTTCGTCGTCGTAGCTGGTGAACTCACGCTCTCTCCCTCTCTCTCTCTTTCTCTTTCTCTCTGCCGCGCTCAGATTATATGTATTATAACCCCCGGTGTGGTCTATCATGGGACGAACTTTTTCGACGTATAGTGTAGTTAAATGAAGCAAGTTAGCTTTGAAGAAGTAATTGGAAGGGAGATTGTACGACCAACGCTGGTCGGTACGCTACTCCAGCTATTCAACATCTCATTTCTGCAAGGGGCGTGGTAGCAAGGGGGTTGCTAAAAAGGGGCGTAGGAGGGGGCAATAGACAATTTAAATTGCCCAAACTTTTCACACCGTTTCACTTACTTTATGTACTCTTGACTCGTACAAAGTATGCATGGATCTTCAATTCTATCTTAGTTAGTAACGTATAAAAACCTTCTCTCCTAATGAATGTTGAGCGAGAGGCTATGTGAAATTTGAATAATACTTGCGCAAAGTGTATTAATGAATTTTCGAAAAGATAATCATTCTCTTTATTCGTTTTATCACGGTATCGGCAGGTTTTAGTAATTTATTCGGTTATTACAATTATTATTACGAACGGTCGATTTCTTATAAAAAACAAACTAAGAATCATTCAGCTGATTTATTTGTAGTAGTAAAAAATATAAAGTGGTTATTTCACACCGCATTTCCTATTTTGACTAACAAAATATCATAGAATTTGTTTTTGAACAGATTCTGAATCGATGGTTACCTCATTATCGTCAGTGACACTATGTTAAGTTGTCTTTGCGTGTTACGAACAAAAAATTGTTTAATTGAAAAATCACGCGTTTCTATCACCTATGGCGACTTTTTTTCCTCTCAGTGCGAAGATACCTACGTAGATATGGACATACTGACGATACTAAATATTAAAGAAGTTGTTTGGGGTCATTTTTTATTGTCTGTTTTTAGGGCACTGTAACAAAAGAAAAAAGAAATCTGTCCTCCATTCCAATAAAACCATTCAAAAGCTTAACCTTCATTATCGGTCTTTTTAAATCTCTGTAACCTCGTTTCTTCGGAAAATATTAAATTTCGAAGCACAAAATTTGATTCGAGTAGCCATAACTCGGTGAAAAAAAAATTGTACTGCGGCCATCAAAAAATAAATTTGTAGCCAAATCGTCGTACTTTACAAATAAAAATGTTCATAAACGTACTAACCAAAGGTAGGTGAAGAGATTTTTTTTCCCATTACTTTTTGACATGTAATTTTGTTATATATGAATGAAAAAAAGCTCTCGAAGCATGTGAAATGCGAACACAACGAAAGTTACGTGCTGTCAAATATTGACAATTTTATTGGACGAAAAAAAGTCCTTCAATTTTTTCGTGCAGTATATACATATATATTTCGGAGTAAATTTTCTATCAACTTTAGAGGTCGCGTCTCGTCGATACTTTTTTTTTCCATGGAGAATCCATCAACGGCCAATATTCCTCATCGTGAGAAACGTGTGCGGTTCGAGCTCCGAGAATCGAGCTCTCGAGATCGGATGGGAATATGTGACGAGGCGCTCTCAATTCCTAATAGCACTCGATTCTTGACTTCACTATTTCTGACGTGATGATTCTAATTTAACATTTGAATAGGTAGTACGCGAAAAAATAACCGCAATGGTAACACTAATAATAATAATAATAATAATAACAACAACGCCAATACCAATAACAATAATAATGACATTAATAATAATGATAGTAATAAGATTAATAATAACATCAACAACAATAACAACAATAATTTCATACTCGTTTTAAAAATTGTTTACGAAGCAAAACAAAAATCGTCAGTTATCACTCTTTTGTAATTTCTATCAACAATCATGGTACATTGTTTTTTATGTTTATAATTTTTCCATTCGACCTTACGATATTTTGATGATAATTTTCATGATCACAATGTCATATAACTAATATTCCAGATTAGAGGCCTCGACTACCCGTGACAACGACAATCTACAATGATGGCGTAATCATCGAACTGTTGTTTTTGATGGGTACAGTGAGTCGTTGCCGGAAATTCTTAAATTAATGAATACTGACGATGTTGCAGACTGTCGTGCAATTAATCGATTTTGCGTAGTTCACGAGACCAAATATTGTATGCGATAAAGAATTCAATGGTATTTTCGCCGCAGGCTTTTGGCCGAACGGTATGTGAATATGCATGTTAGTCCGTGAGCGGGAGTCCCCTCGATCAATATCAGGCTGGAAGAGATGGGAGAAGCGTAGGAGCCGCTGCTTTACGTACACACGAACACATACCGGCAAATCTTCGGACCTAGAAATGGAAAATCCTTCATTTGCGTTTCCCACCCGAAATATTAATAACACTAGTTTCTTTTTTCGTTTTCGATCATTCGTTGTCGATGTAACTTTCATTCGTTATTTTAATTTTTCATAATGGTAGGAGAGAAAGGAAATGTTCGTTATCACGAATGAAACATTCGTGGAGCTTGCTAAATAATTTTGTTGACTCAATAATCTCGAGGTTGTGTTAACTCCCGACTTTTTTGTTTAATACCGATAGTTTTTACCTCCCGTCCATGAGACCCAATTCTAGAGATGGTAATTAATGGAAGAATAGTAAATTCTTTTCCTTCTCGCGGATACAATTTTTCTCATTTTAAATGGGTCTCGTGAGCAACGGAAGAAAAAAACATGTAGCGGAATTTGTTGTGCCGGGAGTTATGTATAGGAAACGAATCGGTAAAAGTTAATCAGTTTCCGATTTAATAATACTGCGAAACAATCGAATATATCGAAAAATGTTAACAATTCACCATTTTTTAAAGAGTTTTTTAAATATCAAATTCCTTCGGGCTTGGTTGATACGTTATTGCAAGATCAATAACATCGAGCGCCGAATGTAATAATGCCAAAGAGTTATTAACAAAAACATATAAAAGAACTTTGATTCTTGCAATTTGTGTAATAAAAATGCAAATGTATGACAATTGACAATCTCAATTATGAAAATCTTTATTGTTCTATTAATATTCATAAGTTGAGACTTAAAATCGTGTTTACTTTTTACAGAAAGGAGATTCGTCCTAAACGAATTGAGAAATCATTATTTCTACGCTGGAAAACATGGATCCATCCATTAAGCTTAATTAAAAATAATTTATCCGTCCGGACAATTCCATGCCCGAAATGAAGTCGATAGCGCGAAAATATTGAAAGCATCAAAGGCGTGGTGCAAAAAACATACAAAAAAATATACGATTTTCCCTCAGCGCCGAGCACTAAAAAATGTATTCGAATAATCTTGTAAATAAATAAAAAGCTCGAGTCTGGTATTCTTTTTATATTTTTCGTGTCCAAACGCTGTCTGGACATCATTAATTATTGATTCGGTACAACACGGGAGAATGTCGTGCGTGACCGAAGCCGAGAGACGACTCTTCGTACATGAAGAAATAAACGCGTTTCTGTAATAAAGACCTTCTCGTTTGGGCTCACGTTGTTAAAAGAGTCAAGAAGATGTAGCGCCGATTAGATTCTAACGAGAGATTAGGTATAATGCACGTTGCTATGGCGCTTTCGTTGATTAACTCTCCCTGGTGTATCGCGTCTCGACGGTGTAGCTCGATCTCTTGGTCCAACCTCTGGAAAAGACTCGAGGCTTTTGAGGATAGGAAAAGGAGAGTCGAACGCGAAGCGCCAACCCGGGAACGAGGCAAAGTAAGAGAGAGAGAGAGAGAGAGAGAGAGAGAGAGAGAGAGAGAGAGAGAGAGAGAGAGTGAGAGAGAGAGAGGGGGTTCCAGAAGAAGAGCTTGTTTCCGTCTCGGTACCCGGAGGACTTACCTCCGGGCGCGTACTGCCAGCGATGATATCTTTTAAGTAAACGTTTACCCTCTCATAGAGGTTGGGCTCGGGAAGCAGAGACGTTGAATGCCCCAATATGCATACTGATATACATGTCGTATAGATATGGGTCGTTTCGAGCCAAATCGACATCCATTCTTATTTTCTCCCTTTGTATTTTCTTTCTTCGTGAATAATAATAATAACCGTAACAATAACGATAACGTCGATAACAATAATAACATCGCATACGATAAAGCCTTATCCGACAAAAAAATGCAAATTGCTTAATTAACAAATGAAATAAGACTCGTACCGATCGAACAAAGCGTATGATAAATTGGCGGCTTGGAAACATTAATTTAATTACGTATGGAAATTGCGCGTACAATCTACCGTAAAGCATGATATAATACGTAAACGAAAGTCATGGGCATGACAATAATCGTCGTCGTTATTGTATACAAATTATCGTTGGCAGATTATTATTGTGTTGAATGAATCGATTCGTGTAATCGGAATAATTAAATCGATATAATTAATGAATAATTCGCAATATATACTCAATCATTATATTATTATTATTATTATTTGGATCTGACGATCTCCATTACAAAGTTACCGATATGCTCATTGCTACGTTGTAGCCCAAGCTACCAAATATGTTTAACAACAATAATAGGTTTTTTTTTCATTTTTTATAAAAGAGATAAATATACGTTGAAAATGAACAACAAGTATTAAAAAAAGTGGCGAATCTAAGAGTGAGTTTAGTTTGACGTGAAACGCCCTCTATATATGTAACTGCTTTACTCGCATATAGGCAAGACCTTTGGCTGCCGTGAGTGGTAGCTGCGAGCTTGTAACCTACTAACGAAGAGCCAACTATGAAAAGGCGGCTCCTCCCGCTCGACTGTGTAGCATTCTCGGCGTAATCCGTCCCGGCCCACTCCGATTGAGGAAGGAGCTCGCAACACCTTATACTCTACCTCAAACTACTACTCTATCGTGGGCACATAGAGTGGCTGGTGCAATGCTACGCGATTACCGTTATTCGTCGTGTGTGACGTTCTTTTTTTCTGCATTCGACTTTGGTTATAACGAGCTTGCCGCCTTACGACCGATGGCGCCATACAGGTGGCGCCCACCCGCGGACGAGTATTGTACTGCCGCTAGTTGTCCGAATCGGGCGTCAGGCCACGAGCTCCGGCGATAAATCCCTTCCTTCTCCTCCTCCTCCTCCTCCTCCTGTTCTTCAATACACAAGAAGGAAAAGAAGGACCTCACAATCGACAGGAAATAAATGTTTCGTTGACGATGATTTTTCAAATGGTTTAATTAATAAGCCAAGCCGCTTAACCTACGATCGATGTGACGCGAAGAAATATAGCGCGAGCTCGATTGATCAGTTTAATGTAATGTCGAAATAGTGCTTATATTAAAACGTACAACATTGAACTGTAGGTACTTATGGGAAATCATCTCGCTTGTCTTAGGACGGGAGCGATGTCGATTGCCCGTAAAAACGGTTGAGCTTACCGGTCTTTCGGCGTTCGTAGCGATAACGTAAAATGGCATCGAAGAAAAAGGTTCGACTCGATCGACACTCGCAGGCATACGTTGCGGTAACGGAAGGCGCTGGCTGACTTTTGCACGAACACACACGCGTACATCTATCTATAAATGTCTATAATATACATAAGCAACAATCCCTAATAATACTATATCGAGTACCATTAGACCATCGCTGGATGCTTCTGCCGATGGGACTATGCGTTCACCATTGAAGCATCGCAGACTCCAGGTTGTATCTGCTATACGGAGTATACTTTTCTCCGGATCCCTCCCTAGTTCTCCCTCGGTCGCTGTTCATTCCCCTCGAGGCAGAGGGGAATGAAAGAGAGAGGCTCCTTCTTCGCGCCGGATAATACGGCCTCGTCCGATCATCCTCTTCCCTTCCGTTTCTTTCATTCGTTCCATGAAACACCCGAGAGAGATGGAGAGGAATATAGAAAGAAAAATAAACAAAAAAGAAAGAAAGGAGCGACGGACTCACAGCCATTAATTTCGAAAAACGAGGAACAAAGGAGCATATACCTGCGGATAACTCCTTGTTCACCCGGCCGATATGTTTTCTTTTTTTCGATCCTTTTGCCTTCCACTCTCTTTCTCTCCCTTTTCTCTTACTACCGATCTTTTCACCGAGAGCGTTTCTCCCCCCACCATCGGACACGACGCGCGCGCCACCGTCTCGCTGACTCCATACACCTTGCTACGCTTGCCGCACACGGACACGGAGGGCGCTCGCCGAGAGCAACGTGGATGTGTGTGCTTGGGATCGGTCTGGAGTGGTCCACGAGAGGAGTCGCGCGACCGGTGCACTTTGCGAGACCGGTCGAGTGTAGGAGTGGGGAGGACGAGAGAGGGAATGGGGAACAGGAAAGCCGAAGAACCAGCAGAGATCTAGATAGTCCGAACGGCACACACACGGAGAGGCTTTGCATGCATCGCGAGGTCGTCGAGTCAACTTTACTGTAAATTACAGTTTTTCTTTTCTTGTTTCCCTTTTTTTTATAATCAGATTTACTACCGAGGCAATATTGGTGGAGTAGTCGTCGAAACGATTTTGATCGAAAAACTCAGCGACTTTTTCATTCGCTGGAAAAAAGAAGTAGCAACACCGAGAACCAAACGGAATCGGGAATAATGGACGAGGCGAAAAAGATGCTGTTCGTTTGACTAAACAATTTATACGCATTTCATTCGAAGAACATTAACTTAATCGTTGTTCGTATTAATTAACTTAAATAACTGTAGATTCATTTTGTTCGGCGAACGAAGCCACGAATTCTTGAAAAATTTGTGCGAATATGGTTTAAATCTTTAAATGTAACATATGACAAAAGATATCGAAGTTCAACTTAATTAAATGATTCTAAAATACCTATGTACAAGTGGATTCGATTGGAAGTTGGTTATGAATATTGCAAAATTGACAAAGGCTTTGAGAAGAAATTACATTCGTGTAAAATTCAAACGAAAATTAAATATAGCAAATTGAAAACTCGCACATAGCTCCGACTCGCTGGGCCATTGTTTCATTCGCGCTATCTTTCTTTGCAATACCCTCGTCATATTTTCAAAGCTTTTCAGCATAGGGAATTTCGTTCGATCTCTTCGTTCTCTTCATCATCGACCTGTCGACGTTACACTTTATATCACGTTACGCCTCCAAACGAACAAAAAATCAATGCATTCGTAAAATAATTATCGTGGCTTACGAACAATCTCGTATGTTTTTGAAACAAGATGTACGAGAAGAGATAGAAAAAGTATCAATAAATCCTGATATATTTCGGCGTGTATGCGTTCGAGGCAGAGGAACGATGGACCGTAGTATTGGATGTTGGGCGCGTATCTCGCGGGAGTGGGGGAAACGAGGCACTTGGTACAGAGGAAGCGAGCGAGCGCGGTGGACGCGAACCGACAGCAACCTGCTCCGCCTGCGGCGTTTCGCGCGTTTCTCTTTTCCTCTGCGGTAGCAAGGTTGAGCCTCTATCATGCCATGCTCGCGTCTCTCGTTGCCTGTTAGAGAAACCGTGCTCTTTTAGACCCGAGAGAGTAGTCTACAGAGATACGATCTTGAGTCTCTGTGTGTGTGTGCGCATATATATATATATATATATATATATATATACAAAATGTATGAGACACAAACACACACACATCCAGGCAGATATAAAGCCTATGTTGAATTGCCTCTGGAGCCGCGGCGTACACGCCGCGCCCAGCTTTACATTAATATTCCCGTCCGCAAAGCGTTCGGACGTTACTTAGACGTGGTCAGTGCTTATGGTTTTCCATCTCTTTCCTTCACGCTTCAGGTGTATAACGATCGTGATATATACACGTATATACATATGAATTTATATTTTAAATGAAATATATGGATTTTTAGGATGGCGATGAATACGCGCGTACTTGAGTGCACTATCGACGGTTTGCCATCGGTCCCATTATCGTTTTGCAAACGAAACATTACAAATTTATGTTTTTTTTCTTTTTTCATTGCGTACCTATTTGGACGTAAAAGGTTTGATGCGCCGCCATACGAACTGTTTCCGGTGGCGAATGGTGGTACCAAATTATCGTTTGTACTGTGAATTTTATATTACGTTATATAACCTCAATAAATCGAACGACAGCGCGTTAAAGAAAATTCGAAAGGTGTCATTTTAAAATATTACTTTTTTTTTTAATTACGATTCTAGCATTTTGGACTTTGTACATTTTTCAAATAAACTTCGTCGTTTATACTTGTAAGATACGATACTCTGAGGAAAACAAAAATAATTTTGAACTTAGCGTTTCGGAAATATTTTGATGATCTTCGGTAGAGCGCGGCTCGAAAATCGAAGCGTACTTTACATTTACCTGGAAGGCTTAATTACATTTTAGTTTGAGAATAGCATTGCAACTTAATTGAATAATTCTGAATAAATATCGATCCTCGAACACCAGCCATCATCTCATCAATCTTGGAACCTCCTTAGAACGGTTAAAAAATCACCAGAATCGAATTCAAAAGGAATTTTTAACAAATTTCGAATGAAAGTTGTTCGATAATAAAAAAAAAAAAATCGGCATAAAACTGGCCGTCAAATAAAATCAACCGGTAGAGTACGCCCTTAAGGCTTAAAATATTAAAGAAACCCAACTTACTGTCGACATAAAGGTTACATTAAATTGTACTTGTATACGTTACACAGGTGTGATCAAATATGCACACACACACATACACGTATACACATATACAAAGAATATCTATATATGTACATAAATAAGTTGCCAGATTGGAAGCTGAACCGTGCAGGATTCGTGGTGCATGTAGACCGGTTGCTGTAGTTTCTCGTTTCTTTTTTCAACGTTCCACCCTTCCCTCGCACCCTATATTTATTCTTTTTCCTCTCTTTTTGGCCCTCTCCCTCTCTCCTCTCTCCCGGTTAATATACGTCTCTCGTGGTTCGTTCTCGACTCTTCTCTCCTGTGTTTTCTCGGACTGCTTCTCGCGTGTTCCCTTCTACTCGTTTTACCGCAGGCCGAGCGAGCGAGAAGGCACATGTAGTTTACACGTACGTATCCTTGCCAATATATATATATATATATATATCGTTGCTAATGCGTGTACATGTATATTTCTTTTATTATCGTTCCATGAGTAGCTTTCCCTACTCTCCGGCTATAGTCGACCGCGTCTCGAAACTCGGCGGCATAGTCGTTGGCCACCGAGCACAATCTGGCCTGTCTATATTGGCATCCGCAGTACACGCTCCCGTAGCAAGATGTACGACCTCCCGGGACGGAAGAGTTTCGCAAACGTTTCGCGGAGCTCACCTTTTTCATCAATTTTGCCGAACAAATAATGTCGGTGATTTCGAGTTTTCGAAAATTGTCTGTTTTCAACGGGCTATTTAAACTTGAAAATTATACATTAATTATAATTTCAATTATTATTGTTATTTTACATCGAGATAAATTAATACAATTAAATTGACGACAAATTCCAGGAAACAGATAAATTAAGATAATCGAAGTGACTGAATTGTTGTGTAATCGAAATAAAATGTATTCGAACGAATCGTATACATTTTCCTGTCGATAGAGGGGATTTACGTCGGGGGTGGAGAAGAAATTTTGTTAGTTCAGGAATTTAAGATTTTTCAGATGTTTCGGATGATTGCCCTGTTTCTTTTTCAAATGTTAATATTTTTATGATAAATAAATCTTGTAACAACAGCTACGATCGTAATAGTTTTTTTTATTAACTATCGTAAATAGTTATTTACGATAGATAGTATATTTCAACAAAAAATGCATTAGCAAATCCCAACGAATCTTACTTCGATCATGAAAAGTGATCTTTCAATGCGCAGCATCCTCGGTCGAAACTTTTTGTTTTGCATTATGTTAAAGAAAAATTCGAATACATTTATTTGCTTTGTATTTTTTCCAAACAGATGGAATTTTGGAATATTTCGCAAAAAGAGAAAATAAACGAATTCTCCTCCGCCTCTTAAACCATCGGTCACCGTATTCTTGTATCCGCAACTTTCTACTCTCATGTAACTCTTCCTGCGGTTGCTACTCCTGTATACGATATATAGTACACGGTACACATTTATACGTATATCCTATCGTATCGACATCCGGCTCTATACGTACAGAGCCAGGATCATCTCCGGCTGATTCTCCCGGGGCATTAGTCGTTCTGGACGACGGTTCGGTTTGACCGGACACGTCCGACGAATTTGCTACATGCTGAATCCTGCGAGAGAACAAGACGATGAAACGAAGAATCGAGAAACCACAATATACACCGGAAGTAAAGAAGCAGAAAATACTATATTTATGTATACGCGAGATCGATGCGGGTATTAAAAAAAAGTCGGCAAAATTCGATCATCGTTACGAGTAGAAATGTTAGAATGGTAAAGTTTTATCTCGTGAAACGATAGCTGTGAGAATTGCCTGCAAATTAAGGATAATATCGGATTTTCTGTCCGCTGTACGTTTGTTTCGTTCGATCAAGACAAGAATAGTAAATAATCGAGAAATAAATAAATCCATCGTAGGATGGTTCAACGATCAAATTGTACCTTTTAACGTGAGTATCGATTCGGAAGAGACACGGAAATATTATTGGTAATTACATATAGGATATTTATATTGCACGAAAAACAATTAAACAGTGGTTCGACCCTTCTTCGTAACAGAAGATGGCGTTTATGAGCCATTCTGTGCGATGATTGTTTGTTTTTCAACTTCAACTGTTGTTTGCATTCGTAATCTGAAAAAATAAATAAACTTATGGGCAAACATACGTGGAAATATACGAAGAAAGAAAGAAGTAATGTTCGACAATCTTTTTATGGTAAAAAATTTGTATTTATACGAATATAATAATAAACATCTCGAAGTATACATTTTTATTTAATAATAATTAAAAGTTAATTCGTTCAGTAATTAATGGACTGATTTATGTTGATATTTTGTATACGTGGCATGCGTAGAATTATTGAGCTTTTGGCATAGGATTTTTCTGCAACGTATGGTTTATTGCTTATAAAATAAAATCCAGCGATTGTAAAGTAAAAAATGAGATATCAAGTAGGTAGCCAAATTATTCGGGATAGCCACATTTTATCTTCGACTATTGCCTTTTCTCTTACAATTAGGCGACATTGGCTGGTTTAACTCTCAACATCCATTTAATATTTGAGTTATAGACACGACGAACGTAAATAATATATTTCTACAACGCCTTATATTTAAAACTGCAATCAAGCGTGCCCAAATTAAGAAATCGAAAAAAATTCGACTCTCCCTAATAATTTCGCCACCCACTGTATATGTTCGAATATAGAAAAAACTTGAATCTTATGTTTCAGATAAAAATTAAGAAATCTTGGGCATTGCAAAATCTGTTTTTAAATATATCCCCTTACCTAATTTTAGGTATATTTATAATTTACTTATTTTTATAAATAACAAAATTTGACTATGAAAACATTGTCAAAATTCACGGTTTCCCCCCTATATTTTCCACACATAGTCCCTTCGAAGCCCCGAACTGCATCGTAACAAGTATAATATAAATCTCGAAGCTGAGACAGTCTCGTAAATACGAACCCTAAGTACGTTTTTTTTCATAAAAACGTTCTAACAAGTTCGATCCTATCAAAGTATCGCGCCGTCGAAAGAAGGGATCGGTTCCGAGGCAATACCATTTTCTTTCCAACCAATCAGATTCATAACCACAACCTTCCTCAACCCTATGACGATTAGCATACAATTAATTTTTCAAACAAATAAAACGCCCAAATTCCTCTGTACCATCGTCGAAATTTTGCTTTCAAATTCCATCCGCACATTTGCACTTAATAATACAGTGCCCACATCGATCCACGTACGGGTCCGCGTCATAAATAAAAACTCTGTGCCCCCGATTGTTTTATAAATTTTCCGCTCTAACCCCATTTTTCTTCACCCTCTCTCTCTCTCTCTCTCTCTCTCTCTCTCTCTCTCTCTCTCACTCACTCTCTCTCCCTTGTCCCGTTCTCATATAGTTTACGCAATTTATCGCTCCGCCACACTTTCGTAGGTGATTAAATCTACTCCCGGGTCCCGGGTTCGGTCCCGCGCCGCTGCGAGAAAAGATATGCGATTAACCCACGCGAGCGAAGAACTTTCGTCTACCTATATATACGTACGTATCTAGCATTCATACATTCATACGCGAGCATATACTAGATGTACAGATCTGTTATACATATACATATACATATCCATACACACACATATATATATATATATATATATGTAGAATGTAGATGGTACACGTGTACCCATACGTAAGCATGGCGCGAATCGCATTAAAATTCACGGCGAGCTGTTGAGCAGAGGGCCCCCGCGTTGAACTATGGGCAAGCTGTTGCAGTCCCGACTTGCGCCCCATCCTCTCCAAAACTCAACCCCCCCTTCTCCTCCTTCCCGTTCAATTCCTATTGCTCCGACACTTCTGCTTCTTCTCGTTTCCCTTTACCGGCCCGCCAAAAACTCGATACACACATTTGAGTTCTCCCGCGACATTCGTGACGAATATATGGTTCAACACCCTTTTGACGAATACAGACGATTTTATATGATTGCGTAACGAATTATGTGTGGATAGAGAAGAAAAGTATATATATATATAGTTATATTTATTATTTACTGTATACGTGAAATTCAATTCGACTCTAGGAGACACGACCGGATTAATTGAAATGCTGTCAGGCACGTTTTGTGCCGTGTTTCGGGAATGTATGGAAGTACTTTCGGGATAAATTCGTAGCACGTGCGGTTCGCGTTGAAACGTGCTCTTGCTTTTTTTTAGTTTATTGTTATTTTTCTTATGAAAACTACGCGTATCGGCTTTGAGAGGATAGCGTTAATAAAAGGCGCAATTTATAATTTTTCGTTGCGACTGCACGTGGGGTTTCAGCGGAAAACACAGGAGTAAAACGAAAGGGAATGAAAAGACTTATTTTCCATTTCTTTCGTTATCGCTCGAAATCCAGAGAATGCGAGGAATTCGAGGTTGCCACCGATTTTAATTTAATGGAAAAATACAAAAAAAAAAGATCGAGTTTCAAAAGCAACATTTTTGTTATAAACTGTAATTTAATGAATCAAGCTGCGTCTGAAATTTCGAACGATCGTTAGCAAAGTAGTATTCAGTTTAGTGAATGAAATCGTTTTATGATAATCGAAATTTATCAATTTTTATGTCATACACGCACGTCTACAAATTGTTTTCGTAAAGAAACAAGAATCAAGCCAAGAATATTGATCGATCCGTTATGAATCGCCCCTTTTTTTTTGTATTTCTGTGGTTTCGTTCCCGAGTGCGCAGCTTCACGAAGATTTCGATAAAATCTTGAGCGTCTCTTGGGAGTGTGCAACCTTCGAACATAATACGCGGTTCGTTCCACCGCAGGTGTTTCGAAACGGTACGGACCGAGGGATTATAGAGCGTGGGCTGTATCGTAATAACAGGGAAAACGTTGATGGATAAGTCGTTGTCGTGAAATATTCAGTTCAAGATATAATTTATAATGAAACCATCGGAGAATATAAGAGACGTGTCATTTCATCGAAGTATAATTGGTGGTGCGCATGCGTAGAAACATTTATTACCATCGGTCGGTGAGGAAACTTGTCAGAGTTATCGGGCGGTTCTCACGAGCTCGATCGGGAACTCGATCGCGAACTTGAGTCCGGTGGACGAGCTGTGGTCGATCGGAGAAAACGCGACACGAAGGAAAACAGTCACGGCCATCTCGAACTGTCAACGAGCCTCGTGAAACTCGAACGTCGCACGAACGATCCCTTGAACTCTGTACGTGTCTAGGTCCGAGTATTTCTATGCACGCTGAAATAATGGAATTGGTACGATTACTACGTGAATAAAGTACCTAAACTATCACGTAATTCAATCTCGACCGTCTTCGATACAGAACCAATTACTGCCATCGAACGAATTGCTTCTTCCTAGAAATTACGATTTTTCAGAGAATCAGTATTTCACGAGTAACTGCTATTATTTATAAAGAAATTATTATTTCACGTTTAATTATAGTTTTGCGATATACGATTGTGTCGCAACGGCGAATTACTATTTTGAAAAACAGAAATCAAGTTATTTTTAATTGAGGTTGATCTTTTACTAAACGATTGTTTCGATTTAATATTGATTTTATGAGGCTTTTTTTGTCTACATTAGTTTGATATTTATAGGTGTTCGAGGCAACATTGTCAATCTCACGTTGTGTATAACTAGAAATCGACTTCTGTGAGAATACGTAAGATGCAGTGAAGCTTAATTCCAGACAGGTATCCGATATTCCTTGTTAAGTGCCCGGGCGAGTTCTATAATCATTATCAAGGGGTGAACTAATGTTTCGACGATGTTCGCAGAATCTTGGGGGCTAATAGAGCACGTACATATAGTCGGTGATCAGAATATATATGAGGCATTCCACGTCAAATCGGCCACTTTTGAACCCGACCCCTTTTAATTTTGCTTACATTTTTATGTCACGTTACCCCACTAACAGCATTTTTGTGCATTTTTTCAATTTTTTTTCCCAACCCCTAACAAAGTTACACATTAAAAAAAAAAGCTCCTAACTTTTTTAAAAATTGCTTTTAATCGAGATTTCTTTTTTAAAATTTTTCGATTCTCAACGAGGTTCTTAGAAAAAAAATATACAACGTCATATTCTATGAAATTTTTCGGTTTTGCAGAGAAAATCATCAATTGTTTCAAGCTTGTCTTTTTGGATTTTTGATTTTAAACTTTGATTTATTCGGAGCTTAATGGCGTAAGATTTATAGTGGGCAGATTTTTCTTTCTAATTTGTTTTGCGATTGAAAAAGAAACTTTTTCAATTTTTCGTAATCTAACTTTGTTTTGCTGATAAAATACATGATGAAATCATGAAAAAAATGAAAAAAAGATATATTAACTTAAATTTATTTATCAAAACAAAGTTAGATTACGAAAAATTAGAAACAAAAATCTGTCCATTATGAATCTTACTGCATTGAGCTCATGGTCAGAATAAATCGAGTTGAAAAATATTTCATAGAATATGACTTTCAACATTTTTCTTCTATTTTTTTCTGAAAAGCCCGTTTAAAAACGAAACATTTGAAAAAAGTGTCGATTAAGCATTTTTTGAAAAAGTGACGAGCGTTTTTTTTTTAAATTCATGACCTTTTGTCGGTCGGGTCAAAAATTTGGAAAACATTTACAAAAATATTTTTAGCGGTGTAGGTAATATTACATAAAAATTTCAGCAACATTAAAAGGGGTCCAAAGGTTCAAAAGTGGCACATTTGACGTGAAATGCCTCATATATAACGACAAATATGTATCTGTCTATTACGATTTGGGGCACGCCACGCGTAGGTTTGATTTTAGACGCTTTTCATACAATTTCCAATGTTCCCGAACGCATGGTATCTTTCATCCCGAAAGCTGAGCGAGTGAAAGCTCGGCTTGGGTGTGCATCTCCCTAATATATTAACTTACGATTCATAGGGTACGCAGTCGCGTCGACAGTCTCTAGAGCCGTTACTCGAGATATTAACTCGAGTACGAATATTGGGTAGCATATTTCGTGAGCGTTGATACGCGATATATGGTATACGTACGTATGTTCTCGATAAGAAATCGATGCTCGACAAGGCTTATCGTGGATTTAACATACCTATAGATACGTGTGTAGGAGATTTCGATTCCTGTCTAATTGGAAATTACTCCACCGAGCCACTGTCTATGTGTTTTCAATCGTTGATCTAATCGGATCACAATTGTTTTCTATCAATTTATGATACTTTCGAGTGTTTATTATTTCATAATATATTGTAGCGAATCTCGCCTATCAGAGATCCAGCATCGACAATATTCGATCTACTATCTCTACTTTTTATTATCAAGCCGCAGTCAACGCCGGCGTAATCATCGAAGTGCATCCGTTGTAGCTAACAAACCGAGAAAGCGATGATGAATGATTCACTCCGTGTTGGATCGAATTATTAAATTCCAACAATAAAGTGACAAAAGGAAACATCCTGCGAAGACTAGCGTATTTCAGATCTTTGCGTAAGATTATTGCGTGAAGAACGCGAGCCACGAATCAACAACTAACCACAAGATAAGTACCATGGCACATCGTACAAAAGGACATTCTCGTAAAAGGGGTTAGCCCACTTTTTCCCCAAATATACATTGTTCCTCGATACCAAAATAAAGTTCGGAATTTTTACATTTCGAGACATCTGTAAATTACGAGGATTGAAATTTAATCCCATATTGCTAGTCCCAAGACATGGAGCCAATTAATGATTTCGAGCAGTATGATATTGATATATTTTCGACATTTGTAACGGTCAGAAATCGATAATCACAAAATCCCCTTATTTTTTCCCAATTTATACATATTTTTTCTGTATTTGTTTATAAGTTTAAGATTCGATTGTTTGGGTTGCGAATGTAGCGTCGGTCGAAGATGAGACTATTAAATTGTTGATATAGACGATTGGCCATGCCACGGCGAGTACCTACCTACCATCTGTCCGAGAACCCAAACCTGATCTCCAAATTGTACTTTGAATCTAATAAAAGTTGCTTGATGACCGAATATTAACGAAAATCGAGAATGTCGTAACGAAGATTAACCAAATTTCTGTAAGAACAAATTCCATTAGGAGCGTTTGATTACCAGTGGTAGATTATAGATACGAATTAACATTTTACTGGTAATCTTTCTCTTCGGCGCTTCGTTCCATAGGTCCGACCCAGTCTTCTCGTAATCATTAACGCCGATGTGAAAAATGTTTTCATCCGGAAGATCGAGAAAAGATAATGGTCGGATCGACGTGATTCCGCGGTAAGCAGAAGTCTCTCGCAGTGGTAAATGTAACACGAGGAAGCACGCTGGGAGGGTTATGTATTTCGACGATTAGTTCTGTACCGAGGGCCTCGTTCTTTATCTCTTCATTTTTTCCCTTTGCTTTTCCTCTTTTTTGCTTGACCCAACGCTAAGAAGAATCGGCCGAATCAACGGTAGATAGAAGAACGATGGGGAATGAAGGAAGAGGATGCTGGGGGCTTCGCTCAAAGAGTATCCTCGAAGCATCTCGCGTCTTTCTCTCGTTTTCCTTCTCGGCGCAAGGTATTAAAAACTACTCCGCAGGCTGTTGTCCGGACGGAGGATGGCGAGCGAAGGGTGGAGAGAGAAACTAAAAATGGAAGATCGTTGGAGAGAAGGGATGGTCATACATAAGCGAGGATGGGTAGAGAGAGAGAGAGAGAGAGAGATAGAGAGATAGATGGAGAGCGAGAGAGAGAGAGAGAGAGAAGGAAAGATGGGAGAGTAAGAGCATCGACCGATCGCCGCTGGACCGCGAGCACAATGCATGCACTTGCCGTAGCGAGCTACTGCCTGTGCTGGTTGCTTGCTTGCTTGCCTGCTCGCCTGCCTGCCTGCCGCATCACCGTGAAAGGTGCTCCGCGCGGCTGGCGACCTTGGTACGCGTGGTTCTCGCGTGCCCGAGCGCGGCCGAGACTGCGCGGAGATGTCCGAAGAGTCGTTCGACCGTGCCCCCCACTACACTACCTTCCGCGCTATAAAAAAGCTCCCCGGGGCCATGGGGGTTCTCAAGTCAGTCGTTCTCTCTCTCCCGGCTTCATTCGTCACACGCGCACTAGCTCGTCCGACTCTATCCTCTCCTTCTCTTTTCCACAACGTCCTTTTTTCCTTGTTGCATCAATCCTTCGAGGAGCACTGGCCCCGCGACCATCTCCATCCTTGTCGTAGTCCTCCTCTCGCTCCATCCACCTTCTTCTCCTTCTCTCACTCTCTCTCTCTCTCTCTCTCTCTCTCTCTCTCTTCATCTTCGTCCCTTTTTCCTCTTATTATTTCTATCTTTCATCTCTTCGTAGAGCGCTTATTTCAGCTCGTTTCCTTTTCTCTCGGTGTCTATAGACGGTGCGAGAAGAGATAGGCATGCACGCGCCCGGTCGCGCGCTTGGTACGTCCGATGGTCGCGCGCGCTACTCCGTTACCACCGTGCCGGACTCCCCCCTCCCCTCCTGCCGCGCTGTCTTAACCGTGTATAGGTTAGGCGTTGTGTATTGGTTACTCGCCTCGAGCCTCACGGAAGCTCAAGCCATAGAGAGGATCTTCGTGGTCGATAACTACGAGTTGGACTAGTTGCTAGGATTCAGACCGGTATTTCAACATCATCCTGTTCTGCGCTACATCAACCTGGCGTGCTCCCTGCGATCAGTGACTATCAACTTGAGTCCGTCCACGTGAATTCTCGTAACCAGTCGTACATGGAGAACTTGGTTCGAAAGTTGGAATTCGACCGGGATTTCTATTCGTAGCTGAGGGAATCTGATGGCCGCGTGAATGGGACCCTTTCTCGGGTACATAAAATCGATCTTCGAGTTAATGGCCATTTTATTATTATATATAGATCGAGAGACTATCGTTAATGATTGATCGTTTCATTTATTGAGATAGAATTTACGTATATCATGGAACAGGCTGCTGTTTTAGAAAAATTGATTTTAATGGAAAAAAAGGTAGATCGTGCGATTGATAATATGGATTTAATCTAGGCACAATGAATAGCGGGAAAATTGACTGCCATGGAAGAAAGGACTGCCAAAAACGAGTGAACATTGATACGATCCGAAAATCACCGCTCGATACACAATGTATCTTCCTATCCCCACTTAAAATCTTGGCTCGCTATAATCCAACAATCACTACTCGGTACATTAGGTATATGCTTTTTTTATTCCAACCTAGCTAAATCTGAGCTATGTTACCCAATATCGATCTTTGCGACGACATCCAGCAACTGACCTTCGTCTCCACCCTTTTCAAAGACACATTTGATGTCATCCCGCTCGAGCGAGAATTACTCTATATCGTGTCAACTCTGAGGAAACAGGCGGCTCCACTCAACACTTATTAAAACGCCACGTAACCTGGAAGAGAAATATATGGAGCACCCGACCACATTAGACAATATATTCACACTCCATCCTACTGCAATGACAGTTAGGACTTCTGGGAAGAAGGAATTCCCCTTGTTTTATCAAAATTAGGTCATCGAACCATAGAGTGGCTAAGTCCAAATACTAACGACAAGAATAATATATCGGCCGATCAAAAGTTCTATCCAGAACTATCTGCAGAAATTTGGTATAAAAAGGTCACGCCTGTTCAAGAAGAAATCTTCAACAGACACCGCCGTTACAAGTTCAACGGATCACCAATGCTACTTCAACTCCAGCGCAATAAGCATCTGCAGGGAATTCTCGATCGATAAGTAGGTACGATGTTCACCTAAGTACAAAGTTGTAACTCATCGAGGCTAAACTCGTATGTTGTGAAAGATATCATAGAGTCAATAAATTCTGTGGTGAAAATAAAACTCTGAAAAACGAATTTGTGTGTCGAACATGCTCTCTCTACTCTTAACCGTGTCTTCGGGAATCATCGTTGCACCATGTCCAGCTTCGTCAGATCGTCAGCATCCTACAACCAGCGAGAAGGTCACTCGAACTTTCCACGTGTAATCTTTCGCATAGTCAAAACTAAGCAGCGGACTAGTCGAATACAATAGTGATGTCCTGGTAGAAAACCCCTTTACACGGATCTTGTAGTGACAATTAAGCGAGACTGCCGTCCCTGAGTAAAGGACTTAATTGGCCTGATGCGAAAAAAGAAGTTGAACGGTGTTACGTATCCTCAGACTCGGGAGGAGTCTAGCATGTCGTAAAACTTTCATAGCCCGGAAGAATAGTTCACGAAAAATACTTGTGAAGATTGTCTAGAAAAAACGACTCCATCAGGTCTGGAATAAATTATCCACTATGTAATGGGGGTAGAAGAAATAAAATGATCGATTCAATCTTACATCAATTATTATGCATCGTCGATATAATCTTCAATTAATTATTGTCAACTTAATCTCCAACTATTTGCGCCTCGTTTCTCAACAGTAAGACACCAAGCGATGGAATTAATGATTTGATTCGCGAATATGGAGCTGGCTTGGGCGACCAGGCTGCTACTTTGACGCCACTTCCTTCGCTGGTACTTCACGAGTCCGTGTTATTGTGACGATCGAGGTATTGATTCTTAATTATATTGGCTACTCGAGTACCACTTTCATTGATTTCTTTTCAATTAACATTGTGGCGAAATATTTATAAACTGGTCGACAAAATTCCGAGTATATTCGGAGATTTTCTCGCGGTTTCGAAAGTTAAATTAAATTAGTGAGCGGATAAACATAAGTAGGTACTCAGTCTCGGCGAAGCGACGAATGATCTGAAAATGAAAACAAAATACGAAATTTGTATTGTTTTACAATGACGCATTTACGTATTCGTGCGGTACTTACGTAAAACGGTATCTCGTATTTTCCGTACGCCATTCAAGAGTCTGTCAGCCCGAATACTTAGAGCATATCCCTGTAGCGACGTCACTCACTTTGTTGAATAAGATCCTTTTGTAATCCCCATTCGATCGAATTTTGCTGTGTTTCTCTTGTCGAGCACGTAAACGCAATAACTCGTCGCAATGACGTGTTTGATACTCGAACAAAAGTGATTAATTCGAAAGCCGGAGCGATTTTCCAGTACGCGTCAAGGGCGATGCTGACAAAGGGGAAGGTATTACACTTTTAGTTGCTCATGTTCCACAGTGCGATGTAAACAGCAGGATGACGAGGTAAACCAAGTTGATGCGTGCCTTTATGTTCCTCTCTTTTCGTCCTTTTCCCTCGTCGTTTTGCTCGACGTCGTCGAAGCAATTTTCAGCAGTCAAGAAAATCACAGAGGGGAGAAAGAACTCCGGGCATGGTCCCTCGGCTCTGTGTCTATGAGTACGAGACTATGTCGAACACGAACATCAACTTCCGGAGAGTCCAGAATGGAGAGGAAGAATAGGTCTTTGAGTTTCTGGCTTATATGGGCTGGTAGAAGAAGGTTTTATTTCGTAAAGATGTGCAGACTAAGGAAAAATGAAAAAAATCAAATTCCCAGTACTGAATGCGAAGAACAATATATTATATTTTACAAATAGATATTCTCATAACTTGCTTCATAAGCTAACAAGGACCATCAGTTTGGTGTCCCCCTCCGATTTTGTTGAAACTTTTTTATGTGGAAGAGTATCAAAAAGTCAGAGACACGTATTTGTTTTCAGCGGCGGAAAAACGGGTTTAAGGGGTTAAACGCAGCCTTGAAAAACGGGGTGTTTTTCGTTTTTCGTCGATAAGGTTTAAACGGTACGAGATATGAAAAAAATTCAAATGACAACAACCGTTATTTTTTTGCCTACTATACATTGAAGATGAGAACGATGCAGATACCAACAAATTTCACATTGTTTATTGCAAAAATACATTTTTTTTATATGTATCTCCGAGAGTTTTTAACCAATTGGGATGCAAATTTGCATACAGGTAGAGGATGAAAAAATAAAGTTGACGGGTTTTTAGTTTTTCCGATATCTGATAATTAAGGGGTTGAAACTGCCCTTCGTTTTTTTAGTCAATTGCATCGTATGATCAGGTAGCCTTATGGAATTGAGGGCTAAATTCACGTCAATATAAATTGGTGTGCATACTTGTAAATTCCCCCCGTACGAACTGAAAGTTAAGGGGTGAGCTACCCCTGTGTTTATCTTTTCCCCACCCTCTATGAGAACAGGGTGGACCTAATCAAAGGAAACCTGTTCTATTTTGATGGAAACACAAAAATCTAGTTGACGTGTTTTTGCATTTTTTCCAAATAGTAACCTTAAGGGGGTAAACTACCCTCTACCTGAACTTTCTTACCGCAGAGTCGTCTTTTCCTGTTTAACATGCCTTTGCTGATTCAAAATATTTCTAACAACTGCGAATCGACGTTTCCTCATGTTGCGAAATTAATATGAGACCCTGAGAGCGTAATCCAGCCCCTCTTTATCTTCCTTTTCATTGGTGATTTAAAAATTCGCCACTCTATTTTGATGAAAATATTTTTGAATACCTATGGATATTTGCATTAATCTCAACAGGGGCGGGAAAAGAGGGACGCAGAGATCTGCCCCTTACTCCTCACTATTCTAATGTTTATAAGAAACTTGTTTTCTATACGTGCACGAATAGGTACTTTTTCAATTTACTTTTTTGAAGGCGATACTTTTTTTCATTTCAAGAAAAAAATACAGATGTAGAGATGCGATAACGCTGTTTATATTAGATATTTGCGTCGTTCTAATTGTGAGACTCGCAAAAGAAAGTCAATATTCGTAATCTCCTCTCAAAGTGTGTTTCTACTTCACACGTATTTACACATAAAAAAACAGGTGCGATTTGCACGATTCCGAACGCTCAGCCGTCCCGTGAAATGACGTGCTCCTGTTGAGATTAATGCAAATATCCACAGGTATCCAAAACCATATTCATCAAAATAGCGAATTTTTAAATCGCCAATGAAAAGGAAAATAGAGAGGGTATGGATTACGCTTTGAGGGTTGGAATTTGAAATTTGTTCATATCTCGTACCGTTTAAACGTTATCGACGAAGAACGAAAAACACCCCCATTTTCGAGGGTGCGTTTTCACCCTTTAAACCTGTTTTTCAGCCGATAAAAAGAAAATTCGTTTCTTTTACGTTTTGATACTCTTCCACATAAAAAAGTTTCAACAAAATCGGAGGGGGACATCAAAGTGATGTTCCTTCTAAGTAACTATGTTATTTTTCACGCAGCCATGTTGATTAATTGATTGATTGATTGATGCATTTTATTATGCCCAAGAGTATCTTTAGGGCAAGAATACATATATCTCGGTAAACACAATTTTTAATAAATGGTATATATTAACATACGAAGCGTATAACAATGGATATACGAGTACATATAAATATAAATAGAAATAGAAAACATACATATAAAATTTGCGAGCGCGATTTAGGAGCGTTATTACTGATATTGATATACTTATTATGTTATGAGAGTTTAAGTACTTGGGGGATATACAAATATATATGAAATAATTTATTTTATATATAATTTTAACAGTCTATATGGAACAAAGGACTATTAAAAGTCAAATGATTACCATAGTTCAGAAGAGTAGGTATGCTACCTATAACAAGCTATCTGTGAATTTTGTCTAGAAAACTGGATAGATTTTTATGGTCTAATTTAAAAAAGGTCACGAAAGCTTTTTTGTCAAATGTATGGCAACGGTGCTCACATTTCAGTACATAAATATGTTATTGTAGAAATAAATTTTATATATAATTTCTTTTGCTGCCTGGCAGAAAAATATAACTGAGATTATATCGAATTTAATTGAATAGTCGCGGTCCGATTCTATAAACGTCCGTCACTTAATCCGCAGAATGAATTGTATTTATACATTTGATTCGAGTGAAGAGATTCTATAATAGCGTCCCCTGAAAGTCTCGAAGTATCGGAAACAGCCCAATGTATATCTCGCATGAAGTTTTTCGGTCGACGTTCGGGAAATCATAACGAAATAGGACAGAATGAGAATAGTCCGTACTTAACGTCGCGCGGATGTAAAATTTACCGTCAAGTTCACTCTTAAGCTGAAAGCTGATCCGACCAAGTGGGACATCCCAATGTCGAATCTAACGTCCCGTCCTGAGAACGTACATCCGTTAAGGGGTTATTGTGGGGAATTAGGATGCGGTTTATGGCTTGTTAGATCTACGAAACCATAACAGTAAAATGGATTTGAATATCGTCCTAGGAAAGCGTCTCGGTACGAAGATAATACAATATTCATAATTTCCGAGGATCTTCAAAGTAGAAAATCTAGTTCTCCGTGGAGTAATGGAAACACATATTTTGTCGAATAATCGATACGAAAATTGATAACGTTTTATTATTACTAATATTACAATTCGGTGAAAATCCATTATTGCTTATACCATCGAAAACTAATGGGGCTAAAAGTCAGTTTCGATCCACTGGTCGAACATATTTAGGATTTATCCTTTTTTCTTAATAAAACAGGGTCATATTGCCCTGACAGATGAAATGTAGACACCTGAAATTACGGAATGAGCGTCCACACGGTCCAGACGCAAAGTCCTTGAGCGTTTATTTCTCGTCACCGTCGTGTCAGCATGCGAAGCGTATACAGTCTTTTGCCTGCATTCGGTCTCTTGATGTTCAGTGTAGCGAAGAGAACTCAATGCCGAACCGAAGTTAACGACGAGGAAAGAAGAAAAAGGAAGAGTTCGCTTCTGACTGTATGTGCGTGCGGCAATGAAAGCACCAGAACCAGTCCTTTCGGAAAATATTGTATCCTCTCTCTACTTTTATCTCTACCTCTTTCTCTCTTTATCGTTCCTTCTGCCGGTATAGCGACAATAATTCCCTAATGGAATCGAGGCACGCGATCCCCTGAGCCAGTGCACGCATAGATAGCGAATACGAGAACGAAAAGGAGACAGGAGGACGACGAGAGGATCTAGCCGGAGTGTCTTGAGATCTGCCACGACGCTATATATTCCCATATACGAATAACTACGGACAGAAGCCTTGCAACTAAGTTTTTCACTCTTCATTAAACATTTTCCCGTATTTCATGCGCGGCTTTACATTCGTGACAATTTCCACGATTTAAATTCCCCCGCGGTAGAGTTTCTCCATTTCTCGCACATGCGCACGCTCACTCGCGAGAGAGGCCGCAGTGTCGCGGCACGGACGCGCATGCGCCGCCTGAAACTCGGATCGTGGAGGGAGACAGGACTTGGGCAGAGCAAAAAGATACTCGGACGCGACCGGTCGACTAGAGGGGACGCGAAATGGAAGCGCTCTTCGCTTCTTCCATATACATACTAGGGATGGCAAACAAATATCGATATATCGATATTTGTCGTTCGATGTATCGATATTTTTTATATTTATATATCGATATAAAATGTCAATTATCGAAAAGGTATCAAAAAACAATATTTATTCCAATAGCAACACCGAATTAATTTGACTTTAGTTTATGTTGAAGAATAAGAAAGGGTCGTGTTTAAACCCTCGCTTTAAGTGTATTCATTTTAACTGTGCATATCGCTGCATCAATCAGTAGTTTGCCAACGTCAACAAGTGATGGTATGTCTACTGAAATGAAGCAGTATTTAGATCAGCCCATAATAACCAGAAAAGAGAAACATTTAAAATTCTGGACTAATTACAGCCATTTTACCCCAGTCCTGCCGTAAATAGCATTGAGCTATTTTGTTCATCCTGCGCTCTCCGTTTCATCAGAGAGAGTGGCATCTGCTGTAAATCTTATATATATAGTTCTGGACAACGGTAACCGACTTACCACAGAACACATAAAACTAAGAATTTTTCGTTTGTCTCTCTCCGAAAAATATTGGTTTGCCTGGACTTTTACCCAATTGAGTACAAACTCAATTTATTTAATAAAAAATAATATTTTCGTAACGATATTATTTATATACAACTTTAGATCACCACCATGATTATCTGAAAAAATGTCATCAGTCGTTTGATGTTTATTGGTATTGAATTAAGCAAAGATAACACAATCTTTTTTATAAAACGAACTAGATTTCGGCAGTATTACAAAATCTTACCAATACATCGATATCGATATTGATATTTAAAAAAAATATCGATACGATGTATATCGATACTTTTTGATCCTTCCGACCTCGGTGGATTTGTTCACTTTCAAAAAACAATATTCTATGTACATGGCGCCACCGACTTCGGCATTGTTGTCTTATTCGGTCGTTTTGTTACTACCTCGCTTTATACCATTATCAAGGAGATATCACTGCGTCGTACGTATACAGAAATGTACTCGTGCACATCGAAGGTAGCGCCTGATGGACTGTTTCTTCGCAAAGATTCTGAGAGGCTTCTCTCCCGGTTTCCATCGTCTATATACATATCTTTCGCGTTCTCAGTGATCGCCACGCTGTTTTCTCGTTCGCCGGCGGCCCTGCAGAATGTCGAATGGGGCGAGGTGGACCGCTTCTTGTATCACAGTATATTACTCCGCAGCTGTCGCTTCTCTTCTATACCAATCTTTGCGCGATCTTGAGATAAATTTATATACCGCATATGTACCTAATATACACCGGGAAGCGATCGAAAATTTGCTTCCTCATTATCGTATAAAGAGTTAGTTCTTCGTTTTAATTCCATAAGCCTATAGATTATAATCGAATTTTAATTACAAAAATTTTAACTATTGGAACAATATTACGTATGTATAATAAATATATGTTATTGGAAAATATATGACAATTAAAATATAATATTAATCTTTTTTTAATATTCGGATGGTTAACGAGTTAACAAAGTCCCAATTTGCATCTTTCGAAAATGTTGTTGATAATATTATTATTTTTATTATTATTATTATTATACCTGTCGCTTATTGCTTCATGTGATACTTACAAAATATTTCAATGTTTATGTCGATGTGAGATTTCGTATGATTTGATTGTATGATGATTTTTTATCCGAACGGTACAATTAAAAAGGGTTGTTGAATTATTGAATCGGGGATAAAAGGTTGTAACTGAATGTGTTATACTGTAGAAGTGACAGAGGGCAAAGTTGAAAAGGGTACGAATGCAACAGGAGAACATGGATGCGAAAAGGAAAGCGTTCGTTTTTCGTAAAAGTACTATGGCTTTTGCTTGTTGGCACAATTTCCGCTAGAGCGAACGGTGACTCGGGGCCCTTTCTTCCTTCCAAGCACAAAACGGGCTTATCCTAACTTTGTACAAGGTTTCCTGGGCTCATCACGCTGGCTGTAACTACTTCGTTCGCTCCCATGTTGGACAAAACTTAAATAACATCGAGAGGTGAGCGAAGCTACGAGGATCGAAGGAAGTTGAGGAATAAAAATATAAAAAGATGTACAGATAAATTGTCAATGGTATGGGTAACTTTTTTCGCTTATCAGCAATGGTTCTGCAAAACGCAAATAAGTCGTTATCGAACTTTCATCGTCTTCTGTTTGATCCTACTTCCATGTTTTTATTTTCTTCCTCGAGGATAATAAATATATTTCAACGATGCTTTAACTTCTGTATCTACGTTTTTCTATTGTATTATTTCCGCTTTGAATATAGAAAAGCGAAAAATAGCATTAGTTGTCAAAATTCCATTTGTTTCATTTCAATCGTAAAAATTTATGGAGGTGCATCAAACATATTGTACTCAATAATAAAAATTGTAAAATTTTAAAGCACTTCGTAAACGAAGAAATAATTTGACAAAATTTAATCAATACGTAGAATTTGTCAAACTATTTGTTCGTTTCCCGGATGGTTAAATCTGATCGAAGAAATACTATTTAAATCAAATTGAGTTTCATTGTAATTTACAAAGTGTTTATATCGATCGAACAAATTTAATTATTCTTTTTAAAAGTGCAAAAATGTAACGACTTAACATGGATTCCCTTCATATTTCCCGTCATGAATTTCGAAAGAGAGATATTAAAAAAAATTAATATTCGAATATTCCTTTAGGGATTTCAATATCCATTTCCATATATAATAACGAAAATAAATTAATCCTCTTTATTAATTACCTCTCGAGATATTTCATCGTCGTAATAATACGAGCCGAGGCTTATAGATTTAATATGCTACGTATATATAGCCATAGGTATTTTTCCTTATCGAGATGTACGTTGTAACTTGAATTCTACGAAGTTGAATAACGAGAGAGCGTGCCGCAACGTAGTTGGGTGTCCGCCTGTCGTTTCTTAAATGGTGCAAAGAAGTTGCAAAGAAGCCGCTATGGACTGTGTTCTATACAATATATACACTGGGTGTAAAAGTGAGAAAGACACACACTTAGGTCTGATATAAATATATATATATATATATATATATATATATATATATACGAAACACCGGTACCGAAGTTATTGCAACGAGACGGTTCGAAGCAATCGACACTGTTATTCTCCTCTTTTCGTCGTTCGCTCGCTCCCTTTTTTGCCCCCATCGTGCCTTTTCTTTTTCGACGATTTTTTTTCTCTATTTTTTTCTAACCATCCCATCTCCGCGATTGGCACGAGAGGAGGTACGAAGAATATTTCAAAGAAACACCAGCAAACAGTCAAATCTTTTTTGTGATCGTTCGAGAGCGAATAATTTTCCGATCTTGCGAATGCATATCGACGAAGCTAGACCCCATTTACACTTTTACCGCTACTTTCCTTCTCCCGTGCTTTAACGACCTACGTAAATCTTTTGAAATCTATTCGATACAATCATTCTTCGTCATTTAAGGGGGCATACCCAGTTAGAATGAATGATGGACCGAACGATGATCATTGTGTGTAATCGGGGGAGCCAAAAGTGTTGGTACCAAATACGTCAACGATGGCAAAACGAGGGTATCAAATAGTTAAAAATCATCTTCACCACGTTATTTTGTCGTGAAGAATCTTCGCGAATGTTGTGTCCGCGAATATTTGGGGTGCCCAGATTTACGATCTGGGCTGACTTATACAATAAAAGTTGCACCGCAGTACGAAGATAACGATCCAATATATGCGGGGCGTCCAATTTGAGACGAATAGAAGATATGCGAGTGTGGGTCAGGCTACCGAGATCGAACTTCAAATATATATATATAACTAATTAAATAACGATGTGCTCAATTTTAACCCATCAAATCAGACGTAAAAGGATGTAATTTTTTTAGGTTACAGTTTCAGCTTTTTTTCAGTGCAACATTGAACCCGATGATATCGATCGAATTATATTTTACGACTCGGAAAATGATTCGGAAATTATAAACCGTTCACGCAAACTCGAATATTCCGTTGGTCCCGCGTTTCTATACCAAGAATTATTCAAAAACGGTAAATCGAAAATTTGCAATGAAAAATTGGACCCTCTCACGATGGTGAGAGGTCGGCACGTCGGAAAGAAATATATTACGCGCGAGCAGCTAGTCAGTAGTGTCTCGTAACGTTATGAACAATTCGTGATTTGATTGCTGTATACCGCGTTGCTCATCTTGCCTCGTGGCAGGCGTACGTGCGTTGAATAAAGAGAAAATGGGTATCTCGGCCGAATTAGGCAAAACGCACGGGACGTAATGAGGTCTCCCTGTCGTCCCCTCTCTCTCTTTCTCTTTCTCTCTCTTTCTCTTTCTCTCTTCTATCCTCCCTGTCCCCATCGCTTTTTGTACCTAATTCGATAATTAACGTAGTTAAAACGAACGGTACGAATGCGCTCGGCAGATGTAAATATCAAAGGGACTGGAGAATTTCAGCCGCCGCGTATTCGTCAGCGAAATTGTCATTAGCCCTTTATCTTTCGTAGTTACATCGAATCCACAAATTTCGTTGATAAAATTATACCCCAGAAAATCTATTTCAAGACACGACGAAAGAAATTTTTTATCCGGTCGACAAAGCGCATAAATTTTATTTAGTCTCTTCGTAATTTTCACTAATGGCACTTATGACGCGAAGAAATTATTAATTATCGGAATATTGATTAATTGGAAGAGACGAAATATGGACGTCGCTGGAAACTACGATGGATAATTTGTCCGTGGTCGTTACAACGACATTTTTAGATTGCCATTGTAAAGATTGTTCCATCGTTTAACAATAGAATTTGCGGTCAATTAAATTCGGACGAGCGCCGTCTATGGGGCGATGGATGGTTCGGCGACGAGAAGAATTCGGGATCATTGAAACGTTAGAAGCGTATCGGTGAACGTGACGGAAAATGAAAAAGTAAATTATACCCCGTGGAGCTGTTCCCACTAGGCTTGGGCGGTGCTACCGTTGTGCACTTGGCGTGCCAAGAATAATGCACACGGTGTCCGGATAGAAATCGCTGAACCATGAAAGGTATACGATAAAATGCACCTTTAGGCTTTTCGAATCTCGGATACAGAATATATTTCCTCGAAGACGGGAAGGGTTAGTCGTCCGTGAGTGATTCATTAGGCGTATGCCAGCCACGTGCGTGATAACTAATTTACATAGGTACGCGTGAAAACGTTTTTAACATCGCCGGTGGATGATCCTCTGATTTATCATCGAGTTGATGTTTTTTTTTTAGATTTAGGCCATTTTTTATAGACGATGACGAACTTTTGCGTTTAATTTTCAACTATTACGTTATATTTTTTATACGTATGAATAAAATAAACAATAAAATGAAATACTCCCATTGAAATTGTGATACTCGTCTATATATACATATCAGAATTTAGATTTTTAAAACTTTTCTTCTACTAATCGTTTGACATTATTTGATAAATAGGTTAAAACAGTTAAAATAAGTAATGTTTTTGTTAAATTCACATTAAAACCCCAAAGTGAAAATTGAGCTGATGTCGGTTGACGCCTTTCTTTTACCAAGATTAACTGGCAGGCGCTGCTACACGTAAGATTGTTTGATAGAGATAAATTCATTATTTAAAACGCTTGATAATTGAATCGGCAGACAGATGGAAAATGTTATATGTTGTGTTTGCTCCCCGCCGGCGCCGGGAGATTTCGACAAGGTAAATAATCAAGATGGACGAAAAACTTGAGTTTTTGGAATTGTTTTTTTTTCGACTTTTGCAATTTTTATTTTATTCAATTCAGAGAAACGTGTTATTTGGTAAAAAAAATCCTCCCGTCATTTTAATATGGTGACAAATTTACCAAGTCATCTGGGGAAAATAACAACATCTTCAAATTTTCGAAAAACCCGTGAAAAATTGAGATATCAATGTTTTCTTTCTTTAAATCTTTGTTTAACTCTTCATGATCTGATTCGAAGAGAAAATGTCCGTCCTAATCCTGATCGCAGGATGGAAAATCGCGAAAACGTTAATTTTTTTCACAGACTTTTCGATATTTCGTTTTAGTATTTTTGACGTCTTTTTGAAATTTGTAAAAAATGCTGACCTCTTTTTTTAACTTCAAATGTATTTTTCTCGGGTTTGAATATTTTTTTCGAAAAAACGGCTCGACACAATTTTTATAACACTTTAATATACACACAAAAAACATTATAAAAATCAAACATATGGTTGCTGAGAAAAAGTACCTGGAAAGTAGGCATTTTTCGAACCAATTTTTTTCGAGGTTAAATTCATCCCAAAAGTTTTCTAATTCGAATATCCTCTAAAACCATATATAGAATTATCAATAAAGTTCTTCTGAACAAAATAAAAGAAGAATCGTCGAAAAATATTGAATAGTTTGGGAGAAATCTTTATTTGAAGTAAAGGTCAGATAGGAGTTTCCGACTAAATCGAACCTCCTCAATTTAATTAAAATAAGTTTAAAATAAGTTATCAAACAATATCTAACGATTAACAAACGATCGGATAACGAAAAATATTTAAATTGCCAAAATCCCAGTTCGCCATTAATTCCGCGCAAACCGGAGCAACGAGACGATGCACATTCTCCGATGAATATCGTCCCTTTCCTTTCAACATTTTGAGAATTTTTCTCGCTCGCATAGCCGTCTTTCTCATTCATCGAGCTCCTTTGTAGCTCCGCAATAGTACAAGGGCTTTCGAAATAAGTCTCCCCTTTTCGCCATTGTTGGTCCGCTTAACAATGGCAGGTGTTTTGCCACGCGGAAAAGTTAGCGGTGCTCCGCTGTTTGTTGCATTAAACAAATCCTTCAGCTTTGGAGAGGGGACGATATAGCAAGAATATTGCCCGTATTTCAGAAGCTAATTGTCGTTGGTGCAAAGAAAAAATATTTCCAGCTCCGAGCAACGACTCGCGGTTCACGTTCTTCGAATTAATAAAATATGATCTATATATGGCAAAAAAGCATCACTCCTTATCCAAACTATTCTACAAATATTTGAAATCCCCGACCGCTCGGGATTTCATTAAGTTTCTCGGATAAGATTAAACTTGACGAAAGTTGATGAAAAAAAGCGAGCTCGTTACAGTTACCGCATACGTCGTAAATGAGTCCGACCTTTATTACCCCGCAGTTCCACGAAAATTATTTCGTTCGCAGTCCACATCGGGGCGCAAACGTCGTTTATCACATTCGTGCGGAAAGTGAGAACATCCTGCGGTATTCAACCCCCTCCTGCTCCTTCGTCGTCTCGTCGTGCTCCGCGCGTCGATCCCCCCCGGCCATCACACCCCCCGTCGCACGTCCCGCTGCGCCACCCCCTCCGCAATCGGCACATTCTCATCGAACTTTCAACTCTGCCACCTCCACCGTGGCTCGCTATCTCATATTTTTTTTCAAACATCGTTACGTCTAATGGCGCAATTTGTGTAATGACGAAGGGTTCGGCCGTCTTCGCCGGTGTTCGGGCGAGCTCGGCCACGCGAGCAACACGCGATCCTGTACCTGTTGAACCGGTTCGACATAAGCCAACCGTGGCCATCGTGGCAGGGGAATTCGTGCTTCCTCTTCGTCTTCTCTGGTTCGTTTTTTTTTTGCTCGTTGCCGGTTGCTCGCCGTTTCTTACTCCCGAGACCGAGGCTGCGTGTATGCTTGTATGTACGGTTTGTACGTGTGCATCATCATTGCGTTTGTATCGAAGCGGCACGATCTTTGCCTCTCTTCCTAACATCTTATACACTTTGCTTCGTGTCTCCCTCCTCCTCCTCCTCCTCCTCCTCCTTCTTCTTCTTCTTCTACTCCTCATCCTCCTCCTGCTCCTCCTCCTTCTACTTCGCCTCCTCGTTGCACACCTTTCCGCGTTTTTGTTTTGTTTTACCCTGTTGTTGCTGTTTCGATCTGAAGAGTTGCGTACAGCTTCCGAAGGTATCGCCGCTTTGCTCTTGGTTTCTATGGTGGTACTATATAGTATATGTAGAATACTACTGTACCATTCTACCGTGTATTCTCTCTCGTTGCTGGTGATGGTGAAGCCGCTCGATCGTTGTTGGGTGGGACAGCGAAACGCGACGGACGCCGCGAAGCTACAGTCTGTTGCTATTACCATCCCTACCTTTACCTATATATATATATATATATATATATATGTATATATCGGAAGATGCCTCGAGGCTTGACCCTTCGCTCAGAATCTCTCGCATCTGCTCCTTTCTTATTGCTCCTCGCAGCCTCTCTAATGTCCTCCTTTTGCTTACCCCGCTCGCTCCCCGGGTAGGTACAGCCAGTTCTTCGAGATCGCCCCGCGCCTACGGAGATTAACTTTATGGGATCCACAGAGTCTATAGTGGAGAGTCGACCGCCCTTAATGTCCTCCTGCCACGCGCAGATATACCTCAACCTGGAAGGAGCGAGAACTCATCCTTTCGTGTTTCATGCTGCTAATGCGGATGTACCAATCGTTATAGCTGTTCATTTTTCGTGTTTTTTTTTTGGAAATTATTTTTATTGGGCGATCGGCGTATCAAGGATATTATATGGTAGTCGGTTAATTGTCTCGCAAGTGCTCGATGAAAGTTATCTAAATATTATGCTCGGAACTGGGAGAGCATTTTCTATTATTAAAGCGAGGATGAAAGTCGACATAACCTAAAAAAATGTAAACGGAGTTTTCTCAAATACGAATTGATCGAATGAAAAAAAACTCGTGGTATCGGCTTCCTACCATCGTTCTACACAATATATTAGAATTTCGGGGAATTTCATTAAAGCACTGCCGTGAAAAATGCTTCGAAGGTTTCGAAGTGGCAATGTTAGGCAACTTTCATAACCTAAATGTGTATTTCCCAAAAACGAGTCATTCCGCTTCAATCGGAATAACATAACACTGGGACTATATTCGTGACGTTATTATGCGATATGCAACAAAATTTCCTTTATTTGCATTCATTCTCTCGTGAGAAAATTGGGCTGAAAGTTTCGGGGTGGGTAAGTCGAGTTCGTTACGTTAGTTTAAATTAACGAACCAGGTCTACCAAAATCCATGCTAGTTCAAACTTTACCAGATTGGGGACAAGATTTTAGCCAACTTTTTTCTATTTATTGTAAACGTTATGTTTTGTAATATACCAGTACCTATTTGTGACTATTGTCTACATAATTTTTTCCTCATTCAAATCAGTTGATTCTCTGACTATGAATAACGTAATGCCAAGAAAACGTTGGTTTTTCTTTTTGTCGTTTTCCGGGTAAAATCTTGGAAGATAAATGAATCTTCTTATATCGTTCGTTTAAACTTAGCCAGCGTTACTTGTTATGTACAGCGATGCTTGTTACATTGCACACACTCAACTTTGATGACATTCAGCGTCACGTGCGTGAGGCTGGTTACGTTTCTGTATAAAAACAGTATGTACTCCGACAACCTACGAGGATGAAAAGAGGACGTGTAGGGGTTGAATGGGAAAAGAGATTACTTAAAAATGAGAGAGAGAGAGAGAGAGAGAGAGAGGGAGAGAAAGAGAGAGCGTGTGTTTTAGGTTTTCCGATTGCTTACTGCCGGGCAACCGTACGAACGGATGCGGTAAAGCTGTCTGGTACGAGAATAAAATCGCGTGATAAAGCATTCGTTGGGATGGTTTTAGGTAGGCTCAGCACTGTTACATTACACAACAGCCACCCAGGGGCCCGGTTCTTTGCCGAAAATCACACCCTTGCTGAAGGACGAACGAGTTTATTATTTTTATTCTTCTTTGGGCCCGTCTCTCGTACCGTTTTAAAATTGGGCCCGGTTGCGCGTGCAGTAGGTGCATTTCGCGGTCATCACGAAAATACATACTGTGGTGACCATCTGAATATCCCACCTCAAGTCGCTGCTCTCGTAATAATGGCATTCGTGTATAATATATTCGTCATATTAAATATATATATGTAGGTACACACACACACACGCATATAAACGAATATATGTATATGTATACACATGCGTGCAGATATATGTACCGCCCTCTTGTTATTTAAATTGGCCGATCGAAATTGGAGCTCGTATATGAACGAGAGAGTTTTTTACGACCCTGCAGTCGGTGTACCCTCGCAGAGAGGGAGTTTCGAAATTTTATTAACATTTTATCCGTAGCACGATTGTTTGATAAATAACATAGAACGTCGATGGTACGTGTCTTTTTTCATATCGTAGATATTTGAAGCACGCACAATTTTCAAATTGTATTTAACGTTTTCCGATCGAAATCCGGAAATTTTCCAGCATATGGCATTTTTACTTTTATCAGGGTCCGACCGGAAATGGTTGATACAATTATATATACTTTTATATAACTTGCCTATAAGAACGATACTATGTAAGACCGAGTATTTACCATACAATCGAAATATCTATTGTAGTGAGCGAGAGAAAATGTCAATTAGGCCGAAAATGTAACGACGGCTGACGACAGAGATTCTCGCTAGTTCGTCCCGAGACGCGTAGCGACTATACCGGAAAATAAATCACAGACTTCCTCGGCTATTCTTTCGTTTTCCTATACCTCAATATTTTGTTAAGAAAAAATGTTAAGAAAAATCCCTAGCTTATATGTATAATTAATAATAATAACGGATAACTTTAAATAATTGTCATTTTTTTATCGATAACAACCCATTATGTAATCCATGGTATACAGCGTTGTAACGTACTCTCATTTTTCAAACAGATTTTCGTCTCCGATATAAAAATGAAAGCTACTCGTTCAATTTCAAATAAATTTGAACGTTTTTGACGGCGTAAGCTAAATCGAAATTTATCGCTTATATTCTCTCGTGCCATCACGTGATTGCTTTGCACCACAGTCTATAGTCAACTTTCTCCGGTGAAGTGGTAAGTTATTTGAGTAATCTCTCGATAACACGGAAGTCTCGATGGAACGTATATATCAATAGGGGTGCCTTTTTAGATTATTTATGTACCTACGGTTGTAACGAAAATTCTGCATTTATTTATTTATCGTTGCCAGTTTTGTAGGCGATGGGCGTTTGATGTTTAATTGAGAATATGTTGGGTTTCGTTCTTTTTCCTCCCTGCGTAATGAACTTGGTCTATTTCATTTTTTCGAACTTGGTATTAGTCGAGACGATTATAAATTACTATGGTACGAAAAGAAAGGGGGGGGGGGGCAGGATGGAAAGAAATATGAGATAATACATCCAGACTAATCGGCCTAAAAGCATCGTCGAGTGGGTCACCGAGATGGGTAAATGAGCCTTTAGGGAACGTTGCTACGACGACGTTTTGGCTTCTATGAATGAATGGCTACGTCACGTGACTGGTACAAAAAATAAAGTAACTATGTAAAAAAAGATCTTTTATTCGATATCCAGATTCCACAATGTTCTACCCATAACGTGTTGACCTGCCGTAACGATAATTGGCACACCCGCAGGACTCTTGACGCGTATTGTGCGTGTCTGAGTCCTGAGTTCTCTTTTTCTCTCGGAAATAACAGATTTTACAATTGTTAGTTTTTTTCTCTTTCACAGAATTACTTGATATTTAATGCGTATAATTCAGGTAGACTGTCGATTCGATTCTTCGAAACGCATAAACAAATTTAGTGAATGAATTAACGATAAGACTTTAGAAATGCTTTATCGACCTAGAAGTTGACCTACTGGGACACTCAAATTTATCCTTTACGTTGTGATAATAAAGGGCCTGGCGAAATTACAACGGACCGTAAAAAGAAGCTGTAATGTTAAATTCGACATTTTGAGAAAAGTCAAATTAGTTCGATTCGTCGGCGAATAACGACAGTACGCCTTTTTCGAAAATAACAAAACACGACTGTCAAAAAATGTTCGGCAAATGAAAAATATTTTTTTGTTATTTATTTTTTTATTCTTTGTACTAACTCGCATCGAAATTAAACTTATTAATTATTTGTTTCATTCGAGATCTATTCAACTTCGAGGTCGTCCAACGCAAAAACTAATTCAATAATTAATTGATTAAATAATAATGTGAAAATTGTAGATATATATTTTCTTTTTTTATCAATAGAATGATGTTGAACAATAAGTATCTTATTTTCACTCGTAACGTATAAAGTAAGGATCATGGTATAAAACTGTCATCGTCCAGCTATCAACTGTCGTTTGGAAACAAGCGGCGCGGTTAAATTCATGAAATTATTACACGCAACGGCCAACTTCGTAGCCGGTTGAGTTTTATATAGCCCATATTATTCGGCCGTTTCGCGGTAGACACCGGACACTCGCCTCATCTGATATTCGATAATTTTCCAAGTTTCGCACTCACAAACCCATTCCTGGATGCTATTTAATTTCGAGCCCGAGTAGATTTTAACAAAAACGATAAATACTCGAGCTGAAATTCATTAAACTTCACTACCTTGTACATTTCGGAGTTTATTAGGATATTCTTGTTTGGATTGTAATATTTTGGATAATTTTAGTGCGGCTATAACTTGCCCGGACGGACCGGTTTCAGGAACGAACCAGTCGAGTGTATTCTTTTTATGAATTGGGTCGAGCTCCTACGTATTATATGAAAATTTCAAATATAATTTTATTATTTTATTTTATAGTTTTCCAATCAAGATTTCCTTTCATTTCGGCGTTCTAAGCCATATATAAACTCTGCCACTCTAAAATATAACCTCCTACTGTGAGCTGTATGTATAGCTTATCTTACATCTTATACAATCCAGCTCTGTAAAATAACATTTACCTCGATCTTCCCAGTACAAAATATAGACAAATTGTACCCTAATTTTGGAGGTTCTTTAAATCAGCCACGGCTCGAAATTCTGGGACGTTGGAGTCCCGTCGTGCTAGCTCTACAGTCTCGTCGAGGTTGGACGAGGTAGCGCGAGCACGAGAATGTAGATGGAATCCTTGGGTCACCTCGCCGAGCTTTAATCGATTCTTCACCTCGTATTTTTCGCCTCGCATAACCTCGCTGAACCTCGCACTCGACTAACCTCGACGAGAGCTTAGAGCTAGCATAAAAGAATAAATCAAATTGTGCGGATTATCGCGGGGAAAAGCGAGGTCTCGACGCACCGGACATGTACGTATCTAAAACTTCCGACGAATCTGCAGATTGGCAGAAAGTTAACATTTGGATTGAACGAAGTGTACATCTGCTTTTCGATAGCACGGAGTACTATTAAATACGCTGTGGTAGTATAAATAGAAGTTGGTAGCTTGAGCTTTACGAAAGAAATAGATTCTAGGTCATTCAGAGTAGGATACAAACTTTGATTCGGGTTGAATGGTCGAATAATACTGTCGATCTCTTGAAAAAGTCTTCAGGTATCGAAAGACCAATACCCTTCTAAATACTCCAGTCCGTTGGCATTACCGATTCGTCGATGACCCTTTAAATGGACCACCCCCATTTCTGATAGTCCATGTGCAATACAAATCTTTACAATTTTGTTCGGTAAGCAAAACCTCTATCTTGTAAGAGTTAATGATTAATTAACTCCAAACCTGTCTATCTATATCGTATCTTCTCCACCCAATGATCGTAATCTTTAGCTATAATCTTATATTATATCTATACATATTTATTTATCTCCCGATGCGACATCGTAGTCTCTCAAGAACGATACTTATAATGCTGGAAACTGGAAACTCGAACGGTGGGAAAATCCTGCTGGTGACATGTCTTTTCTCCACCACAGTTATATAGCATCTACGGTTTGTTGCTTCATTGTTCTGTTTGCCTCCCACCATACCCGCACCGTTGCTAACCGTTGCGAGTCTCGCTCCACCTCCAGTCCACGCTCTCATCAGAACTGCATCTCGTCCACCCACTTGGAGACACATCAGTTTCACACACCACCGAAGAGCCAACATCTTACCGCAACAAACTCTCTCTCTCTCTCTCTCCCTCTCTCTTTCTCTTTCCCTCGCTCGCTCGCTCGCCTTGTCCGGCTGTTTTTTTTTCCAACGATTTCTTTAACGGCCTCAACCCTCCCTCGATATTTGTCTTCTTTATCTTTCCCATTCCTTCATTTCCCAAGCCTCGTGGAAACCTTTCCTCTTCATACGGATCCCTCTTCTCGTCCCTTTATCGTTCGTCATTTTTCGCCGACCTTTTCCTACTCTCAGCCTCAGAAGCTGCTGGTTTCTACACATTCTCGAACCCCCTCCTTCAACCTTCCCCACTTCTTCGCAACCCCTCTGCTTGAGTACACTCAAGAACCTCGAGACTCGTCGAAACTTTTGATGGATCTGTTTTTATCCCCTCTCGCGCGAGTTTTTCCCAGGCGTCCTGGGGAAAAGAGAGAGGACTCTTCTCTCGTGTGATAAATCGTTCGTCTCGCGAATTCTTGGTATATACCTACCTGGTGAACGTGGAATCGTAATCTCATTTCTCGTTGCTATACCCGCTCTTACCTCTCCGAGCCGATCGTTGGGATGTGTCCGTGCTATATACAGCCTGCGGAGAACCAGAGCGCGCGTGGCAATAAGAACGTTGAAGAGAACCTTTTTATGCTAAGATTTCATTCTGCTTTGAATATCCGGATAACACGGAGTGTGCGCACACTGAAAAAAGTGCAAACACACGGACTTGGACAGGGATGCAGCGTGGAAATTAAAGCGTCGATATTGGATTGTAATAATATCTGCTCGAGGAGGACATTTCATTTCGAATCGAAACTATTGAAAAAATTATTATATACTTGTTTTATGGAAATTCGACGGTCGATAGTTGAAATAATTATCAGCGTTCGTCATGAACCCACATCTATAATTTGGAGTAGATTGAATACAGAAATATTATATCGAGGTTATACAAGGAAAATAAAAAAGCCGATTATAAATTTCTGGGCTTAATCTTAAAAGATCACTCTATCGCATAATTCGAAGAAGATTATTAAATAATTTGTACAAGCAGCCACAAGCCTCAGAGCCGGATTATTTTTGTAAACACAGTTCAAATGCTTCGAGGTAAAAATATCCAACTTTATTCTTGTTCGTCGCATTTATATATTCTCTCTTATTTTTTGTCTGTTTTTGAAATTTAGAAAAACTTCTTTCATTCATTATCGTCGAGAAACCGTTAGAACAAGGAGCATGGTGTATTATTTCAAAGTAATGAAAACTGTTGCCGTCGTTGGATCTCACATATCAAACGTGATGATCGGACACCGAGATAGTCACACTATGAACAACGATATGTGAGTTGGAGCCAAGTGCACGATACCACAGGAGGGATAATTTAAATTCTTCTATATCCAGTTCTTCGACTTTGTATCAAGCAGAGCTTCGACGAGAATACAGGTATACCTATATACGTTGATCACCGTGAATTACACCACGATCTATGTAGACGTATTCGTGTGGTATTGCTAGAGTACAAGGTACGCGTACAAGAATATACGCATAGGTAAAGTGCAAAATCCTAGCATACACTGTGTCATACGTGTGACGTGTACTTTGCTATACGCCCATGAAGCGAGTACCCCGCACACGCGTAAAGTAGCCCCGCGTACCTCTCACCTATAGTCCCATCGGAAAAGTCTTCTTTTTTGTGGCAGAGAGCGTGTGGCCATCGGAGAAAAGACGATAGGCATACAGGACGTAGCGCACCTGCTTGCCTCGAGGCAAAGTGTAAGTATAGTAAAGATACTAACGGAGCTAGAGTATATATTCCACAAGCTATGCGTAGTGGCTCCACCTCGTGGCAAGGCTCACAAATATATACAGCGGATGCAGAGACCGCCACGCTCGTCCCTCAGTGGCCGCGTCACGAACTCATTTCCGAACTCATACGTGTTAACCAGCGTTTTCGATAGCGAACCTCTCGTGTTGCGTTCGATTTTGCATACGGCCGTTGGAAGAAACAAGAGAATCTGCGATCGATCCTCACGGAGGTTGTCATTATTGGCAAATTCCAGGATATATCGCTGATGCTTTGTAATGAAGTGCATGGATACCGGACGCTTTCGTATACGGTCTGGGATCATAAAGAATCGCAATTACTTGTTTTATTGATAGTAAACAGTTACCGCCACCCTCGTACCATACACCGTTGCAGAAATACTAAGAAAGACACTTATAGGATACCATGAATGATGCTCATCGACACCCTTATACGTGCAATGACGAAGGAAATGTCTCACATACGCTTTTACTAACACTAATCACAAAATACACTGAAACAAAAATTGACAAGGATATTTATTGATATCCTGATACATAAACTCTTGCTTGCACTCACTGATGCACTTACGCAAGTACTGCCTTATTACGGTACCCTCCCGTATACAGTGTCACTAATACTTATCAACACTTTCGTGGCATTTGGCAAAGACACTTATTCGCAGCCTCATACATATACTGTCAGTTACACCCATTGTTGCACTTACACGTTGCAGAAATAATAAGAAAGATACTTATAGGATACCATGAATGATGCTCATCGACACCCTTATACGTGCAATGACGAAGGCAACGTCTCACATACACTTTCACTAACACTAATCACAAAATACACTGAAACAAAAATTGACAAGGATATTTATTGACATCCTGATACATAAACTCTCGCTTGCACTCACTGATGCACTTACGCAAGTACTGCCTTATTACGGTACCCTCCCGTATAGTGTCACTAACACTTATCAACACTCTCGTGGCATTTGGCAAAGACACTTATTCGCAGCCTCATACATATACTGTCAGTTACACCCATTGTTGCACTTACACGTTGCAGAAATAATAAGAAAGATACTTATAGGATACCATGAATGATGCTCATCGACACCCTTATACGTGCAATGACGAAGGCAACGTCTCACATACACTTTCACTAACACTAATCACAAAATACACTGAAACAAAAATTGACAAGGATATTTATTGACATCCTGATACATAAACTCTCGCTTGCACTCACTGATGCACTTACGCAAGTACTGCCTTATTACGGTACCCTCCCGTATAGTGTCACTAACACTTATCAACACTCTCGTGGCATTTGGCAAAGACACTTATTCGCAGCCTCATACATATACTGTCAGTTACACCCATTGTTGCACTTACACGAGTGCTGACCAGATCACTTATTAGCACTTTCCTACATATATTGCCACTGAGGCTTATCTACACACACGGGAATTGATAAAAATAGTTAGTGACACCTTTATAAATGAACTTCCAGCTACCCTCATCGATAAAGTTACACCGGTATTGACATAAACACTCATCGATACCTTTGCACATAAACTCACCCCGACACTCATCAGACACTCAGACATGCAGTAACAAAAGCACTGATGACGCCCTCACATGGACACTTGCCAACACCCTTACTTGAGAATTCACACGGAAACTCGCCCTATCGCCGGGATACTAAGAAAAAATGTAGTTAATATGATTATACCTGGTTTACTAAACATGACAGTTTTACTTAACTTTTAAAGCCAATTTGAAACATATTTTTACACCGTCACTGAGAATTAAACGTTTGTTATTACGTTTAATTACATTACAATAAACGGACGTCATGTAACGCGGATTCAAGGGCACGCCCCAGCGTCTGGTGAGTGATTTTACAAAAGAACCCCTTTCCTTCTATGTTCAAGAACCTCTTGGTACGAGCGCTTTTCACCGGAATTGGAAAGCTCCCTTAGAACCAAATGTCTTATTCCATGGATATTTTAACATCTTTATTAAAAAGTAATACGGGGTGTCGCGAATTAGTTATACATCAGGAAAATTTCAAGGGACCTAATAATCGAGGTTAGGTAGTATACGTGAGTGATGTTCATCGTGATATTTGCCCACATCCCTTCCACTCTCTTCTTTTCATATTATTATTTATACGCACGACGTAACTATTCGGCGGTCTGGGAGAGTTTAAATATTAATTATACGATGATACTTATTTCGGATAATTGAATTCAATAAAGAAAGTACGCAATAAAATTACACGCTTTGATGAAAATCGTAGAGGGAAATCGGTCGAACCAGCTTAAACTTGTGGAGTCAAGTTATTGGGGTTGAAACTAATTTCCATGGATAAACTTACGATCGATGTTGTTTCGTGTTGGGCCTTGACGAGAAATTGAATATTGCCAGGTTATACATAATCGTGAAGCCCCGCAGAAATAGTAATTACGAGTGTTTGAATTTACACAAATGTCGGTTTATTTCACATAAATTTTGGGGCCGGAGGGAACGCGCCCGAAACACTAATCTTCCGGTTTAATATCATCGAGCGGGTAAAAGCTGGCGTGAGCAATATTATTGAAATATTAACCATTGAACGGGAAATTATTTATGGCGTTTGCATATTGTTCGACATGCTAAACATGTCATAATTTCTCAATGCCTGTAGGATTTAAATAAAATTTCTCGGAATTATTATTCAGATATGACCTGACTATTTTTATTCCGCCAATCTCAGAAAACTTCAGATCGAAACATACGTCACAAACCACACAGGGAGTATAATTTATCACAGTTTTCGACTTCGCCACGTCCCCGAAGAGCAGAAAACTCCAAACGTCGATAATATTTTCGTTCCCGTGTATGTGAATGGTATTCGTACATAGCAATCGGAAATTTCGAAAGCGGCATCCTTTCGTGTAATGCTAAAAAATCCATAAGTCTCGATAGAATCGGAAAATGTTGGGCAGAAAATGGGTTTAGCTCGCTGGGAATAAACTGTGGAGTATATCTCGACCATAAATATTCTAAACTTTGAACAAATGTCAGGGAAACGGGGATTTTTCTCGATTTCTATTTCGATTTTCTCGGTAGCTAGTCTAATGGAATACGAAATTTTAATGCGTCGTACGTACTGTTAATATAGACGGGCTCGACAATACGTACACGTGTGTATATATATCGCATAAGCAAACGTACTATACAGTTCATGAATCGATGGTGAATCGGGATAAAAAGAATCTTCGCCGCTTATCTAAATATTTATTCTTATTGGTATACTTCTGTCTTTCTCTTTCAACCCCCGTCCCTTCTCGCTCCTCATCGCGTCAGGAATTCTCTCGATACTTCCACAGGAAGAACGACGTCGAAACTTCGCCGCGTGTATTCAATTGTCTTATCGATATACCAATCATTTTCCATTATGATTTTGTTTTATTTTCGTTTTTATAACGTCAACCTCGTGACTTCAAGTATCGTTGTCTGTCATCGGTCGTGCAGGACGCACGACAGAACTATGAAGTAAAGATCTGGCCTGACACAGATACAAACGGAAAGTAAAAAGGGTCAGGGGGACGGTGGAGAATTTTTATTTCTTTATCTTTCTTTATTTTTTATGTCGAGGCTGCGTATACAGCTCTCGTTCGAGACTAAAACTAAAAGGCTTTTGACAAATAAAAATCCTGACGAATACTCTCAGGGACTCTGTGCCTCTACTCACACACACACATACGTATGCATATATATATGTAGATATGTTTATGTGCACACTGTGAGCGAGACGCGCTTTGTCGTTTCTGCATCCACTGCCCTACTTTCCTACATTTATTTCTCTTACTTCCTTTTTGCTGTGTAGCTCAGCTATGTTTTCCGGCTCGAGAACAGAACCCTTGTCCCGCTTTAAATTATTCGCTTATTCTGCTCATTTCTTGCCCCCCCCCCCCCCCCCCCCTCCTTGGACGGCTATTATTCGCTGAGGCTCTTTCGAATTTGGAGTGGCTCGATTGTCAACCCCTTTGAATCAATAATTTCCCATTTATTAATTCATTCATTAATTAAGCTTACTCTTTGAATCGCTCATTATTATATGAGGCTAGTCAATGATAGGAGCTATCACATATGAAACATACAAAATTTTCAGAAAAAACTTGTATATATTATATAAAAAAAAAGAGTTTCTGAGAAATTTGAGAAAATTTGTTGAAGCACCATTTAGCTTTTGCATCTCCGATTTTTTTGAACATTTTTTATGTTCTAGTATTTGATGAAAGAGGCCACCATGATTTTTTTCAATTGTTTTTGTCGGATCGTTTTCAAGATATCGATTTTTAAAAAATTACGTTTCAAATCCTTACGAAAAAACGGCCAAATCGGACGTTTTTTTTTAAATTTTCTTTTTAAACGCGCTTTTGAAAATCTTAAAGAAATACGGTTTGAAAAGTTTGTTCGATATTTTGTATCAAAAGCGCGTTTAAAAATAAAATACAAAAAAACGTCCAATTTCGCCCATTTTTCGTAAAGTTATGAACGTTTAAAAAAAAAATAACGTAATTTTTGAAAAATCGATATCTTGAAAACTTTTCGACAAAACAAAATCGAAAAAAATCATGGAGGCCTTTGTCATAAGAAATTTTCAAAAAAATCGGAGATGCAAAAGCTAAATGGTGTTCGGTTTGGCGTGGAATGCCCCATATATATATGACATTTTTCAGTAAATTCATATAGATAGCATAATTTGTATACCTAGAGGACATCCACCATTTTCAGGCGATTTATTCAAAAATTTCTCCGGTTGTATACCTTGAATGGTAGACGTACTATATATCTGGAGTAGATCGGCATATGAGAGTACTAAGCTGCGAATAATTTATTCGAATATTGATTTACGCTTACGTATATATGGTATGTTCTGTCTCGGTTCGACGAGTTCGGTGACCTCACTACCTTGATTCAACTGAAACCACCCTGATATGAACGTTCTAACAGAGAAATTATAAATCTGTAACGATTTGGCTGGCCTGTCGTCCGAGAAAAGTTAACAATTGAATTCCGCAACTTTGTCAATAATATTTCGTTCGATCGAGAATAGTTTAGCAGTTAATGCTATATGTTTGCGATTCGTTGTTCATTTTCTCTTTTAGAACAATGTATGTCGCTCCGTATATGTATTTTTTACCGACCCAGTATATGGATTGGGCCAAGCATCATCGAGAATTCCACCATTGTCACTTAAATAATTTAGGGCGAACGAGAGGATAATAGATTGCTACTTTTTTTCGACATAGCAGTCACGGTCGAGCTCTATTTTCATTGTATACAAATTTAAAGTGTACTAAAGCGCTAGGTGGCGCGCGGCGCTGGCTTTCACGCTGGATCCTTCTCACGAGTTATCCAATAAGCGCGTTTCATCGATTTATACAGGCGCAAGAGGATTTCCCCTGCTTAATATTCGAGCAGTCAAGTAAAAGCAAACACGAGACCTTTTCTCGTTGAATTTCGCGCATTTTAGGTCAACTCGAATGAACTTATGAAAGCAACTGTGTGTACGAATTGTGTGTATATAGTCAAATGGAAGAGTGTCACATGACCAAACGCGTCGTATGTTTTATCGATGATACCTACGTGTTCCAATGGAAGACCCATCATCGTTCATACGGGTACACTCGCGTCTGTTGTTGATGTTTTGTTTGTATTTACATCGAACGCAGTCACTCTGCAATTTCGCCTACGTGTATGCACAAACAAGAAGCCTCTAACGTTTTTTTAAGTGATCTCCAACCTATGCGCTCGGTCGACGACGAGCTCTTTGTTTCGTCGAGGGGCGAAATTTTCCCCGAAGTCGCCTCGCTCGTCACCAATAAGAGTCAATTACTGGTAGCAGTCGACGTCGCGTCACCGCTTTTTTCTTCTTTTTTATTCTCCAACGAACGACTCGAAGCTTCCGCACCCTCGTCGTACGACTGCCGTACTATTGCGCTTCTGAATGATGATTAGTACGCGCGCGGCTCACTTTCATCCGATCGGAGCATTCTTCCCGCCTCGTCCTGCACGCCAAGTTATTAAAATTCGTCGCACGACATAAATGGGCGCTTATTTTTGGCAAGACGTGAAATACTTTGCTTTTTGGAAACTAAAGATGAAAATGCAACGAAATAAGAAACTCATTTCAAATTTTATTCATTGCCATTCGACATAAATCTGCTTTTGCAATGGTGCGCGACGAGTCAGAAACAATTTTAGTCGAAACGATGTAATCGATATGTTCGCATTTGGTCTTTATCACATGACGTATCGAACTGCCTACCAGCGAGACTGACAGCATACTTTGCTCTATTTGCAATTTATATATATATGTATATACGTGTGTGTGTGTGTGTGTGTGGGCGCGCGCCTGGATGTGTACGCGTACGGGTTCATGGTTGTTTCACCTTGCCGCAGTGATACAGCGCTCGTTTTAATTGCACTCCCAATTAGTGCACGCGTTCGATCGAGTACACTCGACTTGCGATTGGTGACCGAAACACGTGTCCAATTATCCAGCGCAACACTTGAGCTCGATCCAAGCCGCGCGCAGAGTCTGTCTCTTCCTCTATGTGGGTGGAGGAAGGCAGAGGCGAGGTTGTGCCAACCCATCGACGCACCGTCAATTTCTATACCATATCCATATCTCTCGTACTTTAATCTGTCACCCTGGACGATTGTCACGTACCTGTCGCCAACACGACAAAGGGTGTGCAGATTGACATTTGTTTTACTCGTGGGGTTTACACGAGTCGTTTTTCTTTTTTCTTTCATCCGTAAGGCCACGCGTGACTCGACGTTTTCAAGATTTTTCCCCTTGACTCAAGCTCGAGAGGGAATCAAATGTCCACGGAATATGAGTTTCCGTGCACGCGAGAGCATTGATTATGGATTGTCCAAGTTTTATCGATGACGATATTGATAGTTACGCATATACAAAAATATATTATGACATGGAATAGGGGATTTTCCGGCGAGAGTGTTCGAACGACACGCGCATTCGAAGATCAATGCGACTCAGCTGCGATTTTATCGCATGTACCACTCGACATTTGTTCGCGGATTTGATAAACCGAGTAACGTTGTCGGTGTCGCGATAATACGTTTTGTATTAGTGATACAAGACGCAGAAATCTTTGTTTGCGGGATGATCCGGATTAAAGAATGCAATTCGCTATATCGCTTATTATGGCGGATTATCTAATTTCAGTAATGGAAACTCTGAATATACAGATGTACAGGTGGACCTCCCACGGATCAAGAGGTCAGGATTCAACTGTAGCGTACGACTTCAATTATTGTAAACTTGTTCCATTTTCAAACAAAATCAAATTGGCCGTGTCTGACGTTTATTTTACCGTGTCCAATGGTCATCTAGTTATATCAGTGTCATCGCAATTCGATCTGTCCATTGACGAGAAGATTCGTTAGTTTCAGATTCTCACGCAGATACCAACGGACTTTCGTATATTTCCAAGGGTTTGACGGACATGGGGATCTCGCTCGAATATGCCGTTGGTTTAATATAACTGTAATTAGCAGTAGCAGTTTATAATACGGGACAACAGAATTTTACTTCAAGTTGCTTTTCACCGACTCCGTTTCTTCCGACTCCCCATCAATCGTCTTCTGTATTTCCTGTGAAACCTTCTTATGCCCTACATCTTGTCTCTTCCTCTGGAATACAGGCTCCATGTCGAAGTTGCGTTCTTTAGCCAAACATCTTCTCTCCACGGTTACTACGCCTCGTTCCATACCTGACTCGCTCGTTTCCTAGCATACACGGTTATCCTCCTCCTTAAATCAGCCCGTGCCGAATCTTGTTCTCGCTCGGAAGTTACATCAACGTTGTATCCACGATACTCTCTCCCTTCTTGCCATGCTGTTTCTCCCCGTCTAACCCAACAATTCGCTTTCTGCCGAGCGTTGGTGAACATTTGCGAAATCTCGACAGAACTTTCGTCATAAATAAAGTGTAAACAATGGGGAAGGCGAGCTATATACAGAAGCAACGAACGAATAGCCCTTGGAGAAGGGAGGGGCGAACTGAAAGTACCAGAGCCCCGCAAACAGTGTAGCAGCATCAGCGTGGGACAAACCTATATCTCTTTGCTCCTGTGCCCCATCTCGTATAACTTATGATGCCCCTTTTTACCAAATGCCACAATATAAAGCAGCGTACGAGGCTGCTTACAGTTTCGCGATGGCCGCGGCAGTGGCGCCCTCTTAAACCGAGGTGGTGTGGAATATGACCTTTCATATTCGGCCCTATAAAGTGTGACACAATGCTTTACGCTAAAAGTTACTTCTAACACAGGTGGTGTCATATACAACATTTAATGGGAAGATTAAATTAATTAATGGAAAGCTGATTTAGCGCAATGATTGCGTCGTGAACATTTATGCTGTCATCGTAAAGAGTACATTAGTAACAACGTATGTAGTTCTCGTTAATGGACCGATATAGCCAATCAGGAGAGGAAATCTTCCTAACCCTCATGGATCCTGAATAATTTTAATTTAGGGTCAAGACAGTAGATTTGCTATTTGACCGATCGTTTTTCATCACTGACCAACTAGTTATTAATTCTTTTATATCAGTCGCGCATCTCTCGGAGATATCTTTGACGGTCCTTCTACTGTCCTATTGCGGTGGCATAAAACTAACTGGTTATTAACTTGACCGTAGAGTGGTGACAAATGGGATTCCGTGTGAAATATCAATGAGCGAATGCAGTTCGTTCGATGAAGTAAAACATTGTCTTAGTGTCGCTTTTTATTTGCAACACGTGACATTCCGCCACAATTCCATCGAGAAACTTTTAGCGTATTAGAATTCGTGGTATAGGCTTGTACGCGTGGTATAGGAGTGTGAGATGATGAAATATTTTGAAAACATATTCTGTTTCTACGAACAGGAAGTATGTCCTAAACGCTTCGCATGGAACATATTTTCTTCGCACTATCGCGCTTGTACAATCAGAAAGTGTGAGCTGATTATTTGTCGAACACTTTTCGAATTGCACCGTTATTTGCACCGCAAGAAAAATTGAAGCAAACAACGAAGGCATATTCATGGTATGTAAGTGAAGAATAGAGAGGCAAAAGGAAGCGCGCGAACGAAATAATCTAAAAAATTATTATCTTTTTTTCGCACGTCCGACGGAATATTCAGAAATTTGTAAAACACAATAATAAGGACTTCTAGGAATCAGCTTTCCATGTTGCGACTATTACACGCGCATCAGTCACGAATCGCGAGCTTTACATGGCCACGTCCGTTTCCAGCAGTGTGAGCGGCGGATGAGTCGGGCATGCGTACCTTAACAAGACACTGTCAACCTTGGTGGGAGTGGAAATGCAATACAAAAGTGAACCTAAATATAATAGTAGTTCGGTCTCGAGCTATTGACTCGTGGGAGCCTTATCTGGAAATTAATTTAGTAATAAACGCTTTTATATAAAAGCAAAGAACATTGAGAATAGAAATTGCATTAGTATGAATGGCTTATATTAATTAGACAAACACGAGAATAACGAAAATGTAGGATTCAAGCAGTCAAGCTTCATTTCCTAATTTCAGGAAGAATTATTTGTGATTTCTCACATCGAGTGTACGATAATTCCGTCAGTGGAAGGTGTAATGAATATGAAAATTTTCTTTCACATGCCGAAAAGGATAATTTTATTTAATCATTTCATTCATCTACGAAATTTGTGACCGCGGCGCAATTAAATCATAAGAGTATTTTATTGTGTTTGAGGCCATTCAATTATTTTTTTTCCTCGATCAATCTCGAGCTAATCCGACGTGGTTGCTATTATTCCGTACTGAACGGTGAAGATGAATATCCAATCATCGTAACGATTGATTTTTCGTCAATATAGACCCATCATCACTGACAAAATGCTTTTTTCACTCTATAAATATGAATTGGAATTCGATCGAACAAAGTAATTGACAGGTTGGACTGCTTGCCGACAATTCACGCGCCGAATAAGTTGATAAATGTTTTTGACGTTTCTTGTTTTTTTTATCGTATATTCGATTTGTTGTTGTTTTTTTTTAAATTGGTAATAATAATGGAATATATAAATAACAGTGAACCATTCAGTATTTCTCTGTTGTGTTAAAACTTGAAATATTCGGAAGTTTTTTCTTTTTTGGCATCGTATAAAAATATACGGTACTTCTGTATTCATGAGGGGCGGACATGTGATTCTCACGCGATCATACCGCGCGCTATCAACGTAATCGCCGTAACATTTTTTTCTCATCAAAAGTATTTCTTTTGTTGGGGATAAATTACTTATTTCGTACCAATTCCCGTTCGTCGGTGGGGCAATAAAATCATCAGGATCGTAAATTAATTGAGTAACCCCGATATCCGGCAGAGAAGGTGGCTTATCCGTCGTTCTCACTTTACCGAGTTTCTTTCCTCAACACTTTGGAACCTTGGCTTTTTTCGTCTCTCTTCTCGTTCACCCCAGGCGACCCAGCGCACCCACGGGCTCTGCTACTAACTGCCCTCTTTTTCTCCCGCTCACTCTCTCCCTCCCTAGCTCTCCCTTTCTCTCTGTCTGGCGCGGTCCTTTTCCTCTCTTTGATTCGTGTATTCGCACACCCCACCCGCTCCCCCATCCCCACCCCTGGGGGGCCTGCTTGAGTGTAAATGCTCGAGCGAGAAGCTCACTAACACTACAACGGAGTTTTTAGCAATATAACTCGATCAATACAGGTGGCTTCGAGTACTCCTTGTTCGTCGAAGTACCATCGACCGGATCTTCAAAATAACATTATTTACATTATTATTATAATTTATATTATTTTTGTGATCATCATTGTTGTCATTATCATCGTTATCATAAGTATTATTATTATTATTATTATTATTATTATTATTATTACTATATTCCAAATAGTGAACATTGATTGGACGGGATAAGCTCTTACGTTCTATGTATCGCGCTAATTGAATTAACTTTTGAATACAGAGTTTTAAACCGATGCTTTATTCATTCAGCTTTTTACAGATACTGTGGGTATACTTCCTTCAGCTTCATTTTTTCTATCTTGTATGTTTTCCTTAACTTTCTCGAGAATAGCGCTCTCAGAATGTCCATTCGAAACACCACCAAAAGACACCGTATCCGACTGTGGAAGAATAAAGAAACCGGCGCCCCCCCCGCAACATCGAGTGTAGCTCCAGAATATACTACGTAAAGTTATGTTTATATATATATATATATATATGGTGCTAAATGGTGCGCAGTGAGGGCACACCGGATAAATGTTTCCCACTACTCTTTCTCTCGGCGTACACAGGGCGCAACGGGATCTGCAGTTGGGATCTAGGTTACTCGGCTTTTCAGTTTAACAGTTTCACTACTTTTGTTTTCGCACATATATTTATTCTCCGCCTCGTCATTCCCTTTGTTTCGAAAGTAAAACAATTATATGTAATATCTACTTTTTTTTAGTATTGCTTTTCTTGTCGTTCCTCTCAAAACCGAGAGAAATACCATAATTCTGTACGGAGATCTCGTCGTGCCGCAGTCATTAGGCACTATTATAATTAAATGATTTTCCCTTCGAAAATGCATTTGCATAACGCAAGAAAAAAAATACTACTGTTGGATACGCGATTGAAGCATTTATATAAAAATTATTATAATTTTCCAAGCGAAACAAATAAATTTGTTGATGAGCGACTTATAACTTGTTATCAACGGAAAAACTGCTTCGGTGGGAACAAATTACATTTTCAAATTGAACTGGTAGCTAGTTAAATTACCACATCGGCATAAAATTTTCGATACACGTGCAAGAAAGAAGATTCTCGTTTTTTGTTTAACGAATATCAAAGGTGATAGCTATTAAGCGCGGAACGTCCTTTGAATAAAGGTCGAAGTAGAAAGAGATATTTTCCATTTTCATACATTATTTGCTTTTTATTTCATAACTGTGAAATTCGAATATAAATTTGAGTTACTATCCTTCCATTTTAATATTTACGATATTTATTTAGATTTTACGATCGATATCTCTAATTGGCAAATCGTAAAATAAACATACTTTTTTTTTACAAGGCCAATCGCGAACGGGTGGGTCAGATTTCGTTCACGAGAGTAAAAACTGTAACCGATGAGGGTGTACTCTAATTGGTGGGTCCAAACAATGTAAGGGAGGGTTGGAAAGTCTTTAAGGGCTAACACCACTGTAGTGGCCTAACAAAAGCGCTTTTTTGACATTTTTTTTTGGGCGCAAGGAAAGGTGATAGAGAAATAATATGTGGGGTAGTTATTGAGCATATATTTAGGTATATCACACAAAAATTGTGTAGGAAAATATAACAAAATGGCGGCACTGCAGCAATTCTCCCGGAGCATGTGATGAATTTGCGGCACGCACTATAACTGGTGCTAATTTGAATCTGGACAAAAGAAAAAAAATCGATGTTATCTACACGAGTGTGGCGGGTGTTTTAACAAGTTACAATATTTATTAACAAATAACTGTCTTTTTTTGTGGTGAAAATTGAATAACTTTATACAAATACTCGCCAACTACACAAAAATCAATATTTGTCAAATACCCTACGTAGTTCACTAGCTACACTCATGTAAATTACATACATTTTTTTTCTTTTTTCCACATTTAATTTGGCAGTCCTAGTGCGTGCTGCAAATTCAACATGCCTCGGGAGAATTGCTGCAGTGCCACCATTTTGTAATATCGTCATACAAGATTTTTTTTAAATATACTTAAATATTTAGTCAATAACTACTCCAAGAATTATTTCTCTATCACCTCTTCTTGCGCCCAAAAAAATTGTGAAAAAGCGCTTTTTTAGGCCGCTACAGTGGTGTTAGCCCTTAACGCGAGTATTTTAGTTGACGAGTCGTGATGAATTTTCAACCCAGTATTTGTTATGTCTTGTCGATAATAAAACCTTTAACAATGAGCCTTCTCTCGCTAATAGAGGTGAGTCGTATGTGCATATCATTTTAAGGATATGACTCAGAGTTCGTTGAACGAGCGAATAGTGGAGAAATTATTTATGACTTTTACATCATTGACGTTCATTTTATAAGATGTTATTTCCGTTTGCTATTATAGGTTCAGCTAGCGTAACGCGCTCTTTGCTCCGAAGAATTTTATCTCAGAGAATAAAATTCCTTTCTCCGTCTGTCTTTCTCTCTCGCTCCTTCCTGTGATGAGGTCACATCGGCGCACGAACTCCCTCCGCCAAAGAGGTTTTCTTCTTTCCCTTGACTCTACTTGAAGTAAAAACTTTCTCCCTTTTCCAGCTCGACCCCTTTGCGTTTATTTCGCGTCGCGTGTTAAAGTGTGGTCGTGCACCTTCATCGCACTTTGCTCTATAACGGAACAAAACTCTATTTTTCGACTTTTTTCTTAAAGGATATATTTTAGAATGTGCGTATATATTTCGTTTCTGGGTTCCACATTTGTTCGTTTAACAGATTTATATTTTTACTGGTTGTTTAAATTCGTGATTATTTAACAAATATAATATTTCGAAATTTAAGACACAACTAAAACAATTAAAAACGGGATGTAGGCCTAAAATAAGAAAGTAAAAAGCTTCTCCAGAAAGGTGGATAATACTTTGAATGCACTCGTGCCAGTTTCTCCACGGTTCAATGAACATTGTCTCAAAGTAATCCAAATTCCACTGTAAATAATAATTTATACAATAGATGTGTAAGAAATACGAAAGTGTAGGTTATACTCGCGTGTCTATTCTGTTCTTTAAAAGATAACGTTTACTCGGTTGCGATGATATACCCGATTAAACCATTTTTGGGTAACGTTTTGAAAATTAAGTCTAAAATTGTACTGTTTCTAAATTAATTTGAAAAAATGAATGAAAAAATTTGATCACTTTGAATTGCGTATTGTTAACTCTATTCTGCAATAATTAATCGTCATCCTTATGTCGGTAGTGGTGTTATATGTACATATGTGGGTAATTTTTGTATATCTCCTAATAATCTCACTTTAATATTAACAAAATTAATAATAAATTTAATTCTTTATCATTAACCCTACAACGACGGATCAAGTGATCATTTTGCTGTATTGCGTTATATTTGTTGGTGGCTGATGAACGAATAGGGAATTGTATTCTACTCCGATCGAGCATTGGAGTTTAAACATTTGAAGCTATGGTGGTATTTGGTGAGTGAAGAAGACTTATTTCATTATTTTACTGATACCTACTTCTTTTCCCAAAAATGTCGAGAAATTCAAAATATTTAAAATTATTAGAAAGAATTAATGACATAGATGAAAAGTATTCGGAATTCAGTGAAGATGAACTATATGAAACTGAAGTGGATAATATAGAGCAGCATGACAATTTATGTAACACTACGGATGGATGCGAGTCCTTAGATGACGAAAGTGAAGACAATAATATTTTGAATATGTTTGATCGATGTTATGTAGAGAAACAACCGTCGAAAAGATTTCTAGGCAACAATTTTCATTTCACTCATTGCGAGCTGAAGAACTATCGAGAGTTTTTCAACATGAGCGACAGAAAGAATAAGAAAATGTATATAAAATGTCAACAAATCAGAGTTCAGTGTCATGTGTGTAAAAGCGAAAAGTTGCAATAAGTTATTGCAAAGACAACGAAATTTCAAAAATATGTGTGTGCATGGAAAATATGGGTTGGAGACTCCAATAATTTGCAAAATACGCGGCGAACATGAATAAAATTCTAAAAATATTGATTACAAAATGTAGTACTCTATTGAAAAATATTTAATGTTGTTCATTACTTATTATTATGTTTTTTTAAATATAGTAAATAAACCATTTGTCATGTTTATCCGAAAAAAATTGTTTATTGATAAACCAAATTGCACTAAATGGTATATTTTTCGTTATACGTCGTAAACCGTGCAACTTTTTAAACAAGGGGAAATTGATCCGCTATGGTAGGAATAGGTATACAGGAAGTATCGGTCTGTTGAATGTTAATATATTCACTCCAGTCCTGTCAACACTATTCTAAACAAAATAATTTTTTTTAAATTAGTAACAATTTTTCGTCCGTTAACATTTACTACTGTTAACTCTATTCCGTGTCAATCGATCAAGGTTCCTGCCAGCTGCATCTCGGCGATCAAATATGACATTTACTTTCCGTAATTAGGTGCTCGTTGCACAATCAACAAATTATTTCCATCAAGTAGGTATACAAATCAATGTAAAAAATTCAAATGCCTATTTCCGATTAGACAACCAATGAATATCGATGCTTATGCGCGTGGGACCCAATGAATTTAGGTGAGGATAGCGACGAGCCTCGGAGCCATAGAGGCACGGTCGTGTACATGTGTTGAGGCAGAATACTCATGAAGCTATGTAGAATAATACATAAGATGTTCGTATATATATATATAGGAAAACCAGCTTTCTCACGTCAGTTACCACGAAGTGTAAATGGTCGAAGCCAGTGGATGAGGGGTTTCCTCATGAGCAGAAAGCCTGGAGTATACCACTCATGTACACACGTATATCTATATACGTTTACGTACGTATGTATATAGGATCGTGCCATGGCTCTGCGGTTATCCCCAACAGGCACTGTAATTAATTCCATTGTTTGAGCAGCTACGATATAGGGCAATGGTAACAATTGTAAGGACCTCAACAGCGCGCGCTCGCTTCCTCTATACCGATCTCTCTTTCTCTCCTTCTCTCTTAGCCAACGTTTCCCGCAACTAACCCACGGAACATGCCTGCTAGACAGATCCTTTCCGTGTACGGACACCGTTAATCACATATACTATAACAAGCAACCCACTGGGATCACTGTACCGTTCTATACGTAGTAATGATACCAAACACTATGATACGAATGGTACCTGGACTCGGTGCATGGAACACACCACTACTCGACCGTACCAAGTGGCCAGGGACTCGCTCACGTGGCCGTTGAGTTTGCACCCTTTATGTGTATATAATTTTATCTGTGCGAGCACCAATGTTCTGTATATATATATATAAATTTCGGGGATGAATAATGATGGTGGCACAGGGTTGGTTGTAGTTATAATGCACGGAATGAGAATATTCGAAAACCTGTTGCGTTTTATTATCCGATATAGCGATATCGACAGTGCAGGCTTATGAAATTGGAGATGCTCGTGCTATGTGGAATAGAGATCCAATCTTCTCGAGGTTTCAATGGGTGTATATGCGTTGCAGGACCAGAGGATATATACATCAGACACTTGGTTCGGTGCCGTGCTTTGGTCCTGACCGTGGAGTTAGTGACGGTGCTATACGTCGATACGGATATGCGGACATCGGATACTTGAATGGATTCTCTATTGTACAGTCGAAACGTGCTTCTAAATCTAATACGTCATCAAGAGCGAAAGATTTAGCGCCGTTGTGGACACTGCAGTGAATTCGCATTGATCATTCTCCGACGGAAGGAATACATGCGTTTTCTCGTCCCTGGAGTACCTCTGCAGGCATCGATAATTTTTCATCCTCCGGGGCACATCGGGCTAGAATTGTTATTTTGGATCGAAATCGTCAAAATTCATCGTCCTCGTGCAGAATGAGAGCGTGCTAATGGAAACCTTTTCGCCTAGCCCATATTATTTATCTACACATTTGGATCACGATCGTGGTATTTTTCTCCATATGAGAATATAGCACGCACCCAAACCCTCCCTTGAGATAACCCTCGTCGAAGAGAGGAGGGAGGTTTGACGAAGAATAGCGTGTTATGAATGATCCGAAGAGCCACGCTAAAGAAAGAGGTCCAAGCAGAATGTGCGCCGCACATTCTCATGGCCGGACCCAAGTGGTACGGATTTCTAGCTGATGCTGAGAGGGCCATTTGCTTCGTTCCATGATGCGACAAGCGAGAGCGAACAAGATGGAGGATCCGGGAAGAAGGAAGGAGAGCGTCGGAGAAGACGCACACAGGAGGTCCTTTCTCCGATGGTTGGGAGCTATGATGTATGATCTATCCATGCCATACACGCTCTCAGTGGTGGTAAGATTTTCAAACGCTCCATCTTCTATCGGAACGTCGAAGGAGACCTTCGGTCTCATGGTGTACGTATACGATGGTCACTTTTTTCCGATAACATGTCCCCGGCTTCCTTGGCCTGCTCTCTGCTTTCTCACTTCCGTGCATTGGGTAAGGGTAATTATGCTGCTATATACATAGCAGCGAAAGCAGAAGCACCAAACGCGCCGATGGTGGCGCACACCCTCTTCTGCTTCTCGCCTGAGGTACACTTGTCGGGCTGGCGGATAGGCATTTGCCGCACCGTCGACGTGGCTACTCGCCATCGGTGGACACTTATATATATATATATATGAGTATGTGTGTGTGTATATCCGTTCGCTCCCCTGTCCATACACCTTTCGCGTTACGCTTTGCCTACTCGACCAGGTCAGCCCGTATAACATGTGCTAGTATCTTCCCGTTCTCGTGCTACGACCCGACGATGCTCATGTGGGCATAGTGCGCTCACGCTCAAATTAATGCTGATAGCTTTGATATCAATAGAACGTATCGGGCGAGTGTCAGCATACACACTATTGGCAGCCACTCTGGCCTTGCATGGCTCACTTCAATGAGATGGATAATGGTTAACCTCTCCCCACTTCACGCACTTCCGTCGCAGGTATGTGCGGATTGTTGATGGGGCAATATAGCGTTGCCATGTATCTACACCGTGTTCTCGATGAGATTTCTTATTTCTAGATGCCTTCTGGGTATGAGTAAATGGCTATCTCCTGGAAAAGCACTAACTAGATATTTGTCTTTGGATGTGACAGTACGAATTCACGAGAGATGGCTACAATATGTTTACCGAATACTTCAAGAAAGGAAGTTTTCGGATACGATGTTGGGACTTTGCAGAATCCTCCAAGCATTTGCAACCCTCAAAGGTACACGAGCCAGCTTAGAAGGGAGTCCGGGTCCGGATGCGGGTGTCCTTGACGGTTCGATTATCATGAAATGGCTATTTTTTAAAAGTTATCCGAATAGTATTGAAAAAGGTATCTGTTAGGTATCTAAGACATGCAGACGTGTACGTTATCTGCAGGTGGGCAGCGATCGGCAATCGCCTCGAAAAACGGGATGGTGCAAGCTTTTATGGATAGTATTTGAATAACATTTTAAGAATCGCTTTATCATGGGGGACTGTCAACCCCATTGTGAAAAAGACCTGATGTAGGATCGTTATACTATTCTTTTCTGTTCCAATAGGGGTGGCATTCAAGGGCATAACGAAAGCTCTCCAATTCAATTTCATCGAGGAAACAATTTTGTCTCTGGATGTTTCAAAATAATAGTTTTTCTAATCAAGTGGGTTACTTCGAATACAACGATGCGTTCCTTTGAATTTGGTCGAGCCTTGAAATTGACTTAAGCTTTAAATTGCGAATGGTAAATCGAAAAAAATCGTTATTTTGAGTATTTCTGGGTACGCGACTCATTGGGCGTTGTTTGAGAAACGTTGGTATATTTCATAGTACACATTTCTGAGAATATTAAGGGTTTTTTTCATGATAAAATATCGAATATTATTAGTTTAGCGATCCCACATGAACATAATCAAGAAGAATTCTTTATATCAAATCATATAGTACTTGACCGTTGTTTTTAGCAGATTTTTAATGTGCGTTAAGAGTTTAGTCGTTTAAGCAGAATTTCGGTTTTCGACCAAAACTGTTTTTTTTGTCAGTAAATACAAAATTATGAGGAGGATAAAAATATTTATCGATAAAGTACTAATGTCTCAGTCCGAAATATCCATCAAAGTTTGAATAAAATTGGTCCATTAGCTTAAAATAAATCGTGGCCGACGGTGCTGAAAACACTATTTCGAAAACAAAGCGTTTAAAGGGTTATTCCAGGAGGATAGAGAATATTTCCACTTAGGTTAATATATTTCGCTGTTCATTTTCTTAAATTAGCGTCCTTTTCGAAAAGGAAAAGGCCAACAGTTTTAAAATTAGCCAGATTATAACCATTTAAAGGCGACAAGCGTCAATCTTACTGTATTTTTAACGAGAGCTTTCACCCATTTAAAAAATTTGATTCGCTGAATGATGCGGACTGAATGATTCTAGGAAGAAGAGAAAAGCTTTTACGAACCAGGTCTGGTCGATTAAGCATGCAAAAAGTACAACTTGCCACTGATGTCGGAGCGAGTTTTAATCCGGCCGTTACGCTTGTTCAAAACTTTAAACGTGTTTTTCTCGAAACTATGTTTTTCGAGATGACGGATAAAATATCTATATACCTTCTGTATATATTCTTTTATCGTTGGGTCGATAACAAATTAATATATCCTCTTCACGAGCACAAAGTTATTTTTTTAAGATCAGCAACAACCTCGCAAATCGTTCCACTAACAACAAACATGGAGGGAACCAAAAATTGTCTCTGGCTCTCGGTAATCATCAATTATACAGCAGAGTGTACGATCGTCTTCTTATTTGTTAAACAAGCTCTAAAGTAAACCTGGCCTAAACGTAATGCAAAATACTATCTCTTCTTGTTTCGCGCTGTAAAGTAAGTCCGATAGAGATGAGCTTTACTATAACGATCCCTAGACTACGAGAATTGAAAATGGTCAGTTATCGTCACCGGCATCGCATCTGCTTACCATTATGTGGTAATACAGTTTATGATACATGATCGGCATCGACTTAAGCTTCTTGTCTCCCTCGCTACGTTCATGTAACGTGATAAAAGATGACCGCCGCTACCGTGCGAAATCGTGTGTGACCGCCCCTGACGCATGCGTTAGAAACGGCTAGATGTTTTTTGTTCCCCACAACAGAGACAAAGCGGCAGGAAACTTGGCTCTCGCAAAACAGACTCGCGCGAGAGAGTACAGCGGTTTATATCGCCACGTGGAATAACAGTCGTTCCAAAGAAGACGATCCCGCGTTCACAAGAGTCTCCAGGGCGAGCCGGTAAGTGGAGATAGAGCACGTAGAGTCACAAAGCGACGAGTGCGTGGAAGCGAAGTTCACAGCGAAGATCGCACTACGGATCCACCAGTCACTCGACCGTGGAACTGGAGACGCACTCACGCGCTCATCGTGCCGACTCTTTTTTCTAGCCTTCCCCCTCTCTTCCCATTACCCTGGTTCTCGTCCGCCATTCCGCACTGACTCGACAATAATTGCGGTAACATGTCGCGTCCTCTGTCCTTCCTTGCCCTTTCTGTCTTCCTATTAGCGTGCATCTGTGTTTGTGTCCATTATACACGCTTATGCTTTATACGGTATATACGTATATATTTGTTTGCCCGTGGGTCTATTGTGTATTTGTATGAACGTGCGTGCGCTCTGATGCTTACCGGAACGAGCTTTTGCCCATCGAATGCGGGCAAACCGTGAGAAATGGTCGATACGTGACGTCGGAAGTGTCGAATGAATTTAAATCGACGCAGCGCTTTCCTCGTCGCATATCCATACGTTTCTTCCTATACGTATGTATAAATTCCTGCATCCTCGTGCCAGCAGCGAATGAATACGCTGTACGTAATAAAACGGGAATTCACGTTTGTCTATAACCGTCACGATTTATTTATAGTTATTCTCGTTTCCGTGGAAAAAAAGGCGTCCATCATTATAATGGCAATTTGCCAATGGAAATGTATACGGATATAAAGCCATTATTTCCTATTTCAATGACCATTGTACACCAATGCATTCTTATTGACAAACCGCTACCCCCAATGAAAGCCTTCATGGCGATTTTATAAATTATTCATTCGAAAAATCGTCTCTCTGTTTTTCACAATAATTTACCACGTAATGGAACAAGAATTCAATGTCACGGGCTATAGAATTAATCGAAGAATGAAATTGGATTACGTTTTACAACAATGATTTATAATACGTTCGCATTTATAAAAAGTTTATACTATACTTTTTGTAGACTCGACTGCGTTCGAACAACGACACCTTATTTATATATATTTATGAGCCGAACGTTCATGTGCTTTGAGAATACACTGGAACCTCGATTAAACGAGCAATCGACGTTTCTCAGGTTCGCGTACTACGCTTACTCCCCACTTGCCAGTTCCGGCCGTGCGCGGTAGTGGGGAAGCGATAGCAGGCACGCATTTGATTCGTCGCCTCGTGGAAGTGGGGCTTGCGCCATCTAGCCTTCACGGACTTACGGTCCCGATTTTATCCGTACGATCGAGGTTCTTGCGTATGTAGAATTTAGAACTCGAGCATCGGCATTAATTTTGAACGAGCTAGGGTAGATTAGCCGATTTGAGGCTAAGAATTCTCCCGGTGAGGTATTATGGCACCGAGGCCTTCGCCACGAGTGTCGCCAAACCTCTTCGCTTACCTGCTTCGCCACAGCATATTCTAGCGAATAAAAGGCTCACGGGTGTGTATTAGGGTTAGATGACGCTGCGGTACCATATTCTCGCACCTACGCAACGTATGTTATCCGGTGTACCGAGCGGAGGTTCTCGAGACCTGCATCGTACTGCAATACGGAGGTAATACATTAGACCGGGACCTCAACAACCACGTTTTGCTCCTTTTCAGACGACGCCGTTAGATCCCGGGGTACGTTACACGGTACGTAAATTCTTACGTGCACATGCAAACGTACCCATATCTATGTGGATAAATATATACAAATATGCGAACATCTGCGAATTATACCTATATACACATTTCCTTAGCATGTGCGGTTAAAGAGCGGCCCCGCGTCTATACGTACAACGTATTTATTGCAGCATAAGCCGGAAAGCGTTTGATCATCGAGCGTGTACTCGCTCGATTCGATAGAAATAACAGAACATCGTGCACACCTTCAATGATGTTATATGCGCATCCGTTAATACACCAGGTGCAGCATCAAATGATTTCCGCTCGGCCCGGATAAATTCCTTTCGTACATAAATCTTGGACATAAATAATAAGTAAAGAAATATACTAAGCGATTAGTATAAGATCGGCACAAACAGGAACATTTCAAACTTCCTGAAGACCCTCGATATATTCGCCATCTAATGATTCACGATGCGTTGACCAATGACTAGTTGGTATTTTCCCAAAATTAGTTTTAGGGTAAGTCCCAGTATTATGGACCCCCCATAAGCATTTTTGGCAATAAAACTCAAATTATACAAGACCCAGCAATTTTTATTGGTCATATCACTTGTTGAACTTATTGGTAATTAGTAATTTAAAGGTTAAGGCAATATATTTTGAAATAGTAACGGAAAATGGAAATTTTCGAAAAAGTGCAGACTCGTTGAATTCTGAATTTGCCCGGCTATTATGGCCTAGGGCCGTATTGGCCGTAAATGCCGTGGACCATATTAGCTGCCAGAGCAAATAATAACTCGCTCGTTATTTGGCGGAGCAAAATTCACAGAAAAAAATCTTAGTTTGGACTCCTGAGCATTATTCGTGAACCCATAGCCTACAACATAAGCATCGAATCCAAGATTCACCTCTGTTGTCCTTAGAAGAGAGAGAGTCACAATACAAGGGCTTTGCGTCTCAATCATTGCACCTATCTGGACTTTCGTCAGAGCTGTCCTCGTACAAAGATTTATTTTCTTTATCCGACGTAGATATTTACACATTCTTTGATTTTTCCTTTGTCTTTTTACCTTTGCCTTTTTTTCGCTTTTATCCATAGTACATTTATTAAATTTTTCGTTTTTATTCTTTAACGAGTTTTGCAATTATTTTTTGTACGGAAATGAAATCAGTAATGTTGCTTTAGCAGCCTTTCTGCCTCGGTTTTCTAGTCGCTATTTCTCGTATCGGAGACAATTGGAATGATGTTATAAATTTTTAATCTGTGTGAATAGACGGCTCTGGAGACATCGTGACGGGAACCATAATTTACTCAGTCCGTACAGGTGAAGTTTTGACATGGTCTCTTAGCACAGGGATCTCTTCACGAGACACCGCACGGCTCGCAATGGGTTCCTATAATATGGAATCTTCATGCACCCATATTGGCTGCAGGTACGTTTTTGACAAAGAAGGTCTAAACTAAAAACTAGTGAACAATTTGTATACAAAATTGCCACCAGACTATAGATTAAGGGTTTGCCTATAAAATTGTGAAGGAATAACATACAAACATTTACAATTCGCGTTTTACGTTATGCTACTGTTGATTAGTTTCGGTGAAATAGCAGTGGGTCATTTTGGTTACCTAGGCCATAATACCTGGACTTACCCTACTATGGTTTAATTTATTGATATTAGTTTTCTTGCAACCAGATATTGTTCTGCTCAACGAAATGTCCATTTTATCGTCCACTAAATTTTCTATGATATATGGGGTCGTAAAATTGCTTTCCATAAGTACACCCGCGAAGCAGCGCGGGCTATCATGCGTTGAGAGAAATCGGTATATTTTAACGCGATCCAAATTGCACAATCGTCGAGATAATAGAGACCATTGCATTAAAATAGATCTTATTTTAATTGGCAAAATCCCATTTCGTTTGTAGATCCTACTTTGAATCGAGTCTGTCCCCCATTTGACTCGAGTGAGATTGTTTGATTTGGATAGATTCCGTTTGGTTCAAGAAAAGCCTATTTCATTTAAGTTAATTATATACGATTCGAAAAACACCCCTTTGATTCGCGTAAGATCATTTGACACAGTTGATCCCATTAGGTTACAACGAGACCCCATTTCATTCAAATAGATCTCGCTGAAATCAATAAGATCCTATTCCATTTAGGACAATCTTATATGATTCGACCCACTCCCATCTGATTCGAATAAGCTCATTTTTCACTTTTTGATTCAATTAGACCACATTTGATAAAACTTCATTAAAATAAATCCTATATGATTTCTGTAGATCCGAGGAGGGGTTTTTGACGTGGGTAGACCCGTTTTGATTCCGATTCATAGATACTATTCGATCGCATTTGATTGGCATAAATACCAATTGGTTCAAGTATATTCCTATTCACTCAAAAAGAGTACATGTGACATAAGTTGATCCGATTTGAGGCTACATCATCCTAGTCAACCAAATTCATTTGATTCGTTCATTGTTGCCAGCGCGAAAGATCGATAATGTTGACGTTCTTCCATCACGTGTGCACAGGCAATATTTCTTCGTAATTATTGGCGTCGCGACGCTGTCGCCGTTCACCCAATTCTTGAGGAGTTGGCCTTATATTCCGAAAATCCTATCGAATATGTATTTTCATCCAGAAGCTTCGTTTTCCACCCCATTATTCTATATACCGTGCACGTATAGAACTTGCACTTATTGCGAACGTCCCGAGCATGTATTGTTCTGAGTAGTACAATGCCGTTGCTCATGTCCTGGTACTCCCAGTTTCCTATAGCCTCATACGCTCATCCATGTACATCCCATCCACGTACAACGTTCCTGCGTCACAGGATGCTTAAGGACACTGTATGGAGGATGATCTACATGGCTCACTGTAGGTATATAGTGTGTGCGTACACGGAAGGAAGCAACCGACCGGGGATGAAACGAAAGGGTCATGGAGGTGCAAATGTGGGAGTCAACCTATATAAGGGCTGGTGGATGGCGGTGGGGCAGAGGGAAAGTGAGGGGGGCGAGGGGAGCGAAAGAGACAGAAATACGAGAGTCGTAGAGGACGCACGGAATGGAACCTCAGTAATGGAATCAGCTACCGCGTGCCGAGAATCGTATATGCTTTTGTATAGAGGTTCTCAATGTTATCGCGCTTCGCTCGTTTGCCCTCTCTCTCCTTTTCCGCCTCTCTCTCTCTCTCTCTCTCTCTCTCTCTATCTATCTATCTATATATCTTCCTCTCTTTTAGTTTCGTCGCAACCTCGTTTTCTCTCTGAAATCATGATAAGAATCGCGGAACGGGGTATGGCATTTTCCGACAGAAACGAATGCGCAAGCGAAGTTACGAGATGAAAATCTATCTATATGACCTTCATTTGAAAAAAAGTGTCGAACTGATGAATTGTAGATTAAGATGCTTTTCGATGCGCAGAGTCGTCTATCATCGAGAAAAAAATATAATTGTATCGTTAAAAAATCCGTTTTCACCGTTTATCCATGACCGAACCTTTTAATGTTTTTACTTTCAATTATCTGCGTCTACGTTGTTTTTACTCGAGGACCATACTACTCCAAATGTTTCCAGAGTAGAACTACTTGAAAACTGTCCCAAGGCGTGTTATAATAATCGTACCACTTTACGGAATGCGAGCGATAAATCGATCCTTGGAAACGAACGGGAGCCGTGAGATGGAAGTAGGAAGAATAAAAATATCCTGAAGTCATGGTTCTTTTTTGCGTTACGAAAAAAAAGTTCGTTACAATGACATCTGACACTTTTTTTTTTCTCGAGGCTTCGTTAGACACCGTGAAAAAGGGGATGAAATAACAGTGAGAAAGAGAACGGGAGAAAAAGGTTTTAACGCGACACAGGGAGGAAGCGGGAGAGTATGAACGACAGTGGGGTTAAGCGAAGACGAAGGGGGGAGCTTTTTTCCGACGGTTATTAGAATTCCACGAGTCTGGCATGCAGCACCAACGACGAAGAAACCACGCCTCGTGGACGTCGCAAAACTCGTCTTGGCCATCATTTGCTTAGCAAAACATGCTGCTGGCTCGCTAACTACTTGGGGTGCTGGAACATACATACATGCGCATCGGTACATAATAATATGGAGTAGCGCGAGGCTGAGCATAGCATTCCTTACAGTTATTAATGGAATCGTCAAAACATTAAGTATTATGCTATTGATACCTCGATATATCGATAAATCACTACTTCGATAAATCGAAGTACCGATATATGCATCGATATGTCGAAAGCCAATCAGCCAACACATCGGTCATAAGTACGAACTTCAATCGAATCATATAAGATATAATCTATACTATTATATAACTAATCCTCTAATCGATAAATCGATACATCGATATGTTCAGGCAATCAAAATGATTATCGACCATAAAATGTTAATTTCGAAAATCCAAAAATCGATACGTCGATTCACGGACCCACTAAAACCCATGGATCATATAATAATAAATATTCTGCGGGGAACGGAATACCAGGATCCTCGATACTATCGTTACATTTCTTTATTGATAAGGGTTTACTTAATTGCAATTAATAATTTTATTCGATACGCGCGTCACTTCGGCACGGAGTCAATAAAATTAATGGATAATCTCGATGTCAAAAAGCTTTCGACAGAAACACCCATCGGAGTGGAGTATCGTATCGATTATTGCGGTACTCGTAGATAAAAGAAAAATGAAAAAACGAAGACGACGAAATCCAAGATGATGTTCTCAAATATATATGTGTGGGCGTTCACATCGCCGCCGCGGTGGATACGCGTTTTTCCATGCGACCACAGCCTGAACTCGTCGCCTCCGATCACTTGACTCTCTTTGCCTTCTCGTTTTTATTTCAAAGATCTCGCGTTTTTCTCGTTCCTTGATTCATCCCCATCTCGTCTCTTTGCCTCCTCGTTCTTCCCTCTCGGTGATCTCACAGCTCTCTTCAGCCGCGAAAGAGAGAACGACGAGAAAGGGAGCAAACTCCGCTCTCTATACAGCGTCTCTTCGCTCTAATACGTGATTGCGCCTCTTTTCATGATATACATATATATATATATATATATATATATGTGTGTGTGTGTGTGTCTGAAACGCTGCGACCGCATTCATGAGAGTGTAGTTGGTGGCTGAAAGACCGGTTTACGATTGCGGTAGCACACGCAGCGTATGTAAGGTAAAGCCACCGGAGGAAAGACTCCGTGATAATGCAAAGACTCGGATCGGCTTTCGGATCAGGCGCGATAAGGAATAATCTTGTATAGTCCCTGATGATTACGTAAGAAGATTCAATGACCCAAGCGTTAAATCTATAATAACGTTGGTACTAGCTCTGGCGAAACGTCAATTCTATATTTCAGTCGGTGCTAATTTTCATTGATTATGCAGTCATGCGATTCAACATCAGGTGCTTGGAGTATTTTCTCCAAACGAATGTGGACAAGAATCGGAAGAAATAATATTTTTACGATAGGGAAACAACATTGAAATGCGAAATATGGATTTAGGATTTCAATCAAATCGATTCGAATTAAATAATATATAGGTGTAGTGATTAATTATAATAAATGTATTAGACATGACGGATTTATTTGAATTAAATAGTATGTAGAGACGAGTTGTCATAATAGGACCATTAGCAACAAAATCTTTATAATGATTATAAATGGTCGGTTTATCAAATTTTGAATATATGTGTGATAATTATTGGACTATGCAATAAATAAATTTGCATTATGTAAAATATACACTGTTATCGGTTACGATTTTTATAAGATAAGTTATGATTTTTACTGATAAAATCAATGTTTGGGTAGAGTTTCACTTATCAATGTGCAGGCATGCGTGACAATTGCACATAAAAGTGAATGTAAAGATACGAGCCCCAGCGACACAGTTGATATAAATAAATATTACGTTGGTTAAAAAGTTGTTGCGTTTGTTTTATAATACATAGTAGAATACTACTGCTCGGGTATTAAAAATGCGGTGCAAAGTGCCATTACTTCTTGGACAACCCAATATTTTATTAAAAAAAACTAAACGTGAATTTGCAAAAATTCACGAGCGAATTGGGCGATATTTTTATAATAAAAAAATATATAATCAGCCAAAGAATAATTTCGTTTTTAAGAACTAGGTAAATATGTCTATCTGGAAACACAATTACTTTTTCACAATTAATTCAGTATTAAAAAGAAAAACAATTTATGGAGTTCAAATAATTCAAGATATACGAACGTGTACAGATGTGAAATTTGATTTTGTGTACAGTGTCCGGACGGATCGTTTGTTGCCTCTTATAATTAGACGGTTCGCCCATTCGTGCAAAACGCAATGGTTCAATGGCAAAAGTTCGCAGCTGCGCACGAATGGGGAAACCGTTTAAAAGTCGATTCGTGAGGATACGATTAAACACCAAAATAGTTTACAATTTTCCATTGAACCGTGTACCGCTGACAATTCATCCCACAGAAACGGTATCGAAATTTTGACTCCTCCTCTTAATCTCCTAGAGTTTTTTTTTCCTTTACAGCGCTTAAGCCGACACTCTTCACTCAATGCCAGCGTGCCCTTTGAGTTGAATTTGGTGTCATCGAGGACTCTCTCCAAGCCGCTCTCGATTCCATTTTCAAAAAATACGAACCTGCGGAGTCCGCTTTCTATTCCAACTCTACCTGGCGAGCCTTCACAACCAGCCCTCGATTTAAATGTTGTCGCGAGCTTACGTAACCATCCCTTAGACTTTAACAGATCTGACCATCAAAAACATTGCATTTGAATTCTTTTATCATTTATAACAGCAATCCCCCATCAAATATATAACTCCTATGTAGCTGAATATGAATTTGTAGACTCATCTTTTACAAGAAAAGAGCTATTCGATTTTATATAACAAATAACATTTTATTAACAGAATAACTTTAAGAAGCTTTATTAAAATATATGGAAAATGATAAAAACGGTTTATAAGCTTGCGGCGTGCGCCTTCTCCAGCGCCTCTCCCTCTTCTCTCCTCTCCCGCACGACAGTCTCTCTCGTGAACTACAAGTCGATCTAGGCTCCATCTATTCACGTTTTCTTATGTTTATTATGACTACAGTTTCGGCCATTCTGCTCTGTGGCGGCCTCATCACTGTCATTCTTTTGTGCATCAGAAATATAAATGTGACTTATGCGATAAACCGCTTTTTTCATGAATCTTATATAAGTAACATAATAATATACTTAGTTTAGATACCGTTACACAAGTAGTCAGTCTGGGGTGTGTTACAATTCGTGTGACGCTCAGCTGTCGAGCATCACCACTTTTATTCGGTTGGCAGCAAGAATGCCCTGGGCGATTGCTGATCTCCCTCATTGTCCTGTATCATGTAACGATCTCTATATAATGCTTTCACGACTTCTTACGATCCCCAATATTTCGCTTCTAGTTTCCTACTTCCACCAGGGACCGCACCTTTGCTTCTTACCATGGCTAATTGTAAATCACCTTCTTTGAGTTTGTTGGTCTTCTTTCGTCCTTTATCACATTGCCATTCGGCTCTTCGTCGATTTTCTAAATTTCTGCAGTCAACGGGTTGTTTGTCACACCTTTACTTTTCCCATGATACACTATTTCGAATGGTGTACGTCTTCTAACACGGTGCTCCGAATTATTAATCGCCCATTGTACGTTTAGTAAGTTTTCATCCCAATCATCCCTGCTTCCGTTTGTAATTGTAGTAAAACGATTTTTACTGGCCCGATTTAGTTGTTCAATTTGTTCGTTCGCTGGGGGTATGGCAGACCCTGCTATCACATGTTGAATGTTCAATTCGTTGCATAGCTTCTTACCATCGCACGATGTACATGCTACGTTTCCATCGGTAATTATTTTCCACGGCCTATCGTAATCGTTCACGAAGTCTAAGATGAACTCTATCGCTTATTGGGGTCCCACCCTGTGTGTGGCTTTTATCACGCAATATTTGCTGAACCTATTTAGGGCTGCAATTACGTAGTTATTTCCCTGTGTTGTGCATATAAACGGTCCAACGTGATCGCGGTGCACAACCTCTTCATTTTGACTTCCCTTGTCGCGCGGGTCCAAATATCCCTCTGGCCTTCCAGTTGCCTTCTTGTAGTAAATACAAGTCATACACCGCGCTACATATTTCAACCCAAATTCATGCATTTTAAGAGAATAATATGTCTCCTTAACAGCTCCCAGCGTCTTATCAATTCCCATGTGACAGAGTGACTTGTAGGGTTTCGAAACTACATCGCAACATAGCTCGTCCGGAAGGTGCAATCGCCATCTACCCTTGGTAGTACGATACACTCTCGCATTATACATTGTAAATTTCTTATGCGTCTTGGAATCACCGGATTCAAACTTTTCGTGATTTTGAGACAACCTTCCCTTAATTCCGTCGAGAGCCCTTACTTTTTCTGGTCCCTAGTTGAATTCACAATCTGTCTTAAGCAGTTCCGTCGTCGGACGAGCAAGTATGGCGAAACTCTTGACAAATCGATTGAAATAACTTTAGAATTTTCGAATTTCTTCTGTTTTGCGTTTACCCGGAGCGATCCCGTGAATCCCGATTTCGAAACCGACATCTTCAATCTTTTCCTTCAAGAAACAACATTTTGCGAGGTTCAGAGTCAAATCCGCGTCCCTCAACCCTCTCAAACCTCTCAACCCTCTTCAACCGTTTGTGATGGAATAATAATGTCGTCTAAGTACTCTATCGCCGTCGTTTACCTGAGATTCCCGAGAACAGTGTACATCAATCTCTGGAATACAGCCGCTGCATTGCACAATCTAAACGGAATGCGCTTAAATTGATAATGACCGTCGGGCGTACTGAACGCTTCGATTCTACTGCAATTGGCATCCGATAATACCCGCTACTCGAATCTAGCGTCGTAAAATATTGCATAGCTTGTAGTCGATCTACGTGATCATCTATTCTCGGCATTGAAATGGCTGTTTCGCCGTTTTTCGGTTGACTGCGCGATAATCTATACCCATATGGATATCTCCATTTTTCTTTCGCACGAATAGGTAGTGCCGGACTCGAAAATGGTGAGTTACTCTCTTTGATGATCTCCACCTCTGTCAAGTCGTTGACCATCTGCTGCACTTTGCTCCCGCTTCGCTTGCGATATTCGATATGGCCTGTAGTGTACAGGCGTTGGCTTCTCTAGCTCGATATTCATCTCCGGCTTGGTTGTACAATTTCCTTCATGTTTTGAGCGACTAAATCCTTGTATTGTCGCAGCGCATTGAGTAGCCATGGCACTTCTTTTTCCGAGGCGTTGGTATCAATCCCCTCGAGAGTTATATTCTCCTCATTAATTTCTGGTTTCGTTTTTCATGGTTGGTTGCACGAGTTAGATACTTTGATTCTCGCGATAGTTGAACCCTCCTTGACTTTCAAGTCTTCGCCGGATATGTTTAGCACGGGAATGATCTTTCTTCCCTGATCGTCGGTGCTGATTAAACATCTCGGGATCAGTTGTCCATTTTCTCAAAACCCTCTTTCGACGCATACGTCGTGTCCTCGAAGTTCTCCAGCCACAGCGACGTGGCGCCCACAATTATTTGGAATCACCGTAGTTTCCGCCGCCCAGATAGCGGTCTTTTCCTGTTTCGTTGGTCCAGGTTGCAACTATTCATTCGCAAAAGTGCCAATTCTTTACTCGCCTTGTTTGGTGATGATTATTACGTACATGGCTCGCTTCGGTATACGGGAGTCCCACTAAAAGAGGAACCGCGTGGCACGACGTGAACCTTCACCTTCGCTGTAATCCGATCGATTGTTAAATTGACTGTCAATAGCCCCTTTGATTTTATGACTTACGTAACTGTTACGAACTAATCGTTTATATACGCTTCTATGAAATATTTTCTGTGCGTCTGTTGACTCGTAATTTGCATTACGATCTTTTTATTCGCGTTCGTTTTGACGGCTATTGGAGATCCAGTCGTCCTTGGGTTACTTGTGTGCTGGATGCCTCTGGGTTTAAAATCCCTTGCATAATGGCCCTTTTCGATGCACTTGGAAGATATGTGATATTCTTGAATCATCTTAGGTTTTTTTTTTATTTTGCGATCACAAGAAGAGGTAAAGTGCAACTTCCAGGTGCATTAGCACAGGTCATAACAGGGATTCTTTCTTTTGACACTTTGTACCATGGCACTGCAGTTTCTGTACGAGATGCTAAGGATTTTCAGGATAAGGACTTCCAGTTCAAACCGGTGTCGTCTGTGTTGTAAACGTCATCTGGTAAAAATCCACTCTGAGTTACAAATGTAGTGAACCTGACATTAATGACTGTATGGCTTTAGTATCTGTTGATAATGATTCCCCTTCAATCGGAAGTTCGTGGATTCCATGTCAAAATTAAAAATTCATCGACCACCCTGAACTTACCTTGAAACCGACCGATCCACCAAGCTTTTCATTAAATCCCAGGGCTTTTTCGCATAAGATCGGACCATCGATGGGTTCATCTTTACCTTGCACAAACCACATCTAAAGGGCATTGTCCAACTGTACATTTTCTGCAGATCTCAACACTGTTCGTCGATGCGTAGCACTTTCATTGTCAGACTCTGATGCGTAGTTTACGATATTCTCCCTATTCTTTTTCAAATCAGTAATGGTCGATTTTTCAACGTTATACGACCGATTCAAACTCGATAAAGTTGAGCCATTATCAAGTTTGCGTAAGAGTTAAAATTTTGTTTCCAAAGTTAAAATATTACGTTTACGTTTAGTACTACTAGCTGAAGGCATCGCGAGAAATACCTTTTTGTCACTCTGGAGACTTTTAAAACAGAGTCTTAACTTGCGCGTAACTGAATTGCACGACAGTGGGGTGTGCAGACGACTCACGAGATCCGAACATATAACTGCCGGAAGACCAAGCTAGAATACGCTCGTACGTACAATGTTTCTCGTATATACATACAACGTATATACGATCTGATGTATGAAGTTACATATAGTCAATAATGTATTTTGAAAATATCTCAAAGTGTTAGGAAACAGCTTTGTTAGGGAAAAAAGAACATCGTTCGGATAAACGAGGTTCTATTGTATGCGGGTTTCAAACTTGCACAATTTTCTTATGACATCATATGTAATCCTCGCCAGCGCTACCACCAGCGTCCGACAGATGGCTCCAATTCTCGCGGATGGTGTCGCGACACATTTCTATATAGCCTAGGGAATAAGTCTAAAAAAGAGTCGCGAGTCCGTAAAAATGCCGACGATAGATTTTTTTGATGGCCTTCAAGGGCCTTTAGTTTTGTGAAAAATGTGTACCCGATTCCTCACACACGTACACATATGAATGTTCTTTTGCAGTTGTATATATGGGCATAGTGAACACGGTACAGGACGGAAATCATAGATATAATCTGTAAATAGTTCCTCGATGGTGCATGACGCGCCCGCAGTAGTCTCGAAAGAACAGTTTGGAGGGTTTAGGGAGACCGGGTGGAGGACACTGCCCGGGCGATTAGGGTGGTTCCATTAAACCCTCCGCACTCTTCGTACGATCCAACTATAAAGTTACTGCCATTTTGGAGCGTCAGCGGAAGATGCGCATATTCCGTCTATTATACGTCGGAACTCGGTCTCGATCCTTAGCACTCCATTCGAGTTGCTCGATACGTCCGAAAATTTTGACTCATTGTCAGGTAACGCCGCGATCTGTTCGTCCCGGCAGTTTTGATCATTTTTCTTTTTTTGGTTTTATCCCATGTTTGAATCTGTAATAAATACCATTGCTTCCTGTTAGAAACTGTTTTGATATATTTCTAGGTTTCGTTGAATCCCGATATCGCCTCCATCGTCTTATAAATATTGACAGACTTCGTCCGGCACACCAAAGTCCTCCGAAGAACCTAGAATATCCACTGCAAATGGTACCTTTATAAGTGTATCTTCGAAGTTGCAAAAGAGTTTTGTGGCGAGCTTCAGAAAATCTTAGAAAGTCTCCAGATACATTCAACGACTAATTAGAAAGGACTACAATTATGGCATCATGCCAGAGTGAGTTGAACTGGAATCGTCAAAACCCTTTCACCTACTCTTCTCGTAGCGAGAGACTTGTATAAAATCTCATTAATATTTCTCGATTCTGCAAGCACTCTCTCTCTCTCTCTCTCTGTCAAAAAGTGAACTTGTTTCAAAGTCACATGTTTCAACGAATCAATGGCTGAATCTGGCGACCAAACGAAATGAAATGTACGTCATTAAGTCGAAAACTGGCCGCGCATATACCATACATGTGCAAAGGTCGATGGTTTTAAAGCCAGAGACCCTCGTAGTTTTCTCTAGTAAATATATATTCTCGTATGTACGTATGTATATATGTTTGCATCTACATTTGGTGGGCTTCTCAAGTCGCCATTGAGCAGGTGGTGTACGTCACTCGAATGCAGAAACGGTGCTGTGGCATTTGGACCAGCTAACCACAGCCACCCTACGAGTGCCTTCCCTCTTCATCCTCTTCCACCAGCCTCCTCAACGTTTCAACCCTACTTCCCGAACCCCTGCCCTCCCACCGTCCAGCGGGCTTAGAAACCTCTCTTCCAACCTTCGCATTAGCGAACTTTAACCACCCTCGACCACAATCGCCACTAGTCATTTCTCTAGCTACAATACCGTTCCCTGCTGCCTTTCTAACCCCTCTCCCCCGTACCCCTCACTCACACTCGCAGTCTCTCTCTCTCTCTCTCTCTCTCTCTCTCTCTCTCTCTCTCTCTCTCTCTCTTCCTCTCTCTCTCTCTCTCTCCCTCTCTTTCTCTCCAGCTTTCTCTTTAAACCGCACTCTCGCACACGTTATACATCAGAGTGTTCGGAGTACAGTAGCAAGCGGATGTATATGGTCGAGTTGTGGTGTCAAGTTCGCAGGTCGAGCGTACATGAGAGGGGTTTGCCCAGAGGCATTAGCTGCCACGTTTTAAATTATTTTCACTCAGATCCCTCCTTTGTGTACATGTACATGTGTCCATGTGCGCGTGCGAGCGTACACGCGTGTGCGTAAATACGCGTATTAATGTGTGGTCTACCACGTCTCCCCTCACCTTTCACTTTTATTCGTCTCATCTGGAGAATTATATTGGCGCTTTGTGACATCTTGCGCTGTGCGAAACGTTAAGCGAACTCACGAGGTACGAAATCGCGAAGATTCAACCTCTCGAAACACTGTTTATGTATCATCACCAAGAATATGACACGAATGTGCGACTGATACATACCGCTCGAACAAGAAAATGTAAAAACTTGAAGGACAACGGGAGGAAAAGAATCGTTCGATTTATTTGTACGCGGTAAAATATTTATTCGTATGTGTTAAAATGCTGAATGTAACTTTTAACTCCGGGTGAAAATGATAGGAGCTGTATTTCACTCGGGTACGTCGGTCTTTGACGGCTTGAGACTAATTCACAGCTTGTGTCGCGTCATTCTCACAATTTTTAAAACATACACACAGGTTCATTCTTTTTAATTGAGTGAATTGCTTTCTTGGGTTTAATGAATAGCAGGAGTTGCTCATCGACAATAATGGTAGTAATAGTAATAGTCTAATAATTATTGTTGCCATTATCACTATTATTATTGTTATTATTATTATTATTATAAAAAAAATGTTCAGACTTCCGTTCAGACTTATGTTCTGTTGACCCTGTTAGAAATATTATACATCTATCTTCATCCGCGCCAAATGGTTGCGGAACTGTATCATCTCAATACACACGTCGAGGGCCCAGTCTCTCGTATCTCAGATCTTTGAGGAATATCGACGCCACGCGCCACTCGAATAATAATACTATTGGTGTGGCGTACGGATCAATACTATACAGGTGGAAAGTGGGCTCGGGGATTCTCCCCTTTTGCCCTCTCGCTTCCCTCTTTCGCTCTCTCTCGCTCTCTCTCTCTCTTTCTCCCTCCCTATCTCTCTCTCGCTCCCACTTTCTCTCTCTCTCTCTCTCTCTCTCTCTAGCACTTTTCGCCTTTTGCGAATTCTTTCTCACAAACACACACACACACAGACGCTCATTCTCTCGCTACCTCGCTCAGTCCAACCCGTCACCAATACGACTTGTCTCTGTGACTGTATGGCGCGGTGCTTGCTAGCTGTTTGTGGCGAATTTATTAAACAGCCTCTTTATGCTCGCCGCCTGCATACTATATAAGCACACATTGTCAATGCTCTCCCGGACTATGTTTATCTCGAGCTCTTCTTCAGAATATTCTGTCCCTAATTTGTGGTTTTCTCTTGTGCCGGGCGCAAAAAATGTCCGTCACGGTCATAATTATTGACAACTCGGGTAGGAGTGTATAGTAGACCGTTGTTCGACCGGAGGTGGGGACGAGAGGAAGGGAAGCTGTTTTTCTCGGTAACAGTTGAGGGAAAGGGTTTGTTTTTGTAGATCCAATCGGAAGTGGTTGAGTGGAGTACAAAATGACTAGCGGATTTTCGTTGACCGGAACGAAAATAAAATTTTAGTGAAAAAGAATGAACCAATAAAAAATCAAGATCTTAAGCAAAATCAATTTTCCAAAATATTTTCATTCGTTCATATCCTCGAACTAAATTGGATGAAATGTATATTGAAAAAAAAGTTGCCTCATTTAACGGAAAATTTACATGGCTAGAATAAACCGGCCTATGCGATAAAATTTTATTTTTCAATTACGTACCCGGAAAGTGTTATTAAAAAATGTTCACAATTTATCAATCGCCAGCCTCTACAAATTTTTGAAGTTTTTACCCTATACCTACTCTGGTTATATGTTTCGTTCAGAACGCCTTGTATATCACGGGCTAAACGGAAAGATAAACAAAACAGTCGTGGCGCTTAACGTGTTGATCGATCGATTTGTGCTGGAATTTCATGTAGACATTCTTTATTGAATATTCTAGAGTTTGTCGTGAGATCTTATTTGCATACAATTCTTCCCCACTCTCTATTACCCATCAACGATTAAAAATCGGGAATGTATCGCGATTTATAACCACGCGTTCGAATTAAAAAATACCAATACAAACCCAGTACAATCGTTCGTGATCCTCAGGACGTTTGAGTCCGACGGTTCCCAGGTTCGTTACCGAAAAAAAAGAAAAAAAGAAATGTGCCGGTCGATCTTGGTTAAAGTCGGCAAGGCTCTGGGGAGTCTCCTATCACGCGCTTCAGCGCGCCTGTGGACCCTGGTCCTATACAATCACTGCCGTAATTTATATCATACGTTATCGACCGTTAATGTATCAGTGTGGAGTCAACAGAATTGACTATACGTCGACGAACAAAAAATAAAAAATAAATCGAAAAAAACTCTATATCTCGTGTAAGCTTATTAGCTATATCTATATACGATGTTGGGTGCCGCACGGTACGAGGCGTCAGAAGTTACGAACCCCCCCCTCTCTCTCTCTCTCTCTCTCTCTCTCTGTGCCGTGTTAGAAGTTATACGGCGTATAACATTAACGGGGAATAACAGCGTGTTATCGGTTCTGTTCTCTCTCACTGGAGCATTATCATTTGAAACTGGTTTGGCCCCCGTTGCGGACAAGATCGTTCCCGAAAATCCTTTCCTCTCTCTCTCCCACCCTCTCTCTCTCTCTCTCTCTCACACATACACACACACACTCCCTCTGTCTCTCTTTGTATCCACCAGGGAGTGCAACAATCGCCGAGCAACCGCGCATTTACTACAACACGACAGAAGCGTGTTTATATCGGTGGAGACGGTATTCGTGTAAAGGTATAATACCATGAACAATAGCCGAATAGCCGTAGCATGAACGGTTCGATGGGAAATGAGATCCTGCGATTGGACGTGGGAGCTGGACACCGAAAGCGATACACACGCATAGCCGCGTGCCAGACCGAAGAAGGAGAGAGGTGGAGTGCGAAGAGCGGAGTGTGGAGGGTGAAAGGGAGGGGGCGACGGGCTCGACACGCACGCCGTCGGAATGCCCATGAATAGTGCTAATCGGTGCCAATGCCGAACATTCAACGGACTACCCCACTCTCAGCCTGTAGGTATCGGTTAATTCCATGGAACATTCAATTCCCCGCTCCGACGAGGCTTTATTTCTATTCTCCTCTCGCTATCACGTACACCTCTCATCTCCGATCTCCGTTTGCCCGACCGTTAACAAATGCATTTATATTGTTCGACAGACCGTGAACTATTCATCGACCGTTTAATTGACTATACTGATGCATACAATTTTTTTGTTTTTACTCTTTTTTTGTTTGTATTAATTTTCAGTGAAGAGATTGACGACAATCGTTCATTCATGGATATATGGATTGGAGGGTTTTTATCATCCGCAACTACCGGCAGTGGCATGTTGAACGCTTTCAAAAAAATGGAAAAAATGAAAACCGATTTTGAGCACGTTGCGCTTTTTTGTTGTCGAAATATATTCGATAATAGTCTGTGTTATTTCGACGACATTGAATAACAATTAAATATTATTAAGTTTATCGCAGAGTTTTCAACTGTTGATCGAAATATCTTTTTTCAAAGTTTTATACCTTTGGTCACTTGACTTCAAGACTTTGTTTATAACATGCATGTAAAGAATTTGTTCGATATCTCCGTCACATACTTTTCCTTTATTATCTATCGCGTTCAGTCATAAGACCTGTTGACAATCTTATATCCTTTTGTTTGCTCTGAATTGTTTGTACTGAAGGGTTGCCGATACTCGTAGTGTGGAAGACGCTAAAATCAGTCGTGATAGGTGGTCCGAGGGTGCGAGTGCGAAGATGCTTCTATAAATGTAAATCACGAGATGAGGCGACCGGATGTAACCTCGAGATTCTAATAGAGACTATCACCGTATGGGGAAGATAACGAAAATTAAGTATATTTTGAAACACTGGTATGATGCAATTAAAATAATTAAAGTGGCAAGTGCCATTCCAAAGCAAGAGAAAATGAAAAATATATATATATTATATTTTTACTACATTATTCATTTCTTATTCTTTACCTGTTAATTGTTTCAATATGTCCAAGAAACACCAAGTTACCGGAAAATATAAATAATATAAACGACGAAGAGTTCTTTGAAATTGATGAAGGAAAACCTTTTCTAATTGTAAGTGAAGATGACCAAATTGAAGATGATAATTATTTATCTGGCGCTGTATATCAGACTTCAGACACTGACAGAGGCGAACGATTTTCGGTTCTTACTTCTAATTAACCCATACCGTGTAAACCTGGGTCCGCATTGTTCACGTACAAATAGTCACTTTGTGCGTCAGCTTGTATTTGAGGTACGGTGAATCCAAATTGCTGAGAGACGAAACTGCTCCAAACTTACACCGAACGTAGACCCTTTACGACACGCTTGCGATTTGAAGGACATGATGTAATTCACCCGCGGAAAGGCTCATGGAATATCAGGTACGTACTTATAAGCGCATGTATCAAGCATCCATTTTTTGAAACTATGAAAATTGGAGAGGTCAGAAGATTTTTCTGACGTGAGGAGGCCTAGCAGTTCAAGGCTGAGCAGTACAACTTTAAAAAAAAGTGAAGTTTCTCAAATATTACCTTGAATGTGCGCTTTTACTCCGAAATGATTAGCAATATGTCGACTAATAAAACTCAAAAACCCATTTTTTTCAAATTGCAAAATTTAGTTTGCAACTATTTAGTTGCAGATTCCAAATTCGCCGTAGCAGAGTATCTTTTCTTCCCTCTTTCACCGGCAATTTCCTTTTTTAATTTAATTTTTTTGGTTGAGTCGCCTAAAAATGATGAAATGTTATGTAGGGGAATATGGGGTAATTGGAGCTACTGCAATAAAAGTAAATTTCGTTCACGTCATGCGAATGCTGATGGCCGCTTCAGTGCCATGAGTATAGCGGCGATGAAAAGAAACGTACTTTACGTCTTCCCGTTATAAAAAAAAGATTTGTCTCGTAATCAAAGTAAGTTGTATTTTTAGTTCATTCGGTCGTCTAGTTCATGTATTTTGGATTGGAAGTATAGGAAATAGGTAACAACATAATTTTTTTATATTATTATGATTAATTAAAATGCTTCCTTTTGGGGTAAGGAGAGCCAGAAGGGGTCTCATTGTATTGAGTCAACGGCCATTAATCAAGAAGCCCACAAAGACCACCAAACAACACTAAACAACATTCGAAAATCCTGACTGATACGTCAATGAAAGATGTTTTTGATGAAACAAAGAAGAGACGAGAAAATATAGAAAACAAAGAGCATTTACGCGTTAAAAAAGTTATATTTGAGTTGATTATGTGTTCGTTAATTTACCATTTGTTAAACGTATAACCGTTAATGTTTGCTATTACTAAGATTTACTTAAAAAGTTATTAAACTTGTCATGTTTAGAGTAATGACTGCCATTACACATATGGTTAATTTTTAGGTTCCATTCCCCGCTATGTCGGGTAATGAGAGCCAACTGCCAAAGATACATTTTCCAAAATTTAATTTTTCACTAACTTAAACGATTGTTGTTAAGTGCATATTTCATTAAAATAAAAGGTCATTGACCAAAAGGCTGATTAAGGTAGTACTGTCGGTTAGCGAATTACCGTTCTGAATTTAATAAAATTTGGTACAGTAGTAGATTATGATAAGAACAAGATCCAGTTAAATTTTTAAGAGGCTGCAGAGAACCAGAAAAGAGATATTGACATTGACAATTTCATACATTTAACATTGAGTCTTATGTGAAATCACAGTTTTCATTGTGTTTTACAAAAAGTACCGTTCAGATTTCAATAAAAAAGGGTAGAATAAGAGAAACTGTTATAAGGAACATTTTAAATCCTTAAAAATACAGGTTGAGAGCCTGTGATCGTCGTAATTAACAAATAAATATCCTAAATTTACTTTTATATTTTTTCTCTTGATTTTCGAAAAAAAACGAAGATTCTTGGCAACATATTTTTATTTTTGGTGACTTTAACACTACCGTTCTTATCTTTGCCCAAAACTCTCGATAAGCCATTGTATTTATCTTGTTTATATACGTCTACAAGCATTTCGTAAGTCACATTTGCAGCGACCATTTTTTTTCTGTCACTCTTTTGCCCTTCCAGTGGTAGATTTTTTCTTTTTTTACGCGTGGTGTCATTATTAATTTGGCATTAACTGCGCCCGTCACCCATCAGTCTTAACCTAGATTTTGCGCACCTCTCGAGAGAACCAGACCAAAACAGACCATCTCTGTCTCTCTCACTCTATCGTGACGTTGACTATTCTAAATACTACGTAAGTCGAAAATGACTGTATATACATTTGACTATTGCACTATCGACAGTACTACCTTAATATCCAAAACAATAAATAATCACTACAATAAATTACGTTTTTTTTCAACTTTTCCTTACGTGGCTCTAATTACCCCTCGTTCCGCTACATCTATGCGCATCACGCATCCTGTATTCTATTAATGTCATGAAAACATGTTTAAATAAATTATTCTAAATTTGTTTCTATAATCTTAATCATTGATATCACCGTGTGATATAACGGTACCAAACCAACTATAGAAATATACGTTATTGAGTTATAACGGGTTAATGTACCGATCGAAATAACTGTGTGAATTATTCGGATTTTTCGTATCATGATTAGTAGGTGAAAAGTTCGTCAGACAAAAATTACCTTGGTCTATATTTTCAACGCAGTCAAAAAACGTTTGCACGGTAAAGATTCAAAGAAAAAAAAGGCTGCATATTACCTACTACGTCAAAGTGATCGTGCTTATTATTGCGTGTATTTAATTCATTATTATTTGCATTACATTATACAAATAATAACTATTAATTGAAGACTAATTTGGTAGAAAAAGGTATAGGTATATAAATTATCAAATTTATATTTCCACCCTAGTGATTTTAAAACGAGTACAGCCACTTCGGATGATCCTAGCAAAGATCTTTCCCTAATTAACAATTTATACAAATTGGAAGCAATTTTGACAAAAAGATGGTAGGAAATTGACAATTATCCTGACAGGAAAAATAAAATAAAGAATCTGTACAAGGTTACCGAATGCAAAATACAGCAGAACGTCAATGATCGTCGACCTATCGATCGCAGCAGTAAGTAAATTACACAAAAATCACGAATCGAGTTTCTGCGAATAATAGGGACTCTACTGTAGCCGATACAGTCGGTCTCCTCACCGCGTAGTGATGTGTCGTACTATACGGAGACGCGTTGTTTCGGCTCCCCTCGACCATTTGTGTAAATATAGAATAGACGACGATAGGGTGCGTCGCAGAGAAAAGCGAGTAGCGAGGGCGCGTCTCGTACGGTCTTGCAGTCTCCATCAGCGATGACAAACGAGAGAACAGCTGTGCTCAGTCTCGAGTTACCGAAATCTTGGGTCTTATCCCTGCTGTCTTCTTCTTATCGCTCGAGCTTCTTTTCACCCGTACGGTCTCGTACGGCTACGTCGTGCGTTACATTATACCCCTGGTTCCTCTCTTCATCGACGCGAACACATGCACGCCTCGACGATCGAATTCTCGCTTGATCGACCCGCAAGGCACAATCCGAAGTCTACAGGCACCGAAAACCTACGGGTAAAAAATACTGTGCGAGTGGCCCTTGGAGAACGCTTCTCTCGCCGATCGCATTTTCGGGCCTAGGAGAAATTGAGAACTTCGCGTCGAAGCGCGATCGGCGCAACCCTCGTTTTCTCTTCTTTCCCATCTCATTATCGTCCAGGAGCCATAATAAACGCTGTTTTATTATTCACGGTCGGAGTGATTGCGTTGATAAGTTTGACGAGAATTACGAGTCTTTACGGCTTCATTGCTTTTTTCGGCTTTTTGTTTTGTTGTTATTGTTATTATTATTATTGTTATTACATTACTTAAAACTTAAGAACGTAAGAGCACGTTTTTCAATTCATTCTTGATCAATTGCATTTTGACTTCCGACTGTCGATACTGCAATAGTCAAATGTATATACAGTCATTTTCGACTTACGTAGTATTTAGAATAGGCAACGTCGCGGTAGAGTGAGAGAGACAGAGATGATCTGTTTTGGTCTGGTTCACTCGAGAGGTGAGCAAAAGCTAGGTTAAGACTGACGGGTGACGGGCGCAGTTAATGGCAAATTAATAATGATACCACGCGTAAAAAAAGACAAAATCTACCACTGGAAGGGCAAAAGAGTGACAGAAAAAAATGGTCGCTGCAAATGTGACTTACGAAATGCTTGTAGACGTATATAAACAAGATAAATACAATGGCTTATCAAGAGTTTTGGGCAAAGAAAAAATATAAAAGTAAATTTGGGATATTTATTTGTTAATTACGACGATCACAGGCTCTCAACCTGTATTTATAAGGATTTAAAATGTTCCTTATAACAGTTTCTCTTATTCTACCCTTTTTTATTGAAATCTGAACGGTACTTTTTGTAAAATTCAATGAAAACTGTGATTTCACATAAGACTCGATGTTAAATCTATGAAATTGTCAATGTCAATATCTTTTTTCTGGTTCTCTATAGCCTTTTAAAAATTTAACTGGATCTTGTTCTTATCATAATCTACTACTGTACCAAATTTTATTAAATTCTGAACGGTAATTCTATAGCTGACAGTACTACCTTGAAGGAGTCACTATACACATGTATATCGAGGAAAAAGAGCCTAATTTTTATTTTTGTTTTGTGAACATTTCTGTAAGCTTATTTCTTCAAAAGATATTGAACTTTGAAGCAAAAGGTACGATTTTTATTCAAGTAGTCATAACCAAGTGAAAAAGATCGTTTTGTAACGAAGAAAAAATAACCTTATAGACAAAACTCTAAACTTTCAACTCAATTGAATAATATAAGTTAACATTTTTGTTCTATAAGTCTCAGCCAAGGATTGAGAAAAAGCAAATTTTCGTCGTGGGCAATTGAACTAATATTGATGTCTTTGAAAATAGTGTCTAATTGAACATAAATATTTGATTTTTTAATGAAGAATCGTTGATCATACAATTTATAAGAAATAAACCATGAGGTTCTAAAAGTCCTATGATTAAAACTCAATCGTTTTATTGACCTGTTTAACATTTTCACTAAATCGGTTCATTAGTGAACTAACTAAATACTAAATGCCTCATGGTTAATTTGAGTTATGTCTAAATAAAAATTACAGGCATGATAGTTGGAAGTATAGCGTTTAAGATATACTATATTATTATTTTCGTATCAATAAATATGGTTCACTAATACAAATGTTCACAATTCACCCACTTTTTTCGATATACGCGTAAGTAGCTCATAAATGAAGTGTCACTTTTTTCCCTAACAGATCGACTAAGCATCCGTCATCGAGCCTACTGTTTTTGGTACTGAATGGAGTACAAAAAATACATATGTAGCAAAATCTACATTCTGTTTATCAAATTGCTAAATTATTTTTGTTATTATTTTGCTTACAATCAGCCACAGCCTTAGTAATATTTGTTAACGTGAAAAGCTGGAAAGTAAATATGTAACAACGCAAGTCGATTTCGAAAATAAAGAGTTCGACAGGAATGCCTTAAGGGCTATTTTTGATCCAGTGTAATTGCATCAAACAATCAGTTTTAATAGACGCGCCGAGTTAATTGAATTTCGCGATTGCATTTAAACGCAACTATTTCTATTCAATGATGTCGATCTCCCACTCGGAAAAATGGAGGATGGGTGGTTTCAGAATAATGTTTCAACTTCTCGATCTGTGCAACTATAATTAAAGATACGGCATACAGACGTATAATTAATTAACGTATAATGGTTAACAAACGCGTCTTATCGTCTCATAATTTGTTGAATTTCGTTACGCCAAGTACGAGTGGTATATCATACCACTCGGGGATAGAATTATCCCCAATGTATTTCCATTCCAAAATTAATATCCAGACAATTGGTCCATAGTTGTTTTCGTTGGAACCATCGACGACGTCGTCATGCCAGGGAAACTCGGCATCATGAAAAATCCCTCTTTCTTTGTTTTTCGTTGTCGACGAAGTTCTTTTGTCGGCAAGTTTTTTTCTTTATACTTTTAGCCTTGTCATGGAAGAAAACTTGCGTATACGAAATAAATACAATGTGTACTTTTCATAGGTGAGGTTTCGGGGTTTAGAGAAAACAATTTGTCACACCAAGCATTGAGATTTTAAAGGACATTTTGTAAACAAGAAAGCACAGTCATAAATGAATAGTTGGGACTCTTTTTGTAAACTATGCTAAAATTGACGTAAAAAAGGTCTCGTGGTAATAACATCAACGGTCATCGCGATGACCTTCTCCAAGGACAAAGTTAAAAAACATATTTTTCTAGACTTTTCAACTGCAAATTTATTGACCCTGTGTAGCCATCGTCACCGTGGAGCCTTTTTGGCTTCACTCAAATGGTGCTGTAATTAATTGAAATGGCAAAAAAGAATTTACTTAAAACTTAAGACTTATTTATTTTCCATCAAACACGGCAACCCTGTCAATCTCGAAGCATTGATTCACTGGCTGTTTTAAGAAGTGAAACCTAAACCCAAACCCAAACTCGTAACTCGTAAGCAGCAACTAGAATAAGAAAGAAATTAAATAAAAAGTGTACATTTTCATAATACTAAAATATTTTCAAGCTTATTATCACTTAAAAACATCTTATAAAACGAACTCACGCGAGAAATTTCAACATTGGAATAGGGCAACTCTAATAGTAAAACTTATTTAATACTCATTCAATTTCTATTACAATTTACGAAAACATGAAATTTTCAAATGAAATTAAAATTGAAATTTTCCTTGAAAATAAATGATTTTCAAATTGATGATCGACCGCGTAACCGTGTAAATAAAATTGCGCTTATTCAAAAACGTTTTGCAGTTAGCATCGGTAATATCTTAATACGATAACGACCCATATGTAAGATATCAACGACAAAAAGAAGACAAATTTAACAGAAGAAGAGCTTCGAATTGCTTCGGAAGACCGAAAGCCACGCGCATGGAGAAACGAGTGCATCCCCTCGTCTGCTTCGTTTTGGCCTATCCCACGATTGTCTCTCTTATCCTCACAGTTGGTCCCTCTTTCTCTTTCTCGGTCATTCCTTCACAACGGCTTTGACTTTTGCCAGCCACATTCTCAGCTCTCTCAACGAGACTGTCTTCACGAGATTCTCTCTCTCTCTCTCTCTCTCTCTCTCTCTCTCTCTCCCTCTCTTTCTCTGCTAGTTAGCTTCACATCCGTCGCATCTGTGTATCGTCGAGTCCCAATGTACCTCGCTTTTTTTAAACTCTTTTTTCTGTTTCATCCGACTCTGGACTCCCATCGTCCACCGAGCAGGGCACAGTGCTCGTCCTTCGCTTCTCGTCACAAGACATACTCGTCGAGTTGAACCTTGTAACTTACCTACCATCATTTTGCCTCGGTATCTCCTTTTTCCTCTCATCCTCTTACAGCGAACCTCGTCTGGGTGTGTTTGTATGTGAATCGACCGTCGACGAAACAAGACTCTCTTGCTTTGCTACGAGAAAGAGATTTTTTTTTTCTTGGGTCTGTGTCAAGGCGTCTCTTAAATTCTAATGTAGGTACGCGTAATAGTGCATTATTAAAAAGTGGACGATTCGATGGCCCTGTAACAAAGAGCGGCACGAGTTATTTTGAAAGAGGCAATTTTGCTTTTTATTTATCGACGAAATATATGAAATAATTTTTTAAACAATTAATCATTTAGTTATACGAATTATTTATTTCTGTACCGACTATTTGGTGAACTATTTCTTATATATCAAAGGTGTCGAACAAACGTAATTATTTCTACTTTAATTCTAGTATTTTGTTTTAAACTTTTGAATAAATTTCCGTGAAAAAAACATTTTGGTGTTTAACCCCGCGCGGTCGCTCTGGATCGTTTGTGACCGTATTGAAATTTCACTTGGGATTTTCCCGATATTTATAGCTATTTATAACGTAAAAAATAATAAATTTTGGGCTTTGATAATTATTGATTCATATTGTATCAACATTGAGAAGTAATTAGGAATTTTTTCAGATGTTTTAAAGCATTTCAGTCCGTTGAAAATTGCACGCGGACACGAACGACCCAGTGCGACCGCGGGACCAGTGAAAATATAAAGCGACCACGCAGGGTTAAATAATATTTGATAACTTTTAAAATATAGTTCATCGTCGATAGATTATAGGAAAAGTAAATGAAAAATATACCGTCGAAACAGTCGAGTGATACAATATTTTTAGTCATTCTCATATACTTCGTTATAACTGAATAATTATCGAACAAATATGAAGCTTCAGTAAGTTGAGATGAGAAAACTGGAAATAGAAGATATCTCGACATCCGGTGAATATAAAAAATGAGGAAATTGATGCGGGGTGGAAACGGCGGAAACGCAGAAGCAGGCGCGTCACGACATCCGGTCTCTCTCGCCGTGACGTTCGCGACAATCCATTTAGCCATTTCTAGTGTACGTTCACTCGCATTGGTTTCCTGTGTAGGTGAATTATACGAGGTGTCCTAGAATTCACGGTAGAACAGCAATTAGGTATTGGGGGATGCCAAATAAAATATAAAAAAAAGAATCAAAATATACCCAAAATAATGTACGAGAATTAATTCGGACGAAAGTGAAACAAATTCTAATTGATTTTGACGAGAAGTCACACGCGAATTATCTCCAAATATGATTATTCAACTTTTTGGGACATTTTTAATATGCCGGTAGTAAAAAACTGGAATTATATTTAACAATAAAATATAACAAATTATTATTTTTTTTTTTCGTATTTCTATTCGTTTCATTCAATTATCCCTTTTAAATCGGGTATGACGAGAACTAAAATCAATTTTTCTCGTCGTATTGATTTTTTATAAGGGATGATATTTTATGCAAACAACGTAGATAACAATTTCAATTGCACGCTAAATTTCCCGGTCGCCATTTATGCACACGATTCACAGCATGAACATCGCTGCAATATGTACCGGCATGCGAAGGATTAGGAACACAATGCTACGAGCGCGTTGATGCAGCGTGTGTACGGATCCGCGCGGGTAAGTGCTTCTCGCGGGCAAACGCGACGATTGCGGAATAATTTATCGAGATTTCGCGGAATACTCGCTAGCCGAGTGTCGGTTCACCGCTTAGAATCCTGAATCGAGGTTGAAAGGAATAAAGTGGCTTTGAAATTTTACCACGCCTTGCGCTTCGCGCGACCTCTGACTTTTCGTTCATCGCACCCTCCCGCGCTCTATTTTTTTCTGCAGAGAAAAACATTGCTCCATCGGAAATTTTCTTCGATCATTCCGTCTCGCTGTCTTTTTCGTCTTATAACTCCCGCTTCGACGTGTGAGAGAGGGGTTGGAAGACTTCGAGAGTGAAAAATTTCGAATCGACGATGGCTAAGTCCTGACCGAATCACCAAACTCGATCGACTTTGGTGACTCGTTGACCAGAGATTTCCGTCGAGGTAGAAATACTCGTAAATTATTGCGCATTTAAATGGATTGTCACTTTTAAACGATCGTCACTTGATTTTATATCCACGAAATTATCGATAAACGGTAATTTGACAATATTATGATAAATCTTTACAGAATTGTCGATAAAATATAAATTATCAATAAGTTTTCGCAGTAATTAAGTTTAAAACAGAATTTAACAATAATGGGACAAGTTTTCGCGCGATTACGGTTAAAAAACAATTCGTCGACAATATCGTCAATGTCAATCCAAGAAAAACAGAATTTAGCAATGCAGGAATTATAATTTTACAATCGCATCGAGAATTTAAGGAAAATATGTTCATCTTCAATGAGAGTATTGAATACGTATAACACTAGTTGGCGAGAGAACATTGCGCGTCTTGTCACAGGATTCCAATACTCGAAAACAGAGCTCGATCGATCTTTCGCGATGCTGGCATGCTCACCTAACTGCTTCGACACGAACCCCATCGTGCAAACTCACCGAACTTCGACGTGAGCTTTCGAGTTAATTCATCTCTATTTCCGTAACATCATCAGTCACTCCGAGAACACGACGAGCCTGCATCCGTTTCTCTCGGAAACTCTTTTCTCTGCGTATACCTCGAAACACCGGTGGGATGGAAAGAGGTCGTCGGGGAATGGCAGTGGGAGTAGTTCGCGTACTTTGGCGTGGATAAACGACTCGATAGTTATATATACTACACGATGATGTGGCCACTAACTTTTTCTTGACCAAGTGGCGATAGCAAGGCGAGCAGAGGTGCCAAAATCTTCGATATTGGCAGAAACGTTCCCCTCGCAGAGTTCGGAAAATTGCTGATTCGTTCAATTTCTATAAATCAACGAGCCGTATCAACGTCTGTCATTTTTGTTCGAGGGAAGGGTGAAGGTCAGCGTGACCTCGTTAAAAGTTTGACGACAATTTTCTCGATGAAGGAATATACGGATAATCGATTCGTGGGGGGCTGGTGGGATCGAGAAAGTTTGGTTGGAAAATTTCGATCTATGCCTCTTGGCACTGCCAGCGAGAGAAATCAGGTCGCAGGGGTTTAACCTCATCTCTGTGAAAATCTTTGTCAAGGTTACGAAAATATTGATGCCTATATGTATGTAGCCTCATTTATCGAAGTATATCCCAGTCAATTAAAATATAAAATCGTTCACTCAGTCCTGCCGAGACCTGCCAAAAATAGTGAAAATAATAAATCGCCGATAAATTATATCCTGTAAAGAAAAATAAACGAGGAACGAACGTCTCGAAATAACTCCATTTAGGGTTCGAGTCGAACTGGTTGAAACCTCCCTGTCAACATTTCTGCTAAAGTGCATTTCTGCAAAATTTAAAAAAATCTAACAACAGTCGACCAAGTCCTGTCAATATCTGTCAAAACAAAAGAAACCATCTTAAATCGTAGCAAACATTACGAAATTACTAAACAGCTTGTTGGTCGAAAAAGATGTTTAATAGTATTCTAAAACCTGTCGAAGTTGACCAAAATCATTTTCGCCAAGCTTCTACCTGCAGCTAGCCCATATAAATATACAGTAGGTAATGGTTATTATTTCCATATCGATGCAAATCGATTGAACCCAAGTCAAGCAGCGCCGGTGCACGTTCGAGGGATTTATGTACAAAATACGAAAATATATAGGGAATGACGTGATTTTCGTGCCAACAGGGTGTAACAAGATATTGCGAGTGGCTGGCTGTTCCGAGGGGTGTATCGAGGTGAGTGTAAAGAGGGTGATACGCATCGAGATCGTGACTCATACCGTACTATACGTATATGGCGTTCGATGTTGCCTCTCTCATCCCCTTGGTCTAGAAAATGTTATGACGAGTGAGCGCCTTAGCTTCCATGAAATGAATGCGATAGGAGTATGTAAGGGGGAATAAGAGAAAGAGAGGAATAGGGAGAATGAGGTAATAGAAGTGAGTGTCGGACAACGGAGTCTCGGGGCTCACCCTCCAATCACTTATTACATGCCGCCCGACGCGATGGGCGTGTGCTCACGTGAGTCAGACAAACTATTCGTACACGATGATTGTGACACGCGAGGGAAGTTTGCGACTCGTGGCTACGTCGACAGCAGGGTCCACAAACCGTTATCGCCGCTGTCTCGCGTCGATATGACACGATCGTTTCGTCTCTTTCATTCGTCAAAATAATATTTTCGACAACATTGTTCAAACGATATTAACGATTTCCTCGTTGTATCATTCAATTTGCAGATCGAACTACAGTTTACCAGAGAAGTCTATCGTTATTGATCGTTTTATAGAAATGTATGAAGGAGTATGCATAATTGGTTGGAATAATAATTAGGTCGAATTGATAATTAGTGGCGATCGGATCCATCAAAACTTTCATTATGCGGGCATCACGGAACCGAAAGTCTGTAGAAATTAGGTCGCTCAAGCCCCGCCCCCATTACGCGTCGAGCCAATCGCGCGCTTACGTCGAACTAATGTAAGAGGGAAAAGCGGGGATTCTCTATAGACTCGAAGTCGGCAAGATCGAGATCCTACTCTAGACCGAAAAATATAAAGAAAACATGAGCTATCGTCCGTAGACGATAATCACTTCGAAGCTCATTATCAATCGTGAAAATAGAACGATCCGCGTCTACAAGTAATATTTAAATACGATTTTCAGGTTATTTTTATACCTGAAAATTTTCCCCCCTTCGAAAACTGATGAAAATTCATTCGATTATAATATTTCGTAGTTCGTTAAAAATGGAGTTAACGTTAACGTTCTTTTAATTGAAAAAATATCATAAGATTGAAACATTTTTAATATTCAACTCTCGTTCGATCAGCCACTGCGACTTTATAGTTGAAGATATTCTTTTCAAACGTTAAATAAACGATAAGCCCGAGGTGGGTCGGGAGACGCGACGAGAAGAAGAAAATTTGTCGAACCGGAGTATCTTTCGTTCGACTATACAAACGTGGATGCATCCGACCCCAAATAGCAGAGGTCGCTGCCATTCAAGCGCGATACGCCGAGACGTCTGCCATATGGACGACCAAGTTGATCCTTCTTTTTTCTCTCTCTTTCGCGACGACTTGTATCACGAAAGAAAAAAAAATGCAGCTAACATTACTCGAGTTTTCCGCTATCGATTTTTTGTATTTGCGTGGTCTTGTTTTAAACGGCTGGGTATGCACGCGGGGTAAGGAAAGACGTATCCGCTGTCTAAGGTGCGGCTGTGTGGTTCGTCGAACTTCTGTTACATCCCCTCTACGTAAACCGATCCAAAAATACATCGTGCTATCCGTCTACGCGTATTGCGCGGATGTGAAACTCGACTTTGTGCTATATATGTGTGTGTGTGTGTGTCTATACGTGTAGCTATCGTACATATAAAAGTACCGAATCTGAAATAGAGAAGAGCGAGACCGATGCGGTTTTGCGCAAAGCCAAAAGCGTTCTCGTGGCAACAATGCTCGGCTAGAGTGCACGAGAGAAAGCTCCCCTAACTATACCGTCGGTAGACAGCTCCCCGGAGCTTTTGTCCGTTTCTCTCGTCTCGGCAATTCTTTATTTCATTCGTCTTCTCCCAGGCGTGTTCGCAACTTTAATTCACTAATTCAAAGTGCATTAGAGTTTATACATTAAAAAAAAAATTCCCAAACGACAAGAAGAGCGCCCATGCAGTTCTCGCGACCTTTGCGGCCTTTGTCCCTTTGTTTTTCGGGATGAAAGAGACATTCGTGATATTCAATTATGATGTATCTTTAATAAGAATATACACAGAGTATGTGAGAGAGGAAATGGTTTTGTTTTAATTGTTTACAGTTTTGTTTGACAGTTCACCTCGTGGAATTAACTAATTATGATTGCGTACTGTGCTGCAAGATGTGTAACGTCCGAATCGAGGATCATCGTCACGTGGACTTGAATTTGAACTGCAGTTTGAAGATTTGTTTTTCGGCTTTATTGTTAAATTTACCCATAAACTTAGAGCGACAACATATAAATTTAGCCTGTCGATGAGACGCTCGAGCAAAATAAAGTAGCTTTCGATCTAAAGTACCTACGGGGTTGAAGTTGAAAATTAAGTTTCCGTTTAAATGGAGTACAAACTTAAGTTACCACTTAACTTTATAAGTTAACGTAGAATCTCAAATTCAAGCTTGACTTCGAATTTAATAACGTCGTCGAGTTTAGATTCGATTCGTCAATTAAATTGAAAATTTAACGGAAACATAATTTATGACGTAAAACTTCCATAACTCGAGACGCTTGAGACTCGAATCCGAGTCTCAAGTTCCAGCTTAAAGTATCCAAAAAAACATGCTCGAACTTTCGATAAGAGAAATATTGAAAATTCGAACTATCGAATCGAGAAAACGTTCGAGTGATATCGACGAGATGTAAAAAAAACTGTAAACCCTCACGACTTGTAGAAGACGCCACCTCCCCACGATTCTATTATCTATCGAACGTCGAGCATAATTTACACGAGTTTTTCTACAGCGAAAATTTGACTCATCAAAATGTGAGCTTAAAAGAAAAAAAAGGGGGAAAAAGCAAGGCACGTAACAAAAAGGTCCTGCCGATAACGGAAAAGAGAGTCAAGAGGCTACATAACGCTGTGGGCATAGAATGTATGAGATGGAAAAGCGCAGGAACGAGAACTACCCCGAGAAAGTGTGTGGTGGCGGAGAGGGTTTTTCGCGCCGTTCGTATATCCGCAGTCGCTGACGATGGAAGAGAGGAGTAGCGGCGGTCGTGGTGCTGGTGGTTGTGGTGGGGGGAGTTCTAGGCGATCACGAACGACCAGACACCGAACATATTCTATGCCTTTATCAAGTACCTTGGCCGCGATCCAGAAAAGCCCAACGACACGCACGCCCGACTCTCCACAGTGGGGTAGAGATGCCGATGGAATGGGCAAAATCGGTTCATTCTCGCCTATATATCAACCATGAGCACTTTAAAACTCATCCCCCATGGTACCTTCTTTTCTTCGTGTTTGTAATGTAGCCATTAATTTATAACGCGCTCGCCCATTCGTCATTTTTAATTTCCAATTAAGAGACTCGCTGCTCGTTACATCGATGATCGATAAAAGATCAAAAAAATGACATTTTTTAAACCGAACGATCGTTAATTGGCGATATCACGACGTCGTACAATTTCGTGTTCACGAATTTCTCGAATATTTTTTAAATATCGATGGTGCACCTCGTTTTTGTTCGACGACAATTTATTTTCGCGTTTAAACTCGAACAAAGCTCGGAATATGAAAATACAAAATTACGTATTTAACCGAATTTGAATACCGATGTTTTTCTAAAGTTTGGTGTTCATATTTTTTTATGTAAAAGATTTACCTCGTCAGATTCGAAAAGTTGACCCAATTCCATAGACAAATATACGTATTAATATATAAAATTTAATATCGGAATACAGGCTCTCGGATAAAAATACTTTTTTTTTTATGAATTCTATCTTTACCGAAATTTACATTTCTATTCGAAAGATAGGAATGTCTTATGCACTATTTCGTGCCGATTTTATTTGGCGTTTTTACTCCCTATAAAAAAGTTCTTGTCGAAGCTACTAAAGAAAAATAATATAAAAAAATGATCGCAGTCTCGTCACTATAGAAATATATACTAAATTCTACGGTCGAGTGTAAAAATCTCGGCAAGATATACGTAATATCTTCTCGATGTGCGTGAACGAATTCTGAAGTTATTGGCATATTCGACACCAGGGGGACGAGAATCGTGTAATTATTTGAACGAACGGCTCGTATATATCTATATATAGCTGGCAATTCGCGAAGACGTACCGCGCGGTAAAAGTTTGCGGAGAAGAGGAGATTCGAAGAGCTTCGCGACGATAAACCGGAAGGATTTGAGTGAGATCAGTCGTTCGTTCGTTCGTGAAGGATTGAGCGAGCGTCCAATCGTTTCGAGAGTTGCTGACCTATAGAATCGCGTTAGCGCCTCGTGCACGACGCGGGCACATATACTACATCGATGATCCTGAATCTCGTCGTGACAAATCTCTTTACAATCGTAGGTCCCACGTTCTCTATTCGCGACGATCCTTTCCGCACCTATTTCGACGACACCTCGATAAGTTTTGCTTCATCGAGCTATTTATGATCCTCCAGATATTTAGATATTTTTGGCTAGTCTTTATTTTTAATTCTATTATTATTGCCCACACGATGGAGAAAATAACACGCATTTTATTAAATTAATAAATTAATTATTTAATGTTTGAACTTTTCTTGTCTTCGCATCGATAATGTCCTTCTTATGAATTTTTGATCGCCAACAGCCAAATGTGATTACAAATACGTACGTCTTATTAGTAATTATTTAAATAATTAATCGATAAGTTTTGCTTCGTCGGGCTATTTATGATCCTCCAGATATTCAGATATTTTTGGCTAGTCTTTATTTTTAATTCCATTATTATTGCCCATACGATGGAAAAAATAACATGCATTTTATTAAATTAATAAATTAATTATTTAATGTTTCAACTTTTCTTGTCTTCGCATCGATAATGTCCTTCTTATGAATTTTCGATCGCCAACAGCCAAATGTGATTACAAATACGTACGTCTTATTAGTAATTAATTAAATAATTAATCGATAAGTTATCTAACGTTCTTGAAGTCAGTTTGCGTAATGTTGAACGATCGATTGTGTAAATTTAGTGGATGGTAGCGGCGAAAAAAAAACTTTGTCAATTTCGCGACATGAGAGTATAAAATTCATCTCGTGCAAGGATAAAACAGTGCTACCTTCACAAAATCAACCCTGTTTCAACCACGCTTCGTTACACGCTTTACCGCCCTCCGCATACGAGCAAAGCGCACTTCGAAATACGCTTCGCAATACGCTTTGCAGATAGTGTTATTCGTACGCCTCTTAAATAAGAATCATCCCCGAGATAATATTATAATCAAGCAATGTAATATAATAAACTTTAAATAGATCTAATCGTAAGATACATATAACCCATAGAACTTTATCCTATTCGGGATAATTTGTTGACTTTTTATCGCCTTCGAGAGACTCATTTTTTTTTTCTTTTGAAAAATCTCTTTATTTAGTTATTATCATAGTGGTAAAATAAATTACAATTGTATTGTTGTTTTTGTCTGCATAGTCCTGCTCTTTTTGAGCTTACTATCAAGTTTTTATTTACATTCTTATCACTTGTGTTTGTGTGGTTGTTTCACTTATATTTATCTGTTCGGTTGTTTTGGGAAAAATTGCAAAAAACCCTTATCATTTTTACATTTTACATTTTTCATATGGCTTATTGTTAAACTTATATACATATGTACATTATTTATTAATATGTTGTGGTAGTTTATACTTTATTTTGTATGGTAACTCACTGAATTTTGTGTTTTTTTTGGTTTTGGAGTAGCGTATTGTTTCCTATTTGTGTGTTATAAAAGATGTCTTTTAGTTCTTTATAAAATTCTTTGATTTTGGTTTTATTCCTTATTTCTTCATTTGTTGCGTTAAGATTTCATGCCGCTATGGTTCTTAAGGCTCTATTAAGTACTCCTTCTATTTTTTTAAGGTAGGATTTTGCGGCCCCACACCATATTGGTGAGGCGTAGAATGCTGTAGGTTGGATGATCATTTTGTCTAATAGAATTTTGTTTTTAAGAGATATTTTTCTTTTTCTGCATATTAGGTGATTTATTGCAAATTTAACTTTTAATGTTTTAATCCTTGTATTTTTTGTGTTCTAGGAAATTTAGCCTTCTTTCAAGTATTATTTCTAGGTATTTGGCGTGATTTGTAGTTTTAATTAATGTTTTACCCACTTTGAGTGGGATTTCTAGTGTTTTTTTATCTTTTTGTGAGAAGTGTACTATTTCTGTTTTTGATTCGTTGATTTTTATTTTCCATTTATCGAAGAACTTGACTATTTCATTTACATGGTTTTGTATATGCTGACTTTTTGGCAAAGTCCTCGCGTTTATAATCCCATTGGGGCATAGATTCGCTCGCGAGAAACGCGGGACGGCCAGCGCTACCTGTCGATTGTGAGTGGCACTAAAATCATGTAACAAACGCGTTTCGAAACGCGCTTTAAACGCACTATTATGTGAAAGAAAAAGAACGTTTCCATCTAACAAAATGCGCGTGAAACGCATTATTCTGTGGGAGAAGTCCATTTCAAGTCCGTTCCCTCAACGAAATGTACTTGAAACGGACTAGACACACGCTTGAAACGTACTATTCCGTGGCAGTTTTTTATCGGAGTAATGGACGAATGAAAAAAATCCCGAGTATCTAATCTTGTTATAAAACAAATAAAAACATAATCGCCACGTGCCACTTTGTTTATGTTTTGCTCAGTGACACGTTTCATGCGATTACCGACTCAAAATTATGTCAAGCTCACACGTAAGACATGCGAAATTTTTTGGTTTCGGACGAAATGCGAGGGTTGCACTTATGACGAAGTAATCCCAGACCTGGCTGTACTTTAAAGCCCGTCTTATACTAGTATGCCAAATGTAGCATTAACCTCCTGGAGACTCCGACAATCTCGCAAATGCTTCGTGAGAATTATACTATTCAACGTTTATTTTCTTTGTTCGCTTTTCCCTTTTTTTTTCTCTTTGGCCAGAGTCGTCCCGTTTGCCCAAAACGGCCTTAGTAATTTTATATCCTCGACAAATAAATGGAACTTTCAACCGGCAATTGCTCTATCTCGCGCCGAAAGTTTTAAATGCCAGTGGGAAAACGGGTCGCGTATCTTTCTCTACCTCTCACTCTCTCTCTCTCTCTCTCTCTCTGTTACTCCACCGCGATATCATGACTGACGTATAAGTAGCACGCCCCGTTCTCCGGTCGTGTCAAAGTTAAACTCTGTTTTGCACACGTTTCATCAGCTTCATTCCTCCAAGGATGCGAGAGGACCCTCAGGGTGTGTCATTCGCGTGTTGCTGGCTGGGTGCCTGGATTTGGGATTGGTCCGTGATACGCGCAAGTATATGTATAACAAAGATTCGTCGCGTGTCAGGACAGGAGTATGATATGGCTGCAGGGATTCGAGATTAGGTGCGATGTGATGTGCGATGGCCCAGTGAGAAATACTTGTTTCGTAGTAAATATGGCTTGAAATATAACTATCTGCTTATATGTGAATACAAATGGTGTTCCAGAAGTTACCTCTTCCGATTCGGCAACTTACATTTCTTTCATTACAACATGAAAACATTAAATTTCTTCGTTTCGAAATCGGTTAATTCTATCGTTTGAAAATTATCCCGAATCGACCGTGAATTCGTGGCATCGTCAGCTACCCAGAGCTAAAAAAATTGCACGCAACTTTCTGGTCACCCTGTATATATAAGATTAACTCTTAAAAAATTGTACGTGTTTTTGCATTTTCAGGTCGAATTTTATCTCTTAAACAAAAAACGTAAACATAATTTCTTTTAAAAATAATATAACGCTTCATCAACGTGAAATAGTCGATTATGTAAACTAAAGGAACACCTCCAAGCTCTATGAACCCTTACGAAAAATATTAGTCGAGTCCATAGAATATTAGGAACCGTAAAAAAAATATTTATATAAGAAAACTACGCCTATCTCCCTTTCCTGTCCGTGCATGTTTCGTTCGACTCGATCATGTCGCACGACTTCGTTTTCACGCCCGTGAAAATATTATTTCTTTGCGGCACGTTTGACTCAATTTTTGTATCATCGTAGTGTCAAAAATATGCGTCGGGTGTCGTGCTTTGGAATAAAATCGTCCGGATCGATATCGAATTACTCGATTGAATATTCCGGAAAAAACATTATTATTTTTTTCTCTTCGTCTCAGCCCTCGATGTCTGACTAGCGTGCACGGTCATATATATTTACATATTTAGCGTCATTTTCGTGTAAACGCGTAGCCTAAATACACACCATACAAAGGGGTAGGAAGTCGAAAAGCGTGCGACGTGCCAAGCACGGACGTATCCTCCTGCAATGTGACTATATATATATAAGGTATATATATATATATATATATATATATATATATATATAAGTATACGCGTATGTATTCGTTGCTTTTCCGCCGTCTTCCGGAAGTACGTCCATTAACCCCTCACTCGGTGTGTCTCCGGCTTAACTCGGACACAGTGCAGCCCCTACGTCGTCCTCGTTCTCCCTCTCTCTCCCTCTCTCTCTCTCTCTCTTCCACCGTATACGCTGTGACGCTGCCCGAAACAACCGTCGACTACCGCTTTCAGCTTGCACTCGCCCAGCTTTGAGGTACATACGTGCATTACTGCGTTTCGAGAGAAAATCTGGAGTAGTCGATGTGCTTCATCCCCCAAGCCCATCAAATCCCGCTCCCCCCTGCCGTACAACAGCCGTCTCAACGACATCCTGTCGAAATACTTAGGGAGTGCTAAGAACGTATACATAGACACACATCGTACATATGGGATATTCCAGTTGAGTTCATTCACCCCGTGAAATCATAGATAGAAGACCTCGAACGAAGATCAAGGCGATCGAATTAATTAGCCCAAAAAACCCCCGTTATTATTTAACATGAAATATTATTATTATTATTCGTTAGAAGAAAATTAACGTCAACGACGAAAAATTCAATTCGACGATATAACTCGTACGATAATTAACTTTTTTTTTCTTCTCTTCGTCCGTTTTCGTAATGACGTTCGTAGGGTCCGTTCGAAAAATAATTTTACCTCGATTTTATTACATAACGTAAAAGAAATAATCGACGAAATGAAAATACAGTCGGTATTTTGTTATTTGCTTTAGTACGGTAATAAGGAAAAAAGTTGGACTCGGAAATGAGATCCGGAGGAATATGTGCCTCGGAACTGAGCCGAAAACTCTCGTACATGTTTGTGTGCCTGTACAGCGCACACGCTATTTCCAGCCATTGCTCGTGAAGCATATCTCTCGAAACTTCACGCAAAGTGCAATCGTCCTTTGCTGCGGATTGCTGCGCTCCTACTATATGTGCACTATATTAAAGTATGTATATAGGACTCATCCGATGGGTATATAAGCATAGGTATATCGGTATAGGCGCGTTACACACGTTATGGTGGGTGGGTCGGCCCGGGGGTGGGGGTTTATATGTTATATACCAGATATAGAAACGAGGGTTCTACCGAGCGGGAGATCGAGGTCGAGAAAAAGTTTGTATCACTACGTATAACCCAAATGGTAGGGCGAACGTTCAGGCTCCAGTGTATTTTCTCGTTTCTGTTATGCCTGCGAGCCTGCACGGATTCTCATTCCCTCGTTCCGCGACCAGACCATTCTCAGCTGTCTCTGTAAGTCGGGTATCCTATGGAGAGCGAGACGCGTCGCTCGGATGAGCCAACTTGGCTCAACACACCGGGTTTCAAAAAAACCTTGATTTTTCGTCGATTAAGATACAAATTTGGAAACGTTATAGTTGTGAACAAAAATGCTTATATTCGCGTTTCGGTGAAGTATTATTGTATCGTCGAAGAATAAGTTTGTTCTACGAGGATGAAAACGTTTTACAATAATTTTCAGTGTGCAATGTTATTTACGAAGCCTAAACGACATTTTCATTATCTGCAACACGTGGAATATTTCTATACGAATAGATCGATAAAAAAGATTTAAAAACTCGAAAAACAAGTTCCTCCGTCTACGTTTCTTACAGGAGTAAAAGAGTTTGTTTTTTTGTTGTCAACTTTACGCCGACCAAGAGTATCGAGACTGATGAAGAAATATTTAAAAGAGAAAAAAACATTTTCAAACTCTTCGTAACCAGACGAAGACTCCGTTTTGATGAGAAAATATCTCGGAAAGGCCGTGTACGTAAATACAGACGGGCGAGAGCGGGAACGAGGGGGAGTTATAGAGATTGAGAGAAAGAGCGTTTTAGTGCAGCAAAAGGAATTGTATAGCGGTGGAAGCCTCTCTCGGTACTTCGGGAGACGAGCCGTACGAGAGGGTGGCACGGTATACTATTCTCGTAACCTACACTTTTGCGAGAAGGACGGAAGATGAACGACGGAAACGGCTATGGGTGAGATAGGAGATGAGTGGAGAAACGGAGGCTCGATGCTCTAGACACCGACGTCGTGCCGGATTGTAATTTTAGACGCCCCTTTCTCGCGCCTCTCACACTTTCCCCCAACTGGATCAGCAAGAAAGTCCAAGGGGTTTTAGCTGGTGAGACGCGTGTATTTGCTCAGAAGATATGGGAAACTAGGGAGTAAGAGAAAGAGAGAGAGAGAGAGAGAGAGCGAGAAGTGTAGACGAAGGAAAAACTCGACGCCGAGCTTTATCGTCCGCAATGCCTCTCTTCTCCCCTATTCCATTTGTGTCTCGCGATCTTCCATATAGGGTTGCTATTCTTAAAGTTTCTTTCATTTAAAATACATAGTAGGACCTGGAGTTCGTCTTGACGAAGGGAGAATTTCGATAGTTACAGCGGTAACGAGACGTACAGCAGCGAAAATTTGCTACTCGTGAAATAAATGTTAATTCGCTCGATTTGGATCTGGCAAATTATTGGAACAATTCGTATTGCTCGAATAATCGATTTAATAATGACGTTGAAGTGCGCCCCGATTTTAGCTCGTTACGTGCGCAGCTGCGATCGTGGTGTACTAAAATATTTGTTATTAGCTACATTTTCGATAACGAACTATAATCAAGGAGACCGGAAATAATGTAATAAACGCACTTTGAAGTGAAATATTGATTATAATTCTTACATATTTAATTTGTGTGATTCAAGATCGAGTTATGCGAGGAATTTTAATTCAAATTTTCTTCCCATAGAAAGTTTTGTTTTCGTATATTTCTTCGTACTACCGATTGATTGCACTTGGTTTTTTTATTCAACTTCGAATAATTGATAAAGCTCAATGTCGATTCGAATAATCTGCCAAATACAAGCAAATAGAATTGTAAAATACTAAGGTTATAAATATAATTCGATATAAGTATTTTTTTATAACCAAAATTCATCTAATCGATGACCCTAAATCGAGTAAAAAGCTTTTCAATTAAGTATAATTATATTTTTAAAAGTTGAAAATTCAAATTATACGTTCGATTAAAATTCGTATAAATTTCGACATCAAATGGCAATGCAGTTTGAGACACTTGGCAAAATACAAATTAGAATACTCTTCATTGTTCTTGTTAAGAAAGGCTCAAAACTTTTGGGATTTCGCGTTGGTTTCTTTTTTCAAATTTCATCGACTCATCCTCAAAATCGACAATATTCATCCTCTCGTAAAAATCCTTTCGCACCCTCCGAAATTCGTTCCAAAGTGACATGTATATCGCGATGGTCGTCTTGGGTCTGTGACGTTGATGGGCGTTACGACGACGACCTCTCACTATTCTTAGCCAGACGGGCATCGTCGCATTCCTCGTACGTCGGCTGTGTACCATCGTATACCCTCGAAAGAGAGCTTTCTCCCAATCCTATTTCATTTCACATCGCCTCCGCGCGCTACTCCACTCAGAGACATCCGCTCGATTCGTGACACGCTTCCGTGCCATCTCCTGCTTCACTTCAAATTTCGCTTCCCTCCCTCAATAATAATCCCTCGCCTCTTTCAAACGTAGGCGCGATGCGTATAAAACTCCGGAGTGCTGGAAATACCAACCGCGAAGAGATGCGGAAATTTCAAGGTCGACGCACACACGCGAACGCACACGGGCTTTAAAGCGGCATAACCAGATTCCAATCCAGAAACCCCATCTTTATCCTTCTTCTAGTCTCCCGTTCCCTCTGTTTCTCTCCGTTCATCTATCGTACCCGGTTTTGTATAATCTGGTTAGTAGATGATGAGATAACGCTATAAGGTACGCTTATATGCTCAATGGATCGAGGGTTTCAAGTTGCTCGCGAAACCTTTGCATCGATCTTCATGCGCATGCGCGATCATCTACTTTCGCGATGCAGAGAGACTGCATAGAGCAAATGAGAATTCAGGTTTTATACTCGCAACGATATGCGAATTTATGGTACAAAGCGGGAGATTTTTATTTTCCCCATATGAATAAGGATTAAATAAGATTACCAATACATGCGCGGCTGTTAATTTTTCCATCGAAACAGCGAATTTCCATATTTTCACGGACTTTTTAAAGCAGTTTTCGACGTGGTTTATTTCAAGTCAATTACTGAATGGAAGACTTATTGCTTACTGAGGTGGTAATCATGGAGGAGGAATCTTACACTAAAGAACCGTGAGTCGATCGATAATCCTTCATTTTCTTGCCAATGGCTAATAATTCGTGCGAAAGTAGAGCGCCATTTTCCCCGGCTCTCGATCAATTTCGCCATTTAGTGGCCGAAGCGCGCCGCGCATTTCGGGCGATCGAACCTTTCGTGCGAAAGGAGAGCGCCATTTTCTCCCGCTCTCGATCAATTTCGCCATTTAGTGACCGAAGCGCGCCGCGCATTTCGGGCGATCGAAGCTTGACATCGTCGCAAAATCAATAAATTTAGGCAGAGACGCTTAGTTTTATCTCAGTAACTCAACCAATCTCGGAGCAACTAAAGAATCGACCGTTTGACTGACGGAGACAAGTGTCTTCCTGTCTATCTTCCCTCGTTGCGAAACAGACACGATCGGTAAGAAAAACATTAATGAAATTTGTTTCGAAACGGTCGATCCGTCGAAGTAGGTACTTAACCCACTTAATAACGATGTGGTTCTCCGTTCTCGTTTTTTCCCCGAAAGATCATCCGTTTAGGAAAAATAGGGGCTAACAAATGCAGCTATCGCTTTCAGACTTGCTTCGTCGGTATCGTGGATGACTTTATGATGAGGCAAATCTTGTTCAGCCGGTAAGCGATGTGTTATCCAATATTTCTCCAAATATGTTTAATTTTTTGGATAAAACAATGGAGTGAAAATTTTTCCCCATCGATAGTCGAGTTCAAGGTTCTCGTATTTCGTTCGAAATATTAACCGTTGGACCAATGTCTACGTCACGAACATGCGAAACTTTTTGTCTCATACTCATTGTCTCTCGTGTCTGTGTATATCGCATCACGTCGCAATAGTTTTTCCACGAAAATAACAATAGTTAAGCCTTTTTATATTCTCTCAACCTTTTGTATTTAAGATTACAATAATTATTAAAGATAATCGTTTATTATGAGCCGAATTGTAAACAAATATGTAGGAAGTGACGTATTCAATCTTCGTATCATCGCATCGACCACTTTTATGCTTTCTAACTTATCCTATCTAAATGGTATCTAAAATTATTTTTTATAATAAGTATAATTATTTTCTTAATAATTATAACGTTACCTTTGTTTAACTATGCTTATTTCAATTATGAAAGAAAAACATTATTCTGTTCATGATAACCAAAACTATTGTTTCTTAATCATTATTTTTATTATAAAGAGTTACACTTATTTCGATCGGTGTCAAATTTCTCATACAATGCAATTATTTAAAAAATAACTAATTATTTCCTCTTGATAATAACGCAATATATTCTCAAAAATTCAAATTCAAGTTATGATCGTATCGAACCACAAACGAAATAGGAATAGTGAGTTAATTGTATGACGTTTTAAGTAACATTGTTAAGATTCAAACGCAACGGTTATCCCGTCACTTGAAATAATAGAAGAAAAAACCCACAAACCGAAATTGGAACGGAGTTCGCTCCCAATATCTCCGCATTAGCGAAGCTTCTTCCTCTCCGATAATGGAACAAAACCAATATACAAGCTGTTACTTGCTTATTAAGATGGTTCCCATCGACCCTTAACAGAATACGATGGAACAATGTGCAAATTCTAATTTGACTATTTTTTTTGCTCGCACATAACCTACTTAGACTCATTGTCAGAGAGGATTGGGTTAGTGCGCGGGTGAGTGGAGAAAATGGGAAAGCGACGCAGTTGGCTAGAGGAGGGGGATAACAACCAAGGGAGCTTTTCAGGAGCTATTTTCTCGGGACACTAATGGGAAAGCAATTGCCACAAAAACAATCGTACAACTCAAGTGATTTCGGTCTGAAGGAAGGAGCGAGCGAGAGATCTGGGAAGGGGGAGGGGGTCTGGGAAGCGGAGAGAAAGAAAGGTGAACTACGCGCATGCTTTTCACGTGAATGTGAAGGCTGCCCAACGTGTCCAACTGCAATTTGGACTAAACTGCAAGCTCCTCTCGCCTCTCGGTGCTGATGCTGCTACTGCTGCTGCTTCCACTCCAGCTCGACCTCGTCAAGGAGTGTAATTAGTACACCGCCAATTTCGCGCTCTGTCAGTAACGGTGTACGTACTATATGCATTCTGTTTCATATATATATATATATATATCTATGTATGAATATAGATATAGATATAAATATCGTGTCTACAGTTATATTGTGTAGTAGGTACATAAAAGAGATAAGTTACGAAGAAAGAAGTGGCCTGCAGGTTTAATAGCATAATCCGCACGTGTAGTATTGCGGTAACGACTAAAGCCCGGGGTTTTACGTCCCGAGAATCTTGTTGAACAAATCGAAGAGAGTCTCGTATGAAAATGAGATCGAAGTTTATTACACGATTTTATTCGCGTTGTTTATTCATTGGTTCGCGGAAGGATATATTTGTGTTTCGGAGACATACGGCGGCTGTACTGATATTTTAAATCAACATTTAATGTACGATTCGATTCTGGTGCGATACGAAAATATACCGCCAGGCTAGTATAGTTTGACTAGTAGAGGGGGAATCGGCAAATTTGTCTCCGATTTGGAGGTAATTAGATAGTTAGGTCGGTGAAAGTATCCGAAGCGTAAGGACGTACGAGTGGTCAGGAGCAAAGCGTCGCATCGACTATCATCGGAGCGTTGCCTACAGAAGGATGAGTCTGGCCATCGTATTGGCCTTGATTATTCTATATTCTATATGCAGGTACACTTCTATACATGCACATATATATATATTGTTATCTACCATGAAAAAACACGAAATATAAATAATTCTCGTACGTCTTTCGCCATGGTCAGCCTAACGCAATATCAGACAATCAATATAATGCCCATACATGTACAATTTCTATTATCACCATTATTTGTATTATTAATTGTATGGATATTTGATATATATATAAGACAGACTTTCTCGTTATTCGTCTTAATAAAAATACAAATGAGACCGAGTGGTTGAAACCTAATTTGATCAATAAATAAAATAAAATAAGTAAATAATAAATGGTTAAGAGAAAACTAAATAAAAAAAATCATTACACGGCGACGAGCGAGTAGGTAATCCTTTGACATGTTTTGCGTTTATTACATAATTTTGTTATTGGAACGAGGAAATGATTGTAGAATAGGATATCGATTTCGTGGAGGAATTGGGACCAGGAGTCCGTAGAAGCTGGGTCCGCTGCGCGTCGGACCAATCGTACATTCGGGTCTGCGTGCCCCGCTACGTACAGAGACCACTAACGATAAGTGGGCCGAATACGGACAGGGAGGGGGTAAAGAAGCGAGGGTTGTCCGTACGATAACGATTTTGGACGATCCTCGATATAAATAAATCGACTACGGTAGAACATTGATTATCCGAACCAATTGGGACCGAGGCTAGTTTGGATAATCGAAACGTGGGTTTTTTAGGACGAGATCATAAACAATACCTTATCACGTAAAAACAGTACATACATATTTATTAAAATTTGACATACATATTAACGTTGGGATATATATATATGTGTATTTTAAACACCTGAAAAAAGTCGAATGTTTTTTTTATTTTTTTTTCCATAAAATCGTCATTTTTTAATTGACGCGAACTTTAATGCGTTTTTTGATTGTTGTTGTTGAGGTTGGATTAAAGACGTAACGTTTGGCGGGAGATACATCACTTGAATGTTCGGACCGAACGAATTTAGAGCTTCGGCGGATGGGTGTGACGGTGCATTATCTAAGAGAATCAACACTTTACCGTTTTATGAGCCTGTCGCCACTTCTTTACGGTTGTTATAAAAATCGCTTGTTTAACATTCGACGAATAATTTCGCGTCCATCCAGTCGTTCTTTTGCGCTTTATAGGTCACAGGTAAGTTTGTCACGTTCTTGAAACACCGCGGTTTCTTGGACTTCCCAATTAGCAGCAATGGCAATCTATGAGTCCCAGCGGAATTAGCGCACGTCATAGCTGTCACCCTTTCTTTGGACACCTTGAAATCCCGTGCGGCAGATTCTTGGCGAGATGCGAGCGACTTCCTTGGCAACGATTTCCAGTTAAGACCGGTCTCGTCTGCATCGTCGTGAAAAAGCCCTTCTTCTTCCAAAATCGACTGAAGAAACAACACTTACAGAGGGTGGCCAAATTATTATACTCAAACTTGAATTTTGTTAGAGATGTTTGGAAGACTGTATCTCAATGAAAAATGGTCGTATCAAGATAAAAAAAAAAGTATTTTGAAGCTCCGAGATTCCAGTTTTGAGATCTCCCAGCCAAATTTTTTAATGAGCGACGGTTATTACGTGATCATAAAAAACAGCGCGAAGAAATTTTGACAAATCTTGTCTAATTTTTGTGTTGGTCCACGGGCTTAGACAATTTTTTTAGTTAAACAAATACATGGACAAAATACCGTATTGTTTCAGCTTCAATTTTCCTTTTTTATTTATCTCTTTACGTTCATTTTTGGCTGACATATCCGAGTTTTAATGAAAAAGGGTCCTTTTGCCTTTGGTCATCGATATCTCAGCAACCAATGATCGCACCTACAATTTCTTTCGATCCTTCAATCGAGTACGCACGGATGCCCAGAACAAGTTTACCTACAAATTTTCCGAAAATCCACAAAGTACATGGATCCAACCACTCGACTATAGTTGATCTAGTCCACGTTGGATAAACTTATACCGTCTTGTATCCAAGAATCGAGTATGCCAATTCGTGCAACTTCGATCGACGAACGGAGAAATCCCGGTCGACACTCTGATCCTCTTCGGCCATCTTTTACGCTCGAAACATTTCTTAGCTGTGATATCTCTTTTCAAACTCTCGTTCACTCTCTATCATTCACCCTTTTCTGGCACTCGGTCTTCCATCGAACCGTATCACACTATGGAGCACCACTCTCCTATCGAGTGTCCTTCTCAATTTCTTCCACCGTACGAAACCAAGAGAAAATAAAGTGTCCCCGTCGAATGACACGGTCACTTTCACGAAATCCTTTCGGTCAAGACAAACCATCCTGTCAATAAATGTATGTATCTATATATATATTAATACAATGGGTTTTCTTTATACATATAAAACAGATGGAACACGTGCATGTACATCGAATGTGGAAGAGCGTTCTTATCGCAGTATTTTATATTCGTCCGTAGTAGTTTCCTGGCTATTCCGACCAAGAGAAACTTCTGAACTTCGAAGCTCCGTCCCGAAGATACATTTTCCCGGTGCTTTTATCAATGAGATATTCCCTCGAGGTTAACGGGCTCTTTTGTACAGTCGGTATGTGCTTTCTTTTTATTTTCTTTCGCAAAATCGCATAAATTTGAATAATCTATGTGGCCATATTGGATCTTACGATTACGGAAAAATGCCCGGGAACCCGATGTGCAATGTGCGGTAGGTTGCCCTGTGGAAACTTGCTAAAACTAAAAACGTACCCCTTTTCCCTCGGGGACTGCGAACGAGGGTAAGATACGAAACGTCTTTCTATCGGTGTATCTATCGCGCTATGCAGCTTTTACGAGACTTTGCGATCATTTTTCGAGAGTATTTGTGTAAGGATAATTAATTAGTTCGATTAAGAACACGGAAACGAACGGTCCGACCTTTTTTGTACTTTCATCTTAAAAATATCAGAAATTAACGACGTTGATCAATTTTACAAAATGTCTCGAAACTTTCTATTTTCCCAAATGAATGAACGACTCGCTATTTATTTTAAAATTTCACTAACTTCATATTATTTTATTTGATGAGCAATGTTGTTGGTTATGAGAAATGTAGGTAATCAAAGCCTCGTCGATTTTGGGGACCAGAAAAAACGTCATGAGTTTTTGGTGAAACCTCTTCGACCACAACCCTCTACCCCTCTTTGACCCTCTGAAGGGTCCAAATAATCCATCTGCAATTTTCCGAGTCCACTTTTATCGAGGAGAGCTACGAGCATTTATTGCGAAGAGAATTTTGTTTCGGCTGAAAAAAGAGACTTGGAACGAGAATTCTAATTTATGCGTAAAATTCGAAACTATATATACATATATATATATATTGCGTACATGAATCAAGCGATTGGTCCAGAATACCCTTCTTGATGAGGATATATTAAATATCGTTGTGACGAAAAACCGACGATAAACGGACAATTTGATGGCGCCCACTAAAGAAAAGTAGTTGCTGATATCTCGTGTGAAAGGCCATTTTTTAACATATTTTGTTCATCGTTCACGAAAGTGGTTCGTATTTTGCTGAAATTTTTAAAACCGTCGAAAATATTCCCTGTTGGAACGCCTGTTTTTATTACATTTGTACCATTTTACAGTTTTTACGATATCATACTTTTTTGTACAATCTTTTTATATCCATAAAAAAAATGACGGATGTTCTCTTCTGGAGTATTTGTCCCGTCTAAATGAAATTCTGCTAACAAATATACATAACATTGTGAGATACGTTCTTATTCAACGAGTTGGGACATTATATTGGATGAACATTATTTTATTTTCAGTTAAAGTTCGTGTATAAACGTGTTTCTTCGATAAGCAGTTCTGACTTACTAACGTACTGCAGATATATATTCTCTTCCCCTCTCTCATCCCTTCCACTATTAAAGCCGTTGGTCAGCTCTAAATTTTCAAATTCTCTTACAACATCGAGCCCAATTTTCGAGCGGAAACCTCGATAAAATATCAATTAAGTCGCATGAAAAACACATTTTCGCCTTCGTTCGGGAAAACAATAAAAATTCTGAGATCACTTGCCATTGATTGATGAGGTTCTGTTGGCATTTTGGAAAACGTTACAGTTATTTGTATAATTTGTTCGATACATGAAAAAGCTGATAAATGTTCTCTACTTCTAATTGTTTAATTGATTATTTTGTACTTAGTCAAAGTAAAAATCATTAAAATATTAGGCACTGGATGGATTTTTGAGGGAGAAAGAGAGAGAGAGAGTGCGCAGTGAATAAGAGAATGTGATTCGTCGATGTTGTTGGCCTTGTATTTTTGAGTGATTGAAAAAGATGAATATATAGGCAAGATCTTTATTGAATTAGCGTCGGGAGAAGAACTGGAATACATCGGAAGGAAGGAATTAGGAGAATACACGAAGAAAGAATTTTGGTGCGAAGGGGATGTCACGCGCGGGAGTAATAGGGCTCCTCCGTAGGGGTGTGGAAAGTAGCGGAAAAAGAGATTAGGGGTATAAAGTTCTGCCTTACGAAAGCTGGGACAGGAATCTAGCGCTGTCACCATATATATTTATAATAAATGAAATTATTGATAAAATTCGGTAAAATCTTTCAAAAAAAAATTCCCAAAACCGTAATTATTTAAATGATATTCGAAAAGATGAAAGAATTTTGCCGTTGGTCGACTGAAGTTAAATTGAAATTCGAATTTGTATTCGAACAAGATGTATGTCGCATGAAATTGGTGCGCATCGAATAAATCGGTTTTCGACGACGAGTAAAATATTGAAATCACGAAAACTACGAAAAAAGGACAAAAAAAAGAGTGTAGGCTAGATCACATACACGATACGTACATAGTGTATTCTCGTAAATGAGAGCCACGACGGACGGGTTCAATCGGTCATCCGTTATGGAGCATTGTGCATAAGCAAATTTTCATCGAAACGGGCAAATATTTTCGTATCAGCCTGGGCTTTGGAGGGGGCCATAAACATCTCACGGATTTATCCGAGTGCTCGCCGGCATTCGATTCAATTTACGTTCGTCGATGCCTTCGAGAAACGGGCTGGCATCGGATCGCGGAGAGAGAAAAAAAGCGGAAAAAGGAAGAGCGAGGGGTAGGGGGCAGCGAAAGAGAGAGAGAGAGAGAGAGAGAGAGGGGAAAAGGAAAAAGCTATCGGTGCGCGCGTCCTTTGGTTGGCCTGGCACGGTGCCACAGTTGCGCTGGGCTCACGTCCCGGTTTTTATTTCCTTTGCGAAAATACTCGTGGGCGACCTAGGCAAATATGCCAGTGCATCCACTGTGCGATTGCCGACGCGTACCAACCCTCTCCACGACTACGTAAAAGAAAGGTAGAAAGATCCTTACAAACGAAACAAAAGGGAACAAAACGATACGTCGACGAACTTCAAGCGCACGTGCCCACATACCACGTTCTTTATAAACATGCAAATAAAAAAATGAGTCCTGTAGACACACGTATCGGCCGTTATTGCATCTTATCATCGGCCAAGTTGACTCTCCAATAGATATCAGAATAGTAAAAAAGAAAGATCCCTCAGTTGACACGCGATTGAAAAGAGAAATGGAAATATAAACGTAGCACGAAAATATTAAGCGTCGTAGTGGTCGACTTTTGAAAAATTAGCCCCAATGCCTCCATCAATAAAGCAGAAATTATCACCACCTCGTGTCCACGTACAACATAGCTATATACTTTTTTTATTCAAAAATTTGCTTACCAGGACGCCCAGTTTCGAAACGTTTCATCATTTTACTCGATACTCGGTAGGCCGGGATTTTTTATCAAATTTGCAAATACACATGTATAACTTGATATAGTTATAAAATATTTTAAAACATGTTTCCGGGGCTCTTTCTGCCCTGTATGTGTATAGGAAACATAAAATCGTCCGGTCTGTATAATTTTAAGTGAAATAATGAAATGTCAGAAACAGTTGATAATTATTTAGCGATTTTAGATTCGCAATTACGATCTTTCTATTCGAGCGGTATACGAGTAGGCGTTGATCTTCGTAAAGAGCGAATGCGGCCTCGTTACTGCGCATCGTAGGATACGCTGGGGCCGATTTCCTTGGCATCTTGTTTCCACTTGAATTGCGGTTGCATGGCAATTTCTAAGCACTCGAACTCTTTGAAGGGTGATGCATATTAATATTGCACTCCGAAATTATACCTCCCTGCGCCTCTCGACAGAGCTCAGACATCGCCGTATCGATTTGGATCTTCATACGGCTACCGCTATTTCCCATTGCCTCGCAAGTTTTGAAGCCATTTTACCAACGTAAGTTGTAAATTAGAAACGAAAGGATAATTTTTTTTTAATCAAAAGACGATTTTTATCGGTCACTTAAAATTTGTTTATTCTTGGCGAAATTCGATTGTTTCTCATTGTCAAAGAGGAACTAAACTTATAACTTTATTTTCAATTGATAAAAGTCCATGTCATATTTTACGAATTAACGTTAATTAAAAAACAACGCAAGAAAAACGCCTTTATTTAATATTTCATAATGTGTCGTCTTTCATGCTTATCGACAAATCTCTAATTAGTTCATCCGGGCAAAATCTTGTCAGGGACATTGTCACCGTTCCGAAAAGATAACTTAATATTTTTTAATATAAAATAATCTATAATATCTCTGACAAGATAGTTCGAGATGAAAGGTATGTAAATAGAGTGGAATTTTGATAAAGTCACACCAATCACTGATTTAAAGAGTACCGAAATGCGGTTGAGAATTTTAGAATTTGTGTCCGTTTGTCTGGATATCTGCTTATTTCTTTCATTATCACTTAAAATCTACCGGTTGAATTCTTCCAGACTTTCACTCTGTTTTAGATTTTAATCGCCAGTTGCATCCTGTCATGCAAACATATGCCATGACCATCTGTCAAACGGAAGCTGTGTGATATATTTTTTTCACTGTATGTCTCATTTTATTGTTTTCATTCCTAATCAAACCCTTTACACTCGAGAGGTGACTCTCGCTCACCGCTTTAAAGTGGTGAGCAAAGTGCCTGGAGTGCAAACGGTTAATAGTTTCGTATATCATATACGTACGTATCGTCACTCTATCCTAAAAGCCCCGACACGAATATCGAATAAAGACGAAAACGACAAAAACGACATCTACAAAGCTAACGCTGCCTATAATTAGTGTTTATTCAAAAAAAAATAATCGTACAATCGAGCGATGCTCAGATTTGCTGGCAAAAGCCATTCTCCGATGAATCTTATCTCGAATAATAATCGGAGATTCGACCTATTCTTAGGTCCGGATCTCAAGAGGTATGAACGTAATGAAAAGTACTTCATAGCTTGCGAATACTCGGCACGTCAGGTCGTGAGATCTAGCGTCTCCACGATACAAGGGCCCATCACGGCACCTGCAAAGTGCACGTGCACCGCAAGCAATGACGTATCCTTGCCATACGTAACCGCGGCTGTGGCTCATGCAGGAGAGAAGAGCCAACACAGCCGGGGGTTATGCGATATATGGTATATAGGCGAAGCCGCAACGCGTCTATACCTACGTACGATATAGCTATCTGGTGACACAGTCGAATGTCCCTTCGGAACGAGAATGTTGAAGGCCCGCAACGACGACCCAGCTCATGTCGATTAACCCGACGTTGAAAATCGTTTGAGGTCTCTCGCTCGAAACTATCGTCTTTCGGTCTTCACCTTTGCCCTATCGCGCCTTAATTCTCATCTTCACCCTTTACCGATGCAACGTTTTCAGCGTAAATTCTGGGCGACATCTGTTCCCTTTCGTGCCAACGTTTTATCGGTAATGTGTTACGACCTACGAGACTCGTCCGAGTCTGAGGCTGCGTGAACAGGGTCGAATTCTTTTTTTCGAGTCAGGGCAATTAAGTCCTTTACTCAAGGACGGAAGTTTCGCCTAATTGGTACTACAAAATGAGTGTGGAGGGACTTTCGACTAGGACGGCTGCGTTGTTTTCGACTATGTGGAAAGCCTGCATGAGGAATGTTCGACTCATTCTCTCGTTGGTTGTCCGGTATTGATGATCCGACGGAGCCGGGTATGGTGCAGAGGTGATTTTCGGAAATTCGGCGAATAGCAGGAAGAGTAGGTATGTTCGATATACAAATCCGTTTAACATAGTTTTGTTTTCACCGTACAATTTATTGACTTTAACAATATCTTTCACAATATACGAGTTTAGTCTCGATGAGTTACAACTATGTACTTAGGTGAACAGCGTACTTATCTGTCGAGAATCCCCCGCAGTTTTTTCTTGCGCTGGAGTTGAAGTAGCGTTGACGACCCGTTGAGTTTGTGAAGATGGTGAATGTCGAAGATGAACTGGTTTCTCGTTGAAAAGGTGGCCTTTTTGTACCAAATTCCTGCGGGTAGTTTTAGATTGTTGAACTTTTTGATTAGTCGATATTTCAATCTTGTCGTCAGTTTATAGCGTTGGGTATCTGTGATTGGCTGGCCTAATTTCGATAAAAGAAGAGGATTCTGTCTTTCTAGAAGTCACAACTGGGATTGCAGTAGGACGTAGTGTGAATTTGTTCTCTAACGTTGATGAAGTGTGACGTGCGCCTCATATTCAACTCGTGTCGGTATGGGTTTTGGTTCATACGCCATTTAGTGTGCGTTGACCGGAAGCACGAGCCTCTTTCCTACGAGTTAACTCGATACAGAGTAATTCTCGCACGAGCGGGATGCCGCCAAATGGAGACTTGAAAAGGAGAGTTTGCTGGATGTCGTCGAAAAGATCGATATTAGGTAACATAGTTGAGGTTTGGCTAGGTGCGAATAGAAATCCATATAGTGTATCGAGAGTTGGTTCTTGGATCGTAACAAACGCATCGCGTTAGAATTGACCGAGACACCAAGTACAAAGTTTTCGTCATATGTTGCCACTGATCGTGTTATTTTAATGCGATCGTACGAGAATATCTGCGGGTTAAATTCTGCGAAAAATGAAATAGTGTGAAATTTACAAATAAATATAATTTATTTAAATTAAAAAAAACAGCCATTGGACGCATATGAATATTGATTCACTCGTTTATTAAATAGAGAACCTCCAGGGATTTTAATACGAGCTACCTTTTAACCACGTATATATATATATATATATAACGTGTGATTCCTTGAAACTTCCGTGCAAATCTGCATATGCATCAATTAACGGGTATGTTTGACATCGGATCGTTCGACTAATTATCAAGCTAGTGCGATCGTCGCGCAGTCGGATCGTGCACTGGGGAGTAGGGAAATAATTTGCTTCCATGTAGCGCCCCATACGGTCGTGATGGTAGCAGAACCAGCAGCAGCAATTGTAATAGTGGTGTGGAGTTGTAGTAGTAGTAGTAGTAGTAGTAGTAGTAGCAGTAGTAGTAATAGTAGTAGTGGTAGTAGTAGTAGTAGTAGTAGTAGTAGTAGTAGTAATAGTAGTAGTAGTAGTAGTAGTAGTAGTAGTAGTAGTAGTAGTAGTAGTAGTAGTAGTAGTAGTAGTACAGTAATAGCGAAACAAGAGTAACCTTCGGGTAGTGGTGTGCGATGTAGTACGCACGTTCGATCTCTGCCGGTGAGGTTCTCGACCTCGTCGCCGTCGCCTCGGCCCCCTCAGCACGCCATTGCCACCGTGGACTGTCCGGCCAAGAGACCGGACATTAGCCCGCAAATAATCTTCAACTCTCGAGTAAGAGGTTATCCCGCAGTCTTTCGCTCTGTCACTGTACGGCGTCTACCCCCCCCCCCCCCCCCCACTATCCAGTCCATGCCGCTACATCGCGCTCTTTTGCTGCTTGCCCTTTATCGACACTCTCCCTTTCTCTCTCGCCCCCAACTACGCCCCACGGCAGTCGCCCGCTCTCGCAACGCGATGTACGCGCGCGCACGTTCACCTTCCCCGTCCTTCTCTCGCTGCCATTAGAAAGGTATACACGCGCACACACGATGGCTGACCTATGTAAATCGTACTTCTGACCCTCAGCCGCGCTATTCCCCCAGCACGGGATAACATCGAAGCTAACGTCGCTCTCTATTATCGTTCAATAAATGAGACTCGAATCTGGTCAACGTATATACAATCGATAAGAATCGAGCGACTTGGCTAGAAACGTTTTTCGTTTACGGCGAGCATAATCGTTCGTGGCTCGATGGGAAATGATTCGCGAGCCGAGCGTGATATATCGATTTAGATGCTTCACGAGTTCCTCGAACGATCAGTAATTGGGTCTCTATCTCGTTTCTCCATCTCCTGCCGGAGTCTTCGTGCGCTCTTCCCGCAGTTCTTTCCTGCTGCCGCCGTTGCCGCTGCGAGAGCGAACACGAACACGGTAGCGTTGACGGGAGCGCATGCGCCTTCTCCTCGTTCCCCCTCACTGGCCGAGCCGCCGCAGCGTCCCGCGGCCAACTCTAGCCTCTATCCCCACTTTGTAGTACATGAGGCCACGGCCGCCACGCGACTGCTTCCCCCACTCTTCGAACGAGCGTGTGTCACGCTCCAGGTAGTATAGTGCGTGCTTAACGAGAGTGGGGATAGGGGCGCGTGGTTCACTGCAGTTTCGGCGAGGGGGGATAGTTACTAGTGCGAGCGAGAGAGCGAGCAAGCGACCGAGCGAGAGGGGGAACGCCGAGAGGGTGCCGATGTAGTAGCGCCAGTAGTTCTGGACGGGCAGCGTTCCGGATCGGATATATTCTCTCGTCGCTCGTCGTCCGCGTACATATACATACGTGTATATATATATATATATATACGGACATATATGTATGTATAATATCAATTCAACGTTGCATCGTGATCATATTTTTCGTTTGTTTATCTCTCTCTGCCTCGAAACACGTGCGCGAACTTTCCCAGATCGTCGCCTAATCGTGCGCGAGTAATCAAATGTATCGTGCAACTGTGTATCGTACCAAGTGACGAAAAGGCTCGAAAAAAAAGAAATATCAACGTGATAACGTTTTACGCACAGTGGTGGTGCTCCGTTATTATTGACAGTGCGTGCATAACACGAAGAAGAGCCGTGCCAACCACGATCTTTTCCGACGCAGCGGTGAATAATTCATAACGCGACGGTTTGACAATCGACACACTGTGAATATTTTGTGAAAAATATAAAAATAAGAAATAAAACGAATCATTCGTCGATACAATTTTCCTACGGATCGATCGTATTATATCGTCATTCCGAAAATCATTAACCAAGTCTTTTTCCCACATTTTTCTCGACTCGTATCTCTACTTCGTGCGCTTTGTCTCTCGCGCAGTCGAGAGAGACAGACTCTCCGTTCTCGTGTATGAGTTTAGGGAGATTATTCTACAAGAGGCATCGTGGACAGCTTGTTTCGGGTACGGGTCTGAAAATCTTGATCGACCGAGCGAGCGAGAGTGAGGACGGACGACGATAGAGATAGAGACCTACGCTGACTCGCGTCTATCCTTTTTACGGCTTATATTTCATGGCTCGCGTTAATATGCCTCCCTGTCATAGTTATACTCGTACAATAAAACGAGTCGAAGCATCGTCTCGACGTTGCAATGTGTGATACGCCCTCCGTGATTACGAATTGTCACTGATACCGGCGGGAAAGGGGGGAGGGCGGTGGGGGCATAACGTCTTTTTTTTAAATATACTCAACGTGACTAAACCGTTGGTGTCGAGACTCCAGCATGTCTATTACACATAACCTTGATTTTCAAATCGACGGATCTCGATCGATCGATTAAATTCGAGTGTTCGCGAGTGAACAATTTCGTTTTGGATTTATTTTTGTTTCTTACGTTCGGTCAGCTTTGTCTCTTCAGTGCAACGTTACGAACGAATGATGGTGGGATAAGGGATATAGTTGAGTGTCACTACTGGTTCGCGTATGTGGGGAAATCGTCGGTTCGAAAAATTGGATGTTCGATACGACGATCCTTGGTGATTTGTGCCCGCGATTGTTGGTGAACGTTGTGATTCGATGGTGCAATCGTTGATCCATGTTAAAAATATGATTGACGATCGTACGAAAAAACTTGGTCTCGCGTGAGCGTCGCGAGATTGAATCGTCGAGTGTGCTGCATCGACGTCGTTTTTGTTTGATATCGTGAGGTGTGTGTGCCCGTGGCTGTGTGTGTGCGCGCGTGTGTGTGCGTGCGCCCGCGAGATAAGTGAATCGGGATGTCGAGAATAACGAGACTGGACGGGACGAGGGTTGCGACGAGCAACGACGGGAGATCGAGCACAAACAACGACAGGTAAGGGATACGAGTCGAGTTTGGTCAGGCGGTAGATTATTTTCTTTTTTGTTTCGTCCGCACGCGGATAAAAATCGATGCCGTTTTCAACGAGAATAAGCCTTCGTCACCTTCTCCTCGTGACCGGGAAGGTGACCTTAATGATTATTAAGGCTGGACACCACTGTGACGGTCAGAAAAATAAGCTTTTTTTCATGCATTTGTTTAATCCAATTCATGTTTATTTTTAGCTCAATTAAATATATGTTATTCCACGTTAAAGTACATTCGAGTAAATTTTTATTGAAAGAAAAACAAAAAAAAGATTGTTGAAGTATAATAAATTTGTTTTCGGACGGACGTTTTTCAAACCAAACCTGAGGAATAATAGTGGGATGTGGGAAATTTTTGTAATTGTAATTGCTATCATTGAACGTAGCCGTTCTTGATTATGTTTTTTTTTTCGAAATATGATAACGTTTAGAAATCAAAAGTATTATTTTCACCTGAAATATTTTCATTCAAGATGCTTTAATAGATAGTAATTTTCAAAAAAAAAGCTACGATTACGCTCTACGATAGGTATTGCAAACTTCGTACACGAAGATGACGAACTAAGCCATATTTATGTGCAAATCCATATAAATGTTTATCTTCTTCCACGTTAATCGTACTTTTACGATACCGAGCAAATGATGATTAATGTTGCTTGCTCGTGGAAGTATTAAAAAAACTTCTTGCGACCTCGCTCTTTCAATTTCACTTCCCTCCAGGTAATTTATCTCTTAATACCGAATTGCGTTTATATCACTATTAATTTTCACGTGTTGAAATTACGATAGGGCTTTTTCAATATCAATTTTATATATTCTCTCGTCGAATTACGTCAATGGAACAGTTTTCCGTAGCGTTGGTCGTTGTACCTACACACAGGATGGTTCGAAGAAAATTCGTCTCTTCGAAACTACAATTACTTGGCGAGTCCATTTTTTTTCACTTGGTGCGTTATTGATGTTTTTGTTGATCGTAAAAAAAAGCATAAGTCGCAATGCACCTATTGCTTGTTAGAGATGAAAGAAAAACATGTTTCCTTCTTTTTCTGGGCAAACGAACGGGCCATCCTCCATCAAGGTCGGACGATTGCTATCAATATGACGCTAAAAAAACTTCTCTAAAAATATTAATCGTGGCTGAACAACAAACAACGTTTCTGTTTTTATTTCCAACAAATAAAATTTAATTCTGTTATCGAGTAACGAACCTCCGGTCCAAGGACATATTTTATCTCACAAGGGCAGAAAATAATTCTTCAAGTTCTCTTAGTTACAATTTATTTTGTTTTTCTCTTCACAAGACAAGAAATTTATTCCAAATTCTTCCACTCGTCTAAGTTGTTTATTTATTTTTTCTTTAAACGATACCGTCCATCCTCGATCGGTAGTAACCCAGTTTGCCGATACACTTACTATTTCAATACGGTCGTCGCGCCGTAATTGATTGGCGACTGAAATGGCTCGCCGACTTTTCGTCCAGTCTTTGAACTTTGCTCTCGTTATAACTCAAGATGACTCGTGATTCGAGTTCTCATAGTGGACAGTCAGCTATATTAATACGCGCGATGGAAATATACTCGACGATCGAGTCACCTCAAAAGCACATTTGCCTTTCGTATTTTCTGCAAACTCGAGTATTCCAAGCGAAATGAAAAATCAACATTTGTTTACGCGATAAGTTCCAACCGAAATTTTTCATCATGTGAGAAAAAACAATTGAGAAAATGTTAATTGATTCGCGGGAAGGTTAATTTAAGGGTCGACGGAAAAAAAGAAGGAAGTAATCAGATGACTGCTCGATACAATTTTCATCGATAAGTCCCTGGATGCGAGCGACTTCTCCGTACGAAATTCGTTCAGCAGTATTTACATGCTTGCATATACTCGTCGTATCATTTTCGCATGTATTATTATTGAAATTGTTCTCAATTGCAAATCAAAGCTGACAAATATTTCAATGCAGCAAAATGTTAATATCTCGGCCCGACAGACAGTCGATGCAGACGTAACGCCATGTGTATTTTACAATGCGAATAATGAATGCACGCTATTATGATAACAAGCTCTCGAGATCGATGCAGCGAGATTAATAATGCCAAAATGGATTATTTGGAAACGCAGCAGCGATGATCCGATCGAAAGTTGAGTTGGATGGAAATGTTACGGTGAATAAGAAAATATTACGTGATGGATGTGATAATTCAATAATAAAGACTTTTAATGACTGGAGGTACGACTGTCGGTCCAAATTTAACTTATCGATCAATATTTTCATCTAGGTACGCTTGGCGATTTATAGGATTTTCATAGTATGTCTGATTATTGCGAATACAATATTATTCGGATTATTAGACTTTTTAAGAAATACACAGTGAAAATAATACAAATTACTTCATATTACAGCGAAACTATTGACTCTATTGAAAAACACACAAATGACTTTTTTGTTTCATTGAAACAGCTCTGCATTTTTGGTTAAGCAGTGTTTAACCAAAAATGGAAAGGAGTTTCAGTTTTTACTACGGGTAGTGAAAGAGCATCGTCAAAAATATCCGAATTGTAATAAAAAATACTTTAATTATTATTATTTCATTGGCTAACTTTTTATGTTCCGTATGACAAGACGTAAAATAATTAAGACAAAAAATACAAAATTTGTACTCTGTAATGAATTAATAAGTATTTAAAATTTTTAATGAATAAATTCCTTTAAACATATTTGATGAAACATTTTTTTCCACTGTTATTGGGAATAAAGAAGTTTTCTGATAAAAAATAAGTTTCTAGAGCCTTAAAAAATTATCTATCAATATCCATTAACTATAAATTAAAGAATTTTTATTTATAATTTCGCTGTAATATTTTTAAAAAACGATGAATTTTTATACATTTTGAACTTTGAACTCTAATATCTTTTGGATGGCTAAGTTCATCAAAAGAATGTAAGAGATCTTTTGGCTCTTACATTCTTACATTGTTTGGCTGTACAATGTGCCATTACCGAGGTATAAAATTCCAAACGAACAATTCTTTTTCCCACGTTATGTAAATGGGAAATCGAAACTCGCCATAAGGGCACCTTTAAATATTAATATCAAGAGCTCAAATTTTAATAGGCCTCTTATTTTACCTAAATTGAAACAAAAGTTGACCCAAAATGACACACCTATATGTATAAAAAATTAAACAATTTATCGTGTCGGATCTGCCTTTTATAATCGTAAACCGAGTGATGCATACGAATATCGTTAATACTCCGCGAATGATACACGCGTATTCAAAATCATTGAATGTATGTTCTTTTAAAATTCACAATGGAAAGCATCCAATATTGTGTGATATGGAACCCGAAATTAAAGAAGACTGGCATCGACGTTATTGTCACGAAAAAATACTCTCATTGCACTTTACTTTGTACACAGAGGGGCTGTTTATATATAGAGTCCACTTCGTCGATTCAATATTTTTTATTAGACGTTTGTCATTAAATCTTTGTTTTATTCTTCGACTGTACATGTAATTATATTTCTCGATATTATATAATATCATAAACTCACTCTTTAACTCCGCCTATTTTCCATAAAATCGATATCGAAACAAAATGTTCGCAATGTTCTTGAAAATTGTTATCTTTATTACGAAATTTATTGTAACTCATTAAACAAGAATTTATTCATTCAACAATAATTGGTACACATATTCCTCGAAGCATTTATAAAAATTGAATGAAAACTTTCCAACATCTCTCAAAGTGAAAATCAAATATCTTTTTTTATTTGCAAGAATTAGTGTCTCTTGTAAAAAGTAAATCTTATCGAGTGTAATGTTGATTTCACTTATTTAGGTACAATGTGGCGAAGCGCGACGGTTAAGGACTAACAATAAGTAGGTACGGAGAAAGAATCGAGAGTTCACAGTGGCGCGAGAAACGTACTCCGTTATAGTTCTCTGAACACACATGTATATATATATATATATATATATTTTCGGTACGTATATATATAGACATACGTACCGAAAAACATAGACTCGACAATTTTCTCTTCCACGGCACGTCTACGTGCCTTTCCAAAAAAGATCGGAAAAGTGATGTTCCGCGGTCGCGAGTTCGCTCTCTGGTTGTGGCGAAGGGTGAGACGGCGAGAGATTCGTCGAACGGTATTATCGCGTGGTAAATTCGTCCGTTCCTCTCACGCGGAACGGTGACGAAGAGGAGGCCATGCACACGTATTTCAATTTCCCGCCTTTGTACCTCGCCAAGTTCCTCTGCACACAAAAAGGGGGAGCTCCTATCGAAATAGAACGATCGGTAGAAGCCCCCTTCACCCCTATCGATTCTCCAAAAGTAAATATAATACGTCCTCTTTCCCGTCGACGTATACACACAGCCAAGGGCACATACATAATGTGTACGTGTATATACGTGTGTCAGGGAAAAGGGAGAACAAAACGTATGTGCGTATTCGTGCGTTACCTATATATATATATATAACTCTTGGCAAACCAATTGATCTCTGGTTATATCGTCCCGCGTTCTGTGTAACGAATTTTCATCTCTTTGAATTTTTGACATTTACTTACGATGTACGAGGAATCGCTGAAATTATGGTCCTGTTTATTATCGTCTCATTGTAATTTGAAAATCAACGTTGTACGAATATTGATTAAATACGATTGGCGTAGTTTTAGACAGTTATCTGGGTAATTAACGGAGACTGGTTTAACACCGATGGATAATTGTACTTCGATCGTCATCAATGGTTTTAAGAAATATTCTTGCAGTTGAGTTACTGGCCCTTGTATTACGTTTTCTGTGATTCTCATTGGGACTTGGGGATAGTTATGGGCAATTTCAGACACTTGGACAATTATACTCGCTGAGATATTTAGTTGCTCGTTTTTTTTAAAATTCTGTTTAATAAGATCAAGATATGTACAGTTTTTACATCGGGTCAGTAAACCGTCTGACAACAATTTTTTCGGATATTTGTGAAACAAATGGCTCTGATCGAGGGCTCGTTTTGCTATGTGCAGTGTAATCTGTTGTGCATGTGTCCAATTTCTTTTTCGTGTTTTGTGTGATTGAGGAGTATATAATGCCGGAAAATTAACAATAAGTAGTAAATGAAAAAGATTGTGAGCAGAAGGTCTTGGAGACTTGCTCTTCGTACGAAATATACTTACTTGGTCGTACTCATCCTCGAATGCTCATTGGCACTTACATACATATTTATATATATTATATATAATATAAAGGGGTAAATAGCTCTTGGGGGTAAATAGCTTAGGGGAAATAGCTCTTGGAACTTTCGGAAAATCGAAATGTTTTTTTGTTGTTATTTAAACTGAACCTTAATATCGTAAAAATCACGTGGTACAGTTTCATGCACGGAAACAATCTGTAAGAGCTCGAATTTTGAGCGGAGCGCGGACCCTTTCATTGCTCTATACAAACGTTTAAAACTTAAAACGCTTTTTTTTTCAAAACAACAAATTTCAAGTCGACCGAACCGATATTTCGAACAATTATTGTTCGATCGACTTAAAACTTTTACCGTATATTCAAAACTACTTTCTACTCGACACTGCGTAGGATTTTTTAAAAATATTCCATAGTTCAAATGTTATTAATAATTTTCGTGCGATTTTTTGCGTTTTTAGAAATTTTATTTCAACAACGCGCAATTTTTGCAAAAATCAATTTGAAAGAAAAATCCTGCGTAGTATCGAAGCTGTTATCAGACTATATCGAATTTTGTTTGGTTCATCATTGTATCTTTGAAATTGCAGTAATTATGGGCACAGCCACACGCAGCGATGAAAAAAAAGACGCAGCTGGGTAAATGCCTGGAAAGCCGTCATTTTGTTTAGAACAGCTCCGATCAAATTTATAAACACTGTTCAATACTTGCACAATAAATCCCTTTAAACCAAATTTCGATACGTTGTTTAGTTTCTTGAAAACAATTTCCAAAGTTTACTCTATTTTTCGGCCTCTATCGTAACCCCCTTAAGAGTCAGTGTAATAAACGACGAGTGCTTCGATAACGCGATCCGCATCTTCCCTGGCCCCGAACAACCGATCGCGTCAAAATGTTGAGGGTATCTAGAGAATCGTGACAAAAAGTGACTAAGAGTTTTTTTTCAAAATTGTTGCCCTAATTCCCTCAAAATTTTAACGCGCTCGCGTTTTCGAATCGCTCGTCGTCTGTTACACTGACTCTTAAATACGCATTGACACTTTCACCCACTTACCGTTACTTGGTGAAACTTGTGTCCGCACTCGTAGGAAACTTTTACACACTCTCTGATACCATTAGAGCCCTCTTCTCGCTAAATATTCTCTCTTATTCTCGCTATATCATATTGTGTCGCGAATATCGCCTTGACATTTGAGGCGCTCGCATCAACGGTGACCCAGCGCTACACCCTTAGCCGCTCAGACATTCGTCGCCATTCCCAGACTCGCATAACAGACTTACAGACATTTATAAAAACGTTGATACTTACTCCGTCTATATATTTCATGACACGTTCGATATATCGATTTGCGAATATACCTAGTGAAGAAAATAAAACTGTCGAAGAGAGAAAGGAAGATAAATCCGTGCGACGATGAATAGTGATTCGATTATAAATTTTATCTCGGGAGATGCAATTACGCGATCTTTGGTTTTTTTCTTTCTTTTTTCTTTTCGTCTCCTTGCTTTCTCTCTGCTTTTACTCCCGGACTCGTGGAACACTGCGGTCGAGAATAAATCACTGCACGAAGAGCGCGTGAAAAAAGAATGAAAAAAAAAAACAATGAAAGTAGCGCAGTCGAGGACTGCGTGCCGTGTGCACGAGGAGACAGAAGGGGGTGGGGGAGGGGATGGGGAGGCGCAAGACGGGAGAAAAGAGAACGAAAACTTAACCCCCGAAGTGTAACAAGCTTTGTTCGCCCTGAGAAAACTCTTTCTTCCTCGTTCTCTCGCGACCACTTTTTTTTATTCCTGCCTCTTTCCTCCATTCGACTAACATAACGAACAAGCATGCACGCTGGAGAAGGAGAATGAAGGAAAAAAAGAAAAAAAAAATACGTTACTTTTCGTAGAGAAAAAGAAAAGTTACTGTGTCTTCTGTCTTCTTCGAGTTGAACGAGAATGCGTCCGACTATCCCGGAGTTTTTCTACTTATTCCTCGTGGTCGCGGACGATTTACCGCGTTCACACCGACTCCTTTATATTTATATTATAATCCTCTCTCGGTTATGCCCGCTCGGGATTTTATTTTGAAGTAGCTTAAGGATAATTGCGCGACGTGAATTTTCACTTAGTGAAAAAAAAAAGAAAACAAAATGCAAAATCGAATCATATTGAATTAATTAAAGAAATAAAATTAAAAGAAGATAATTTCTTTTATCGCAGATAAACTTTTTAATTGAAATATTTGTTTTATGATAGAAATAGAATAATCGTGATAAGGAAAAATATCGAAACGTGGAGATTTGTTAATAACATTAAAACAAATTTCGTGCCTTTTATCAACGATTCATTCGTTTTATCGTTTCGCTCAAAAATCGTTTCAACGTTAATCATATTCTGAAAAAAAGATCGATGCGTATTTTGCATTGAACGCTTGAAAAATACTATCGAGAGAGATTTTTTCTCTAAGTCCATCGTGTTTCGCGGACCATGAATTGCCATTTTCCCGCATTGACCCACGGCTTAACCTGGAGTGAAAATTTTCAATTTCCCGCGACCACTACGGCTCCAGGAGATTACTTCCGTTTCGAGGGAAAAAAACAACAAGAAAAAAACAATTACTTTTCGCAAATATAAGCACGCTGTATGGCCTATCGACCTCTCATTCTCCCATATAGGGAGAATGAGGGAGAATGAGAAGCCGACCGTTTATCGTAAAAGCTACGTGTTATTTTTTTTTCTCTCGATACCGTTGCCATTTTTACGAGCCTCGTGCCTGTGTTACCTCAAGCCCTCGTCATCTTCCGGTCGATAAGATGTCCTTCCGAGCATGAGGCTTCTCATAACAATAAAACTTTTACCATCTTCGGCATCCTATATCGTCGGAATCTTGCTTGGGTAATGTACGTTACATTTCTATAAAGAAAATTCGTATTACGAGGAAAAAAGAAAAGAAAATAATATTATAGTTAAAACAAAGAGAAGAGATAAGATTGTGTTTTCCCTGTGGGATAGCAATTATAATATCGCGTATGTTTAGTTTGATAAGAGTGCACGAAATCGAATTAATTATGTTTGATTTAATTCAGCCCTATATTCGAGGCGAGCAAACTCGTTGCGATTTTCGAGCAAAATTTGATTAATTCGACTCAACGTGGTTTCACTCGACGCTCATAAAATTTTGTTTTCGTTCGAGTTAATCTCTAATTCGAATAAAACGAATTTCGTTTGACGCACCTAAGCGAGATTTCAATTGAATTATTTCGCTTTCGAAAAACATAATATTCCTTGTAAATAAAGGGAATAATTCTAGTTCGGTTCGAATAATCTTGATTCAACGCCAATCGATTTGTCTTAATTTTAATTTCAATAATCAACATTAATTCGCTAACTTCAGTAATTCCATTATAATTTGTCAATCTCATTAAAAACTATCCATGAAATAAAATGTGAAAATAAATTCATTATTACTTAAGAAAGTACGTAATCAATTTAACCGATGAATTTATTTGTTTAATTCAATCGAATCGAGTCGATTTACCTATACAAAAAAAATCACTATTTTCTTTATTTCTCGAATAAATAGAAATTGATCATTTCTTCACGATTTAAAAATATTCAAACGTACGAAAATCGCTTCCATATCGCATATTGCGTTTACATTTAAATTAAAAGCGTTTGAATTTAATCCGAGTGAGCCGTCTACGAATTCGATAAAGACATTTTTCATGTTTCGCACACAATTTGTCGACGTCCGTTAATAACGGAGCGGAGAAACAAGTCGCGGGATTCCGTAACTGGTCACGTGCTACGAGGTCACGTGGGCCCGTCTGGGTACATGCAGCAGCAGCCGCCGCCGCGCCGCCTGTGCTCGGCGTTAATCGGCCGGGTTCACTGAACTCCCGAAGAGCTCGGAGTAAAACGAACGTACAAAAAATCTAAGTGAGATCGTCGCGAGACGCGCCAACAGCGGATCCTCGAGAATATCGTCGTTAAATCTCCTTCGCATCATCTCGTTCGTATTTTCTCAGATATTTTGCCAACTCGTTCTCCCACTCTTAATTTCCTCATCGAAATAATTCACCCCCTGAACTATCGGATCGCATCCTCGGATAATTGATTTCCCCGCTCACGGGAATCGCGTTTGAATCGAACCTCGCATTTTCCCACCCACCACATCGTACGAGAGTGATAATTAAAGTTCATATTTACACGTCCATGAGTATGTCTGTACAAAGGTTACTTTCGCACGAAGGAGCACCGTAAAAATAAAAGAGAGAAAGAGAGAGAGAGTAAACAAACACACTTCGACCCTTGAAAAAGGGTGGGAAAATTATATTTTCTATAGACGCGTAGTAACATCGTTTCGTCGTAAAAGGTCACAGGGCAAGTGTGTCAACGAATGAAACATTATCCATACTGCCGAAAAATTATCACATCGATAGACTCGATGAACGAGGGATGTGTCGGAGAGAAAGAAAGAGCGGAAAAACGATTCCCTCTCCACGCTAGATCCACGATTGAGCATTAGAATTTCGTAATCAGTCAACCGCTACGAATAATCGTTTTCGATTATGTCGGTTGATACGAACGGAAACGCCCTTTTGCTTATACCCACCATGAGACATATATAATACATATAATATATCACTCGGAAATATAAGTGTCGATTTATCAAGATCGTCGTCGAAGAAGAAGAGGAAGAGAGGGAGAAGAAGAAGAAGAAAAAGAAGGAGAAGAAGAAGAAGAAGAAGAAGAAGAAGGAGAGTGGGCGAAAGAGAAAGAGAGGTCGATGTCGAGCGGGAGAGCTTCGTGGCGAAGGCTCCACCGAAGGCTTTCACTCACCGCACACCCCCACCCTCTTCCCCGCCACCGACCCTTTTCCCGTCCTATTCTCATGACCCTCGCCACCTGATCCATACTATATAGCGCTGGTTCACCTTCGTCCCTTCGTCTTTCCTTTTCCACCTTAGGTGGCTGCCTTTTTTTCATCCGTCCTCCATTTATTTTTCTCGCTCCCTTTTGACGATGGTATCTGATTTTACTATATCCATCATGACAGGTTTGTGTCTCTGCTTACTTTCTCTCTCGCTCTCTCTCTCTCTCTCTCTCTCTCTCTCTCTCTCTCTCTCTCTCTCTCTCCCTCTTCCTCTCTCTTGCTTTATTTTTTCCGAGTGGCAAAGGTAATATGAATCGTCCAACAATAAGAGAAACTTTGTAAACTTGTATCACGAGCGAACTTTTGTAAGACATCTTCGAGTAAAAATGTGCATGTCTACTGCGAAGTGCTCGAAGATGTTTAAAGTAGAACGAGCAAAAGGTTATTTTTTGTATCGTTGCGCGAAGAAAAAAAGCAGGTTCTATTTTATTTATCTCCGTGAAAATATATCGTTTCGAAACAAGCACCATTTTTTTCAACGTACAAAAATCTGTGTTACAATTTATTTGTAGTTGACAGAAATAACAACAAAAATAACAAATTAAGATTCATACAAATTTCTCCTATCTAATAAAATCATATATCGTCGATATGATAATATGAGATAGCGAAAATAAAACGAGTATTGGCGTTAATCGACATTTTTGTATTTATTGATTTTTGTGTCATAAGAAGAAAAAAATCGTCAATGTCGGGGCCCGATGAGAACCGCGTTATCTCGATATCTCTCCTGTATCCTTTTCCGTTCTCGAACACGCGCAATCGGTTATGTAACACGTCCCATGGCGACGAACGACGACGATCTTCCCGTAAGACTGAATTGGCGGTGAGTCGTCATCGTCCCCGTCATCCCTCCCTTTTCAACCCTTGCGAGCGTTCGACAACGTTGCTTTTTCCCCCCTTCGTTTAACGGTGACTCATCGGTAAATTTGTCCCGTCTGCCATTATCACCGAGTATACCCCTCTTCAGACCATCCCCTATCCTCTAAACCCCTTTGCCTCCACATCCCCTCCTCTCTCAATCTCTCGCTGTCTCTCTCGATTCTCGTACATAACCTTGGGGGAGGCTTATAGCAACGCGATAAACCTTTCGATTCTTACATAGGAAGATCGATTATATTTCTTCAATTTTCGTTCAATGAATATATTTCCTTTTAATTGATCAATTAAATATCAAATTTGTTTTGTTTTTTTTAAAGAAAAAGGTAATATTCACGATGATTTTAGTAGAATATTGAGCTGGCCTATTAGACAATAAAGGGAACATGCTTCTGGACAGCCTTATTCAAAATCAAATAAATTATAGATAAACATTATGATTTTTGGTTCAAAGAATTTCTAAAAAATTTTCCAGTTTTTTTTCGTTTGTTGATTGTATTTTTAAACGCAAACAAACTTCTGGCGTACGTTCGTTGAAAATGTTCAAAAATTAAACATAACGCGGCCAATCTTTCGCGTTATATTATTCGCGAATCTCTCGCTTTTTGTTTTATCATCCCGTTATACCGCGTAGTGAGAGAGGAGAAAGAAAGTCGAGAGTGAACTATTTTCAGGATTTGCGTCGACCGGTGCATATTTATACGCTAAGTAACGCATATACCTGCCAGTTCTGTTAAATGGCACTCGGCTTCACAGAGCCTCCGTCTTCCGGCAAAACGAGGGATTGAGTTTGGCTTCAAAAGATAAAATGTCGTACATGGGATGTGAAAAGCATCACGCGCCACTGTACGAGAGCGTACCGCGACGAAGCTGCTCGCATACGAAACTACGTTAGCAGTTTGTTGGCACGGAGGCGAGCCGGTAGAAAATTACCCTTTTTTCCTTTATTCTTTCGAGATTTAAACAAAATATTCTTTTCCTTTTTCACGAAACTTTGGTGTCGTGCAGTTTTTTGTTTTTCTTCTTTTTTCTAAGACACATTATCCGCTATGCATTAGTTTGAAAGTGTACAAATTTCAAGTATCACACAATGATAAACAACATAATTTTAAGTATTTTGAAAAATGAAAGAGAGACATAGACTTTTATGGTGGATGAAGCAAATTATAAATCTATCAGGAATGTTCAATTGAGTTATTAATTTTTTTTGAAATTCTGCATATTGTTTTACTTTCTGATATTTTTAACCTTTTAGCGATAGTTGGTTACTGTTATAACTTTATGCATGTTTTAAATGTTCGAGTTTTAAATGGTTTGCAAAAGTGAAGCTTTCGCCAGAACCAATTTATATAGAATTTTGCAATAATGTGTTTTAGTTTAATAAAATATCGATATTTTTATGAGGGTTCGGTGCAGCGTGTATACAAAGTGAAATTTGACCTACCGAGATATAAAACGAGAGTAAATTTGATGAAGCTTCGAACGGAACTTGTTTTTGTGTGAAAAAACGATTCCTCTAATTGTCTGAAAATGAGTATATTTTTCACAAATGATTTCAAGTGGTTAAACCCAAGGTTTACAAAACGTTTCAACTTCCGGATCCTCGAAATCATCACCTTTTCCAAAAAAATTTAAAAATTACGCACGAACGAGCCACTTTTAAATATTCTAATTTCGTCAAATATTTTTTCGATCCAAATCGAACGTGAAAAAGATTAATTAATTTATCTACAAAAATTGAAACTCTTGAAAACATCAATATTTCCAATAAATATCAGTCGGTTGTCTCGCATAACTGATACCTACAAAATCAACGATAAAATCCAATTAAAAAAATGAATATTTCTTTGAAGTAAAAAAAAAACATTTTTCTTCATAATAAAAAAAATGTTATTCAAAATATAAATATGTACCTGTCTGTGTTCCGAGGCTGAAACGTACAATAAATATGCCTCGGTGAAACTTTCGTTCAGTGTGGCGGTACTTATGAAATTTCGAGAATTCTCGTTTGGCTATTCCGGCAACGAATTGCATGACTCGTGATTGAAAGTTCTGGTATTTCCGAGGGCCTTAAATGGCAAAACCAAGAGTGCTGTTCTTGCAAATATCCGACACAATGCTCGCCCACCCCCTTTCTCTTTCTCTCTCTCTCTCTCTCTCTCTCTCTCTCTCTCTCTCTCTCTCTCTCTCTCTCTCTCTCTCTCTCGCTCTCTCTCTCTTGCTCTCTGCCTACCCGCGCTCGTATGGCCCCAGTGGCATCGAATCCTCTCTTATTCCTGTAGATTGGTCTACATATCGTGATTTACTTCCGTTGCAGATGAGAGAGAGAGAGAGAAAGAGAGAGAGAGAGAGAGAAAGAGAGGGAGAGCTTGCATCGCTTGGAATTCCACCGGGACTGAACGCCATGGAACCCTCTATAGCACCGACATGACGAGAAATAGTTTCGCGAATCGGCCCGAAATACACCAGAGAGAGATTCGTTCGTGTATCTCCCTCTTCTGCTTCCTCTCGCTCCAACTCTCACTCATTTGATCTTCTACATTTATCGCTACAGCCAAATCGGTTAGCAGAGCATTGACAACGAATGTCCGAAGTTTCGACGGGAATTGCAATCCCCCTCCTAGCCCCGGCACCATGCTCTCATCTATCCATCATTCTCTCTCTCTCTCTCTCTCTCTCGCCATCTCTCTTATACTCAGAGGTGTCGACTAACGGTGTCAAACTTGTCTTATATCGTAGTGAGAATTTGTAACTGGACCGCGCTAAATTTGAACAAACTCCAGACCATTCCGTATTATATAGTATATTATGTACATATTCCAGTTTGGGGGTCTTCCGTGTCTCGAGTTTCGGAGTCAACTGTACCTACGAGTCGAGGTCCAGGTCTGTCGAATATCGTGATCGGCGTCTCCATAAATCAAGTTAAATTCTAGTTCGACATCGAGCTCTACCTATTATACGTTACGTGTCGAGTCTCTCGATCACTCTGTGAAAGTGAAAAACGTATCTGAAACATAGAGATTAGAATCAAACAATTGATAAAACTCGAAACATAAAAACAAAAATGTCCCGAAGGATATCGTTTCTTGATGAAACGATGGAACGATAAAACGTTTTATTTTTTATCGACTTCGTTTTCCATCGTGAGAAAACATACGGATGTAAATTTTTGAAATTCGCTTTGAAACACCAACGGCATTGATCGATGTTGCGCAAAATATCAAAACTATAATAGAGCATCGTTTTATAACGTGATTACGTAGGTATGAAAAAACAAAATGGTTGCAAAATTGCAGGCTCGTTTTAGAACGTGCGCTATTAAGGGAAGGAACGCTTTTCTGTCTTATCCGAGGTGGCGGGGAGTGAGGCACTAAAGTGCTTCCAGTTTTATACGGAATCGCCCATATATATATGTATAAGTATACACAGCGTGTATATACATATAAAAACGTGCAGTGTACCAAGCGCAGTTACGGCTCAATGTGCACAGCTTGCTCTCATTTCAAATTCCGAACACTCTTCGAACAGAATGAAAAAGAGAAGAAAAAAAAAAAAATTAAATAAAAAAAGTGAAAAAAAAACAAACAAAAAAAAGAACACCGGCAAAGTTCCCATTCTCGCGACTCTCGGTATATGTCAGAATGAAAATGCACCGAGCCCGAAGGTAAATCGCAGTCACGTACTCAACCCTCCGCTCGAGAGTCTCCGTCGTCATTTGTATTCTCCCACTTCAGCCCTCCCGACCCCATCGTCCCGCCCTCGCTCTTTCTTTCTCCTCCGTACTCTCGAGTATGTCTCTTCGCAAAACTTGCGTTTGGGAACTCTTCGTCACATTGTCTCAAGGCCGTCGGCAGGTTTGCGTCAGAGACGCATTCCCCGCTGTCTACTCTCGGTCGACAAGTTTTTTTGTTCTCTTCTTTTTTCTCAAATCCCGAATTTCTACCTCGTTCCAAACAATTTTCACTGATTCTCGTCACTCTTTTTTCGTTTCTCGTATGACAGAGGTAAGTCGGTCGGCGAACGAGAAAAGTAGGAGACACGGGCGAGCATATAAACGTAGATGTAACTCAATTAGGATTTTCAATCGACAGTTCGGACTTCTTGCAGCTATTATTTCTAGTACAATAACTAATTAAAAATCTGACGTCGGAGTCGTAATCAGTGACCCTAAAAACCCACTCTCACTGAATTTCAAGGTAATTTCTTTTTATAGATTCTTAAAAAAATGAATTTTTCCGAAAAAATCGTTATTTTTATAGTTTGTTCGTTTATAAATCTTATATTATAAGCAATTATGCCAATTAGATTGTATTTTTATGTTTCTTCGTCACCGAAGTAACTAAACAGTGCGAAAAACCGGATCTGTTTACGTTAAAAAGTAAATAAATTGGATAATTTTTAAAAAAATCCATGTTACCATCATGCTTCAAACTGATAAACAAATTTTTATCAATTGAACACCGAGTGTACGTCGCATCTCATTCGAATCTTGAATCACATTTTGACGTGGCACGCGATAGATTTTACTGTCGCATTGAAATTAGACACCCGGTATATTGAAAATTCCATCGACATTCGACGACAGTCTTCTTTCTTGTATTTTCTACGAACAGGAGACTCCTCATACCGCATACTTTATTCGCTTTCAAATATAACCTACTCGGTACTCCATGGTCACCAAAACTCTTGCACCGGGCGACTGCAACGGCAAATTTTTATTACACACCGAGAGCATACGCGTGCATAAATTTCATTGAGGCGTGCAGTATTTTCGTATGACGGAAATGAACACTTGTCGCCGGTAATATCCGGTACAATTAAACTTCTGACGAATTCCAGACGAGTCGCAAAAGATCCAATCTCGTGTTAAGGCCACTTTTTTTTTGTTCTCGCCCTCACCGTTTTTCTCGTTTTACCGCGTTAGAAAAGAAATCCCATATTTTCACCTCCACGTGACTCGTTTGAGGGAATATTTCTCACACGTGCCGTTCTAATTTGTAATTTTATAAATTCAGCGAACAAAAGAAAAGAATTCTTTTGTATTCAGGGCCAGGCATTGTTCGATTCGACGAAAAATTCAGATTATTACGAATTACAACGTGCCGAAACGAGACATTTAAAAAGTTCATTTTTTTCATAGACGTTTCAAGCGAATATGTTTTAAAAAAAAGTGATCGTGCCCCGGTGCCTGTCTCTGTGCGAATCTACGCGATAGATTATATCCTAAGGGAGATGCGTCTCTCGTCGACCGTTATTTCCACGGGAAAGTTGAAATGAAAAAATAAAAAAGTTAAAACAGAAGCGTTAAAACTGCGATGCGTCAGGTACGGAACGGTTTGAGATAAAATTTGTATTTATTATATCATCCGCTTATCCGGTATCGCCTCTGCAGGTAGTTATAACAACGCGCGGCATTGTACGAATGCACCGTCGAAACAGCGAGAGCGTCGTGACTTTCGTATGTTTGCAAAAATACATTTTCCAGAGTTCCCTTTGTTCCCGAAGGTAACAAGTTTTTAACCCCAGCCTCTCTTCTCCCATCGTACATCCCATTCAGAATGAATAATCATTGTTCGCCATCGTTATATTATCCTCCGGCGATCGAAGCATGAGTTTAATTCGTTTGGTAAAAATAAAAAACGAACTTTTTTTTCATCAAGGACTAACGTTGTTCGCGTTAACGCCGATCTTTCGAAAAGAATGAAAAATAGTATATCGAGGTCGAGGTATCCACGTAAAAACGAATATCGACGTCGTTATTTATTTATTTATTTATTTTCATTTGTAAATTTGCGTATTTATGGGTGTTACGATATTGTATTTTGTAAAGGATTTTGTAAAACGGCTTGGTATCGGTTAGCGAAATTACAAGCGTTGAATTAATCTCAGTAAACATATGTTTAAATTCATCGCTCAAAAATCACCGTTTTATGGACGAAAAATCGATATTAAATCTACGTATTTCGTTAATAATTATACGATCGATTTTATTACGAAATTAAAAATGATCGGTCGCTGGTACTATTAATTTGAAAATGTTTGTTTTTGTCTTTAAAGAGACTTTTGACGACGGCCAGAGAGTACCTACTCGCAGGACCCTCGTAGTCGCGCGAAATTATTAAATCTCGTTAACGTTCTGCCGTAATTGGCTATGAATACATACTCGTCACTAGGTGCGTCGTATTACGAACAGTGCTCGAACGTATACATCGGACCTGCATTAAATTATTACCACTATTTATTATTATTATTATTATTATTATTATTATTATTACATTGCATCAAAGACATGTCACTCTGTTTATTATATTATTAATTGTGCTAGTTTTTCATGCGTGTATTCGACAATCGCTCTCTTCTATACGAATATCAAGATTCACATAAGACCTTCCTGCTGAAACGCGCATATCGATTGTAATTATATCGATAAATGGTAAATTAATTAATCGCATCTGTGAATTAATAAATATGATTATATGTATATAACAGAGGAGAAAAAAATAATCACGTTACTGGACGATGTGCAATGTTCGAAAAGACGAGCGAGTATCTAACAACAGTTATCCTCGTACATAAAATTATATATAGGTACAGATATGCGACGCGTACAAAATCGAAATTCAATATGAATAATGTTTTCACCCTTTCGAATGGAACTTCCGGTATAGAGCCACCTCGATTCTTCTTCTTTTCAAGCTAATAATAATAATAATAATAATAATAATAATAATAATAATACTGATAATAATAATAATAATAATAAGTATACACATAATAATACAATAGATCGTATGTATACGTATATATAATCTATAGATGCCTCGATTCACGGAGGAAAACTTTGTTCGGTTACTCATCCGCCGGATAAGTTGCAGCTCCTGCTCGTTACTCGCGGTAAAAAATATCAGTAGATGATAATGTAGCATCCCTTGTTATTACGCTTATCATTATCATTATTTGTATCCCAAGGCGTACGCTGAAACGCCTCTGGGTTAATACCGATACAGCTGGTACGCGATAAATATTCATATCACCTTATCCTCATTAATTACGCGAGAGCGTGAAATATTACCGACGCGATATTTCGTTTTTTTTTATACGTCTCTCCGCGTCCGGACGTTTCTACCTCCCAAAATGGAAAACTATAATATTTATTTTGTTGTTTGCGTTGATACTTTTATCTCTAATACGTTTCTTAATGTTTGGGTTAATTTTCTTATCATGGTATTTGACTTTTCTTTTAGTCCAGGATACTTTTTGAATTTGAATTTTTTGAACATTTGGCAAATATACGCAGTTAATTCGAGAACCGATATTCTCATTCGTCACTTCTAAAAATGTTCTCTTCGTCACCGGCATGAATTTAATCGGCTTGAAAAATCCTAAGCGTCGCGAGAATTCCTCGTGGAATGATATAATCTGGTAACCCGGCGGTGCTCTCATGATTGATATTACGAAAATTGTAACATCGTTATTTTCATCAGAGCAAAACTGACGCGAATAACTTTTTCGTACTCTATTTTTCTCTTTCGAGCGGGTTTTATGTCTATCTCGAGTCATATTATTAATCGTACTCGACGACACAGTTCTCTCGAGGAGCTTTTCAAATAAATTCAAACGTTTCTTGGACTTGATATTTTTTCGCACGAACGATAAGGAAGTTTTCTTCAATTCCGTTATTACGTTAAATCTTTCGGGGGCTCGTAAATATAATATTTCCGTGTCACTGGCGTATGCGTAAACAATCGTTACTAAATTTGAGTCCTCTATTTGGTATCGAGGCTCTTGAGGTCGATGATCTCATTGTCAAATGAGGCGTCGAAATCTCGTTACGATAATCCGGATCAACGATTCCCAAAATAGTCGAAATATTATAAAAACGCATAAGTTAAGATTTTCAATATTATCGACTTCAAATATTAACATTAAATAATGATGAATCAAATTTTGAAAATGCCAGTCCGTCATTTGCACCAGCCATATTTTTTCTTTTTCTTTTTACAATTCCAACATTATAATTGAACTTAGTAATGGTTTTTATTGGTCTACATATTTTATAATATGTTTAGATTTTCAAATTCTTAACAATTTTTTTAAATCGATTTTTTTTATTACAAAATATCATCGAAAATTCTCACGAACGGATTATCATTCTTTCCATTATAAACGATTGTCAATGAATCCGTTCGAAATCAAATCTAGTACTTTTACTTACGGAGTTTTTAATTTACCGTGCCGAGCCGCTGGAGCAATTACCGTGGGCCGCACGTGGCAGTTGTGGGTTTATATGCGACGCGTGATGAACGGGCGCGAATGCAGTTACAAATTTGTTCACGCTTGATCGAGCGTTCGCATTCCGATGTACGGGACAATTCACGACAAATCGCAAATCCACTTGTCCACGCTATTTTTAAGTTTTATCCAATTATTTGTTCTGATAATATCCGATTGTAAATCAAGACACGCGGCAGCGTGTGAAGCCAAGTTCGAGCCAAGGAACTGGCGACGCACCAGCCCTGTGTACCTATATTTACACGAACCACTTGGAGCCACGTTTGACCTCTTCATAACTCAAAATATATTTAGCATTAATACATGAAATTTGGTTTATTTATTAAAACCCCTTAGATTAACGAGGACCCCAAATTTCATAAATCCAGGTCAAACGGTTATTGAGATATTAACGTCTAAAAATCGGCATTTTTATCACCGACCGACTGAAATATAGATTAAAAACCTAACCCACTTTCAGATGACCTAGAAAGTTGAAATTTGGCGTCCAGCTGGGTAATTGTGTGTATACAAAGGAAAACAATCAGAAAACAGTGAATTTTTACGATTTGAAATATTTTCAAAACAATCGATTTTTATTAACATCTAGCGCCTTTCGAAATTATAAAATATTTAACTTACGAGCTAGAACGTGTCGAGACTAAGTTTCAGATACTAAATAATGCATATCATATGCTATATATTACTATCAAAAAATCACAAGGCCTTATTGTTAGTCTTGACAGCGCTCTGCTCGACATAGGCCCTTCAATATTTGGCAGAGGGCAAGCTTACGTTGCATTCTCTAGGAGTTAAGACACTAGACGGGCTACATTTGATCAATCTAGATCCTAGTCAAATTAAGACACAAGAAAGTTTCATTACCACCCCTACTTAGCCAATTTAAGCATAAACAGAAAACGTATAAAAAAATGCAGATATTGAATGGGTAATGCGCTCTAATATTTCACACGTTCAAGAAAATGTAGAAAAAAGCAAAAAAAGAAAACTATACAGCGTAAACGCGGGAAAAAAATATTCATTTTACAGATCACTTTTTAATTATGAATAATAATGATTTCTTTAAAAAAAGTAATGATATCCCATTAAAAACATAAATGTGAAAGTGGGAGCCAAGTTCAATATTAAGAAAATACGTGGGTGTCGACTTTGCCGACAAAGAATTGAGATTTAAATAGCTGCCAAGTTTTGTAGATAATCCTGAAATTTATTTTAGAATGTTGTATGTTTTTATAAACATGATCTCAATTCTTTTGACGGCGAAGTCGACAACCACGCATTTTTCTTAATATCGAACTTGGCTCCGTTTTTTACGTTTATGTTTTTGATGGGATTACATTTATCTGAAAACTCGTGGACGTCAATGAAACATCAACGCGGTGGTTCGTTAAAGACGTCGGATTTATATTTATACATATTTCCTTATTTCCAATGAAATATGTCACGGTCGTTAAACGTTTATCGGTGTGCTGAATTAAAAGAGTCGATAACGTCCATTCCTCGAGCTTTGTCGTCGACAGATTGATCGTATCGAACTCAATTATCGAAAGGATTTCGAAATGATGGGTATGTGAGTTTTTCTTTTCTTACGAGCATCCATGAGACATTCTTCTAAATAATGACGATAATTTCGATCTCGTGGCCAGAGCAGATATATTTATGTCCTGTAAAGATTTTTATTTTTATTTTTCAAAAGTAGCTTTAAACCTGATTTTTTTTATCACATGTATATATAATAAATCAAATTAAAAAACACTATCTTCTCCTGCAAAATATCTGTACTTCCGAACAAAAATAAAATAAGAATTTTTAGGGATTTAGAAAAGCACACAAATGTTTTTAAAAGTTCGATTTCTAAATTAAAGTAGGTACGAAATTTTTGATCGAGTTCCAATATTTGATTTACTTTCTTCTTGTTTGCATATTTGAGCCGTAAGTACTTTTTAAAACAATGAAACAAACAAGACAATATTTTTACTAAAAAATCATGTAGTCGAGAATGAATTTATTTCACACAAAAAATACGACTTATTGTCAGTCCAGTCTGAAAGGTCAGCCAACCGCCAAAATATATGCCTTTGCCAAAAAGCATTTTTATCTCCTCACTTTAAATAAAATAAATAAATAAAACATAGAATCAGTGAATAGAATGTCGAAATTGGAGCGTAAAACGAAACCAAACTAAAGAAATCTACCTAGGTGCTCGCCACGAATGAACGAATTATTAAAATAGATTTAATTCTTTTTTGTAAATAAAATCAGATCGATTTACGACGATGAATGAATTATACCTACTACAAATATCGTCTATACAGCTTACTTCGTATAGTCAGAATTCCCAATGGGTCCGATATCGTACACTCTATTGAACAAAACAACCGACTTTCTTTTTTTCACGATGTTTCATTCGTTCTTCTTTCTCTCAAAAACCCGTTTCCACCATTCAGTTTGCCCCAACCATCTAAGTACATCATTAAATAAACAGAGCGAGTCGATCGGTGCTGCTGACCGACGATGGTGTAAACGCTCGCGCACAGTTTCGCACGCACCCCCCCACAAATACACTAATGTTCCTTTACCTTGACGTATATATATATATCCATATACATATACAAAGATAGATAGACACACGTGTATATGTAATATCTACGCTCCCTCGCTAATATCGATTCGGGGAGCCCTGCGAGCCCTTCGCTCGCTCTCGTTCCAGTCCGTTATATTCTCATCGCGCACGCGGCTCTTTCCTTCCTACCAGGATAGCGATAAGAGAACAAAGACAAAGCGATATCGGTATGCAATATTGAAAAAAAGTAAATCAATAGAAGAATATACGACGAAAAAAGGAATAAGTATATATTAATAATGAATTAACGTTTCATCGTTGTTTGGGCAAAAAACAAAGGTTATCGTTATCTATTTTGTGTTTTTCGCGAGCGTATCGTAAAAAAACAACATCGTCGTTCTTAAATCTAACGCTTGACGTACATTGACTTGAACTGTGATTAAAAAATATATTTTTTCTTTAATTTTATTTGATTTTATCGACGAAGAGAAAAACACTTTGTCCCATTTTACATAGGAGTAGACCTCGATTTTTGAAAAACGGAAATAGATAATAAATAAGGAGAAAGGAAAGGGGTTTTTAAACATCTCGATGTTAGCCCGGCAGTATAATTCCCAAGTCAAAGGCTTAATATAGAAGTACAAAATATGGATGTATATTAAATTTTCATCCATAATTCACCGGCGCACGCTTCTTCTCTTAGAATTTTATACATATATATATATATATATATATATATAATTCTAAGAGAATGTATATGTATGTATATATCGCTCTGCCAACGTACAAGTCTAACAGTGAAGAAAAAAATGACTAATTGGATGTATTCGAGAGAAACTGGCTTCTTCTTCTCTCTCGTTTCGCTCTTTTCCATACCCCCCCCCCCCCCCCCCCCCCCTTGCATACTCCCGTGTGCAGGAACAAAATTATTCCTTTGCGGGTAGTGCTTTTTGCTGGTTAGCTATTTTTTTATAACCCCTACTAAAAGCTCGGACGCCGCATTTTCGCAATTTTCGTAGACGTTCCCTCTCTTTCTCTCTTTCTCTCTCGTTCATAGAACGGAGTCGTGTACGTAGCTATGTATTTTTGTTCCGAAATGTCGATGTCTTTTTAACCGCAATACATAAAAAGATTTACATAAAAAAGAGGTTTGAACGTTTGTTCAGTATGGGTCGAAAAAAAAATAATTTTTTTAAATTTGTTCAATCACTCGTGATTGAATGAGTGTGTCAATGAATGATTTTTAATTATTAACATTCCGTTTACGGAGCGCATGAATTTCATGTAAGTATTTCGATTTTCATGAGGAAAATTTTATATCAAAATTAATTTTCTTCAAAACCTTATATCAAAAATTCTCTATCCGGTATACCTATTTCTAAATAAGTAAAGTAAAATCAGCATTAATGCTAATAAATTGGCCTGATTCTGGACACTGGATGGAGTTTCAACAATTTTTTTTCGAACGATACATTTATGAATAGTTGCGGGAACTTTGTTCTAAGAAATACTGTCGCTGCAGCTGCTCGTTGAAATTTTGCTTTGTTGAAAAAAAAGAATATATATATATCATAGAAGCTGGAGAGTATTTATAGCCCGCGAAGAAACGTAGCTTTGTAGAAGGAGGTGGTCCGAGGAGGCCCGAGAGTGTCACGGCTGGTCGTAGAGACAGCGTGTGGCGCCACAGTCGTGGCGGTACTCCTTTGAGGGAATCGAGAAAATGCCACAAAGTGATACTCGTACAGCACCGAAACCTTTTGAATACTCTCTCGCGTATGCACAACTATTCCAGGACTCTTTTACGTCCGCAAAGTTGCTAGTCGTTCAGTTGGTAAAATTCGCAAAATATGTCATAAATATCATCGCGTTTTCGCGTAAGCGCCGAACGAACGTACGTTACTACGTTCGAGAGGTAGAGATGTTGAAAATGCTCGTTTAATGATTAGTGAGAAAATAAAAGTGAAGAAAATTTCGAAAAAAAGTAACGATGGAACTGAATTTATTAACGAGGTGATAGTACATAATTCATCGGTTTTAAATCGCACACCCGGTATATTGTTAATCGCATTTAAATTGGACACAGGGTATATGCCTCTCTCGATTTTTGTCCGCGACTGCGACATCGCGAATTTGATTATTTAAAAACATTGATTTATTTCAAAGTCGTTTTATATCGCGAAGTTATTACAATCTCTAAATTACAATTTTGTTGCAAATAATAAAACGGGTTAATATAAACTTGAAATCTCATCATAATCTGTTATTAAAAAATATGTTATCCGGAAACAAAACGTTTAATTTCAACATTTTCAGGGGGATACAGAAGCTATCGCGTTTCTTGATACCTGAAATAAATGTCCGGCTTTGCATATTATTATTATTATTACTATTATATTCGAATACAAGAATATACGAACGTTCCCTCGTACTTCGTATCAAAATTCAACCGTAGAATATTCCGCGAGCTATTGCGTTGGTCTCCGGCGTAATCCTTGGCTTTTAGTGCATACGCCAAAATGAAATTGACGTCAAAAGACAGACGAACAAAATGGAGGAACAATAATGGAAGAACGGGAACATGATTTTCTTTGACGTCGAGTCTGCATGAAACAAAAACTCGCTTTACGAAGAAAGGCTCGGAAAAACGGTATATATGTATTGAAAAAATGTGTCATGTATGTTTTTAAGATATATTATATATTCTATATGTAGGGTGTCCTATTTTAAACCTCCCTCCTAAATATCTTTAAACATTCAAATAAAAATGTTTCCTATAAGAGTTTCAAGTTTTTAAGAGAATGTAAAATGGTCGACGTTTTCAAAATCGTTATAAGGTCAACTTCTTTTTTTTAATAAGGACTACATCTTTTTTGCAAATTCGTATTCGACATAAAAACAAATAAGAAACTATGGTTCGAAATTGTTGTTTAGGAAATATTAATCTTTTAACGTAATGAGCAAAATGTACAGCAATTTTTGGACTTTTATAAATAGCGATATATAAAAAAATAATAATTAAAAAAAGCCCATGAGTAAAGCCATGGAAATTTTATATCAAATTTTCATTCCTCTATGAAATCTTCGATCGTGCCGACACACGCCCACGTCGCTATCTACTTCGCTATATTTCACAAATCACGACATTGCATACTCTATCTGTGGGTTTTTCCGCTTGAACGGTATTTCGTGTCGGTTTTTTTTATTATTTTTATTTATGTGCGTTGTCGTGCTGATCAGATGTCATGCGAATATTGGAGAGCGTGTGATAGATGAATGTTCTCGACACAGATAGAACTATACAATCTCTCTGGGTCTTCTCTTTCGCGTGCAAACACGCACACACAAAACCGATCTCTCTCTACATAAATATATACTAGAAATACTAGGGGTTCGCCTCGTTGAAAACCCCATGGTTTAATTTTAATTTTAAACTATTCTCCCAATATATATTATACTTTATCACTTAAACTACCCTCACGAAGGTTACAGCTAGTGTAAACCAGCAATTTTCAAGAATATCCCCGTTCGAACGTCGTACCACCACAAGATAATTTTTTCGACACTTTTATATCGACACGGTACGATATATGTTCTCATGAATCTTGGAAAAATCGCATATTTTTCAACCATTCCCTAATAATCATTTCCGGCATAAATAAGCCATTCGATACGATGGCAGAAGCAACGCCAAAATACGTGGCTTCCTCTGCATCCGTTCCACGGTATATACCATAGGAATGAGCGTAGAAATATTACGAGATGCAGGGATCTACGAGAAGAACGGGGAAAAGGAAAACAGAGAGGGTTGGGGTGGGCTTCTTTAACCGTCTTGGGTCTTGACACGGTGAGGAGGTTCGTCCAGGCCGTTCTTCATCCTGCAACGTCAGAATCCCGGTTTTATCCATACTTTGAAAACATCGAAGCCAACCGGGACGGCTTTATTCGGTGCCTGGCCCATATACATATGTAGATATATGTACATAGGATAGTAAATGGAAATAGGCTATCCGACTGTATACTCGAAATACCCGAAATACCCGAAATCTACAGTAATGGGAAAGGTGAGGTGGTCGTTTACCTCGCGCAAAAAATCACAAAATAATTCAATATAGCGAAACTTGGAACGACTCGGAACTAAGATTAGTTTCCGCCTTCGAATTTCCCCCCTCTTTCGATCCTTCGAAACTGGGTCGGTGCGCGCACGCGCAGTTCGCCTCGATACCTTTCCCAAGTCCCAGGTATGCGTACGTGAGCAAAGCTTCGATCCGAAATTTCCAGCTCACGGTGAATAGAATTCGAAGCTCGTATCAAGTAATTCATTCGAGACGCGACAACGCGAATATCCGATATCGCGAAAATAATTAATTGAAACTAACAAATCGTGTAAATTGAGATTAGTTCGTAAACGAAAAGGTCGAAAGATGTTTTCATAATGTAAATTAAAAACGACGAACGTTCGTCATAAATATATATTTTCATTTTTTTCATTTATTAATAAATAAATGTCTCCCAACTTCGTAGCGATTTATTATATGCGTCGAATCGAGCTGAGAAGATCCTCGAGCGACATTTGTCGAAACTTATGGACTAGAGGTCTGTTCCTCGCTCGGTCAGCCAACGATGGGGGTAAATACGAAGCTGGAAATCCACTTCATCCCATGTTTATCGAATGCTGGCTAAGCAGCGTTAAAGTCCTTTACGTGTTATATTATGTATTACCATATCGATCATAGCCCATTTGCCCTCGGATAAATATATATACGTACAGAAACGTGCTATCCTCGATATCGTCACAATTCGCACGGTATGGCTGTGTTTGTAACTGACAAGATTTCGAAATTTCCATTGGATCTCTACACGAATTTACATAGGAAACATTTGGCCCGTATACCATACGCCGAGGACGACAAAAGCTTTGACGCGAATTAAGCTCCGTCCCACAGAACATACCGTATGCTCTTCTGCGCGCACGCTTCATCCGAAACCCATTGCGACGGAAACTGCTGAACGCGAAGATTCGTCCAAATCGGGAATATCTTGTCATTATGAGCGAAATATTCCGTCTCTCCACGGCTACGGCTCGATCAAAGTCCTCTTTTCAAAAATAATAATTATTCATATACTCGCTCGATGCGAACAATATGATTAATTATAATAACCGAGCATTTCTCAGCGTTAAAATAATTGTAATTTATTGGAACGTCGAAAGTAATCGTTTTTTTTCCGGTTTCTGAAAAATGATTCTTCTTCATTCCCCGCTGTGCACGGGTGGGGTTCTTTTTAACGGAAAATATCGCCAATATCGGTTTCCCTTTGAAGGTACGATGATAAAAACATTTGTTTAACTATATACGCGTCCTGTCCAAAGCATCCGTTTTTTCGTTATACGTAAAAGGGAATAAAACTCGCAGCGAGAATTCTACCCGTGTTTGAAAGATCAAAGTTCAAACAAACAAAAATTCTGGTAGATATTTGGGAGTAAAATTGTCACGTTGTGATTCGACGGATTCAAAACTTACGCGTGGACGTGTTATTTATTAATTTATTAATTTATCTATACGTCTATTTATTTATATCGGAGGCCTACGCACATATTTTGAAACAATTCGACGCGAATCAAATAGCGTAATGGGATTGTCCAAGTTCGAGCATGTATCGTTTGCCCTTCGTCCTGAAAGTGGCTTAACTATATGTCATATCTGGATATTCGTAGCATACCTATATTTGTATACTTGATAAAAAGATCTCATGACCCTCATTAGGGTTTGTAAGAAATTTAGGGTCGAATGGACAAACCCGATACGTTCCTTATTTTATTTGAGCCGCAGAGTTTCCCGCGATTGATCGGTATTTGGATTTTTTTGGTACAAAGGAAGCAAGACTGTGTAGAGCCGCACAAGCCCCTTAAATAACATCATCAACGTGCCTTTGCCGCGCTATATAAATAATCTCTAAATATAAATATAAATAAAATAAATACATCTTTGTCTCAATATACATATATATGTATATATATATATATATATATATATATATATATATATATATATATATATATATATATATATATATATATATATATATATATATAACTGGTAAAGCCGTCGGTCGGTCGAAGTGGTAAATTTCGCGCAATATTTATTTTTTATATAATATCGAATTGTAAGCAAAAAAAGATTACAGCATTTTTTTCAATATCTGATCTACCAGAAGAAATATTTTCATTCGGATATCCCGATGGATCGACTAATTTTGAGGTATAGCAATATATATATTTTGTATTATTATTTTTTTAAATATCTTTTTTGGGGTATGAATGTTTGGTAAAATCGGTCATACGCGTATAGACAGCGGGTTACTCTTTCGGTTCTCTCGTCTCGCTGGTTATTCCGGTGTCGATTGACTACGACACACCGCGTCATTTCTCGAACCATATCCCGCAGGCCAGTCATCGTGTACCCTCTGTCAACGGTCAGCTTTCTGCGTCGAATTATCCTGCCTCTGGACGTTTCACGTTCCATGCCGTTCGTCTGGTTTGCGGAGAATTCCGGGTCTATATATATATATATATATATATATTTATAAATAAATATG